>LPNX010324749.1:33608-46983 GCA_001517045.1 Pseudotsuga menziesii | reverse complement strand
AGAGAGAGAGAGAGAGAGAGAGAGAGAGAGAGAGAGAGAGATTCTAAAAATAAAAGGATTATTATTATCTCTGGTTTAATCTACTAGTAAAAATCATCTTGTCCCTATAAAAATCATTCATTTAATCCAACCTTCTATACTAGGGCACTTCATCAATTGATGAGAGGAAAAATACATAAAGGTATTTTTAAATCATTTTTTCCACCATTACTAGTTCTAAGATCAATTACTAAGTTAAACAAATACAGGTAAAATCCTGAACAAGATGCAGGCTTAACAGTTTAATTTCAAGTGCAAGTAATTAAGGAATATTAGTAAACTAATCTTAACTGCTTCATTTCAGTACTTTTACTTGCATAAAAATAATTTAACACATTAGAATATGATAACTTGTAGAGGAGACAAACAGCCCAAGGATCCCGTTCCACCCAACCTTTCCTGAAGATAGCTCACTGCTTGTCTTAGGACCCCCGAACCAATCCACTGATCCACCAGGTCAAAAGCACTGTGTGAAATGATAGGGTTAAATCCCATGCAACTCCATAGAAGTACTTAACAACGGTAATTCTTCCCTCAGCAGTAAAAAACTCAGCCAACAACCTGCACTAGTTCTGAAACAGTCTTAATCTCTCAAAACCACTTCTGTCTTTCCCCTCATCGAATATCTTGTGCATAATTCACAACTTCATAATTTTCACAAGGTAATGATTGAACAACCTCCTCTTGAATTCCATTGGTATTTATATGCATGCATAGGTATTTTGGTCATTTTTTCACTTAATGAGCCACCTGCTCTTATTCCACTTTCTTGGGGAACATGAACACAAAATTAGGGAAGTCCCCCCCTGCAACAAGTAGAAGTGGTTGAGGATGCTGCCATGTGTTAGTTTTCTCTCACCCCAGTCTATTCCACCTAGTGGCCAGTGGAAACTCATTCAAAAGCCTCCTTAAGCTATTTGTCTCATCTTTTAATTATTAACTAAGAAAATATTCAGCATAATTAATTACAACCATCCTTGACCCCACTTGGTCAATAGTCACAAACTTTACAATAAAAATAAAATATAATATCTACTTAAACATAAAATGTTATTGCAATTTGGGGTATGTGACATACACCCCCCCTTAAGTCTAGCATCGTCCTCCATGTTATTTTATTCATCATCCTCAGAGCTACCCTGAAACAAAATTGGATATGATTCCTGCATATGACTCTCTAATTCCCAAGTTGCTTATTCTGGACTAAGATACAATCTAGTTCCACTAGAAAATCTCCTTTGGGTTCCACCTGCACAACATTCAAATTTATAACATGAGTAGCATCATGTACATATCTTTTTAAAACATAAATGTGAAGTACATTATGAACTCTAAGATTCGGTGGTAAGGCCAGTTGGTATACCATCGATCCAACTTTGGACAATATTTCGAAAGGTCCACAGTACTTGGGTGCTAACTTAGCACAACTCCCAAATTTTAAGGAACTCTTCTTAGGTTTTAGCTTAATGAAAACATGTTCGCCCACTTGGAACTCTTTTTGAGTTCGTTTAAGATCCACTTGACTCTTCTGTCTATCTTGTGCATCTTTTAAATTACCTTGGACCTGCATCACAATTAATTCTATTTCCTTTAATAACTTTGGCCCTAGTATTAACCTGTCAACGAGTTACTCCATGATATGGGAGTATTGCATTTTCTTATTGTTGTTTTCCTAGAAATTCATTTTACTGTTACCGTTTCTCATTCGTTATTTAAACAAGTAAAAGTTTTATCAAACAGTTTAACACTACTCGATGTTGTTCCCATCAATCCATTCCAATTAAAACATCATAGGAGCCTAACGAAATTACATCCAACTTTACAGAAGTTTCAAACTGATTCTAAATAAAGTACAATCTTTCACAAATTTAATTACTTTCATTTTTTCTCCTGTAGCTAATTAAATCAGCCATGATTTTTTTTTCAAATTTCTCTACTAAACTAGGAGAAACATAAATTAGGATAGCCCCTGGGTAAATTAAAATAGAAATGGGTTTATGGTTCAACATACCTTCTACTTCGACCATGGAAGTCTGATATTCAGCCTGTCTGTTTTCCAGTGTTGCATTGATTCTAGGCATCCCTCTCACTAAGTCACCAACTGTTATTTCTTCCTGCACAAAATGAATGTTGTTGACGGTCTTCTTTCTGTTAGGACAAATTGATGCATAGTGAGGTCCCTGGCATTCCCAACATTTTACCGGTTCCTTACGTTCATTATTTTTAACGTAATTATTGTGATTATTTGTAAATTCTTTAGTTCTTGCACCAGTAGGGTTTTGCTGTGGGTTACTTTTTAAATTATTTTCTTGAAAAATTTTGTTAGGAAGATTGCGTAAGTTATTATGCTCAAAATTCTGATCATGTGTGAAAATTTTCTTTCTTGGGTCAAAATTATTAGACCTTTTTGTTTTCCAGTTTGACATATTCTCCCTTTTATGGTTTTGCTCGTAGAAGAAATTTGTTTTTCACATGGTCTCTTCAAGGGTTTTGGGATTATCATATTCAATTATGTCCTTAATATGAAAAATGTAAATTATAACGAACATAAATAGGATAATAATTAAATAAAATAATAATTGTTAATTATTATAGTAGTTAGCTATTAATGTGAAGGGACATAACTCTTCATTATGAAACGCTCAAGCCATATTAAAGGCGAGCTATGTTGTAATATCCTAACATCTATCATCATATCTATTTTATCAATATATAAATATATATTCATGGATTATTTGTATTTTCGAAAGTGGAAGTTCGAGAAGTTATAGTAAATGGTATTTTATCGTTACAGTGGTATCAGAGCTAGCTTGTGATCCAGGCCTGTGGCCATATCATGATTTTTAATCATAATCCTAGGGAGTCCCTAAATTTATGGTCTTTGACCAAGTAAAAAAAATAGAAAGTCAAAAATAAAAATAAAAATAAAAGAGAGTTAAGAAAAAAAAAGTAAAAACAAAAAAAACTAAAAGGAGTAAAAAAAATCCAAAAAAAGAAAAAACAAAAGTCAAAAGATAAAAGATAAAAGTAAAAGAAAAAAAAAAGAGATGGTAAAAGTGAAACCACACCTGGTTTCTTAAAGTGAGTTTGGGTTTGAATATAAAATTGCATAATAACTACTAGTAAAGAGCAAGTGAGATTTGAACTTAGGTAGAGAATATAACACTCACTCCTCCCAACCACCCAATCTACTCACATTTTACAAAACTTAAGGGAAATAAAAAATAAAAAAATGCATAATAATTGCTACTAAAAAAAAGTGAGATTTGAACTTAGGTGGGGAAGGTAACACTCATTCCTCTCAACCACCAAATCTACTAGGATTTGACAAAACTATTCGTATTTTTTTCGATTATTTAATTATAATATTTCAAAACCTTATTTTATAATTATGTAAAGATTTTTATTATATAATAATTAATACAATAATTAATTATTATTTTAAAAAACTATATATTAAACTATATATATAGTTTATAAACATTAATATAATAATATTATTATTAATTAATTAATTAATAATTATTATTACAAAAAGAAAATTATAATAATTGATTTTGGGAAAAAAAGGGTTATTTGACCTAACAAGAAATAGTCGAATAAAGTTTTTACCAAAAGAGACATATTGAGAATTATTACAGCTTTTGTATTTATCCTTCTAGAAGAAAAGAAGACAAAAGTGAAGTAGAAACATAGTCACAAACAATGGCACCTACATATTCGAAAATGAAGGCACAACTACAAACAACAGTGGATGAGTTAGAGCAATATAAGGCAATCAATAAAAGTCTACAAGCTAAGGTTGAGACACAAAAGTGGTTGAAAGAGTGGAAAGACAATGAGAATCGCCACTTATGGAATCAAAATCGACAGCTAGAACGAACCATAAAAGATAACAAGAAAATGTTATCTGACTAAGAAAAAGACATATCATGTTTAAAAATTCATAATCAAAACCTAGAAGACCAGATCAGAAAGTCAAGAAATTACAACAAATCACCATATGGAAGCGATAATGATTTAGAAGAAGAAATAAAACGTCTAAACAAGCTCATCATGGAAAAAGATGTTGAACTAGCGCAAGTCCGAAGAAAGATAGAAAATCAAGAAACATAGTTATGTCATCATCAATAGCAAGAAGAAAAACTTCAGCCGTAGTATGACGACAATAAGATGACACACAAGTTGGAACTGACAAAATTCAACAAGGTGTTATCAAGCAATTTCGAAGAAATTTTCAAATTAAGAAATCATAACAAGACAATAGTCACAAAAATTAAGAAGTTGAAAAGTAGACGAAAGACAAATCAATCTACGGAAGACATTGAAGGAAAACTTCTATACAAACAGGAAGAAAATCATTATATCAGAAGGCATAACGAAGATCTTAAGGAACAACTTAAGAAGTCTGAAGATGATAGAAAATCACATGTAGAAGAGATTAAGAAGTTTCAAAATGATAACATGCAGTTAGAAAACAAGTTGGAAAAGATATAGAACGAAACCTTAAAACCTCAAGAGACGAAAATACAACTTTCTGCTCAGATCAATGCTCAAAAGATGACACTCATAAAAGAAAATGACATTGTGTAAATTCCATATCGACACACCAACCATAAAAACAAATATTGTAAAAAGTGGGAAATGTTGAAAAACCAGCGTAGATCCAAATCCTAGGATTTATCAAGCGCCGAGATGGATCAAATCTCTCGAGGTGCAAACCATGTGCAAGGCCAACATTTTTTTGCGGATGATTCAATTTTGTGTTTTTTTCTTGACCCACATATTTCTTTTACGGATAATTAAATTTTTACTTTTTCATTGTTTTGTTAGGTAGGAAGATTACAACATCTCCCCCATATTAGATTGCTTTTGTGGCTAACATTTATTTTGGCCTATTAGAAAATTTATTTTTAATTAATAAAAATAACTTTATGAAAGTGATATTATTTTTTTATTTTGTGTTACAAAATCTCTCCCATAATATTCATTATCACTATTATTTTTTGCCAACATGTTACAAACGTTGCATCACGTTACAAGATCTCTAACATAATATTCACTATCACTATTATTTTTTGCCGACATGTTACAAACGTTACTAACGTTACATTATGTTACAAGATCTCTCCCATAATATTCACTATCACTAATATTTTTCGCCGACATGTTACACACGTTACTGACGTTACATCGTGTTACAATATCTCCCCCATACTAGGCTGTAGAGCGCCTCTCGATGCAATAACTGTACCAATGTGATCAAATCTCCTAACAATAAATCAGTATGGAATTCCAGCAGTCCACAACAAATCAATTTGGGATGAATTGATTCATCCACATATCGGAAGTTGTGTTCAACACTTAGTAGTTTGCATCGACATGTTTCGTCAGCTGCGACACCGCAAAAAATGATGCAGAAACATTATAAGGCTTTGAGGACAAATCCTTTCTAAGGGAGTGGCAATATAACGAACATAAATAGGATAATAATTAAATAAAATAATAATTGTTAATTATTATAGTAGTTAGCTATTAATGTGAAGGGACGTAACTCTTCATTATGAAATGCTCAAGCCATATTAAAGACGACCTATGTTGTAATATCCTAACATATATCATCATATCTATTTTATCAATTTATATATATATTCATGGAGTATTTGTATTTTTCAAAAGTGGAAGTTCGGGAAGTTATAGTAAACAGTATTTTACCGTTACCGTTCAGAGTTCGTTTAAGATCCACTTGACTCTCCTATCTATCTTGGGAAAATTTTAAATTACCTTGTACGTGCTTCATGATTAATTCTATTTCCTTTAATAACTTAGGTCTTAGTATTAACCTTTCAATGGGTTACTCCATGATATGGGAGTATTTCGTTTTCTGATTGTTGTTTTCCTAGAAATTCATTTAACTGTTACCATTTCTCCTTTGTTATTTAAGCAAGTAAAAGTTTTATCAAAACACTTTAACACTACTCGATGTTGTCCCCATCAATCCATTCCAATTAACACATCATAGGAGCTTAACAAAAGTACATTCAACTTTATAGAAGTTTCAAACTGATTCTAAATAAAGTACAATCTTTCACAAATTTAATTACTTTCATTTTTGCTCCTATAGCTAATTGAATCGGCCATGATTTTTTTTTCAAATTTCTCTACTAGTAGTTTACTTTTCTCTACTAAACTAGGAGAAACATAAATCAGGATAGCCCCTGGGTAAATTAAAATAGAAATGGGTTTATGGTTCAGCATTCCTTCTACTTCAACCATGGAAGTCTGATATTCTGCCTGTATGTTTTTCAATGCTTCATTGATTTTGGGCATCCCTCTCGTTAAGTCACCAACCCTTATTTTTTCATGCACATTATGAATGTTGTTGACGGTCTTCTTTCTGTTAGGACAGACTGATGCATAGTGAGGTCCCTCGCATTCCCAACATTTTATCGGTTCCTTACGTTCATTGTTTTTAACGTAATTATTGTGAGAATTTGTAAATTTTGTATTTCTTCCACCAGTAGGGTTTTGCTATGAGTTACTTTTTAAATTATTTTCTTGAAAATTTTTGTTAGGAAGATTGCGTGAGTTACTATGCTCAAATTTCTGATCATGTGTGAAATTTTTCTTTCTTGGGTCAAAATTATTAGACCTTTTTGTTTTCCAGTTTGACATATTCTCCCTTTTACGGTTCTGCTTGTAGTAGAAATTTGCTTTTCGCATGGTCTCTTCAAGGGTTTTGGGATTATCATATTCAATTATGTCCTTAATATGAAAAGGTAAATTGTAACGAACATAAATAGGATAATAATTAAATAAGGATAACAATTAAACAAAATAATAATTGTTAATTATTATAGTAGTAGTATAAATTCTCACCATAACGCTTATACGTATCTGCATGACCACCATAATAACCACGCCGAATAAATGTATCTTCATTCCTACTCGGGATATGAATAGGCCACCCCTTCTCATCGTAATATCTCATACGATAGATCGTCATAGCCAGCGTTGACAATGTAATGCAATCCACTATATCCACTTGGTACTCACCCCAATAGATCTCCTGAGCTTTCTGCATCACACCTCCTAACAGACGAATATCTTGTCTAAGATATTCTGTCCTTAATATGAAAAGGTAAATTGTAACGAACATAAATAGGATAATAATTAAATAAGGATAATAATTAAACAAAATAATAATTGTTAATTATTATAGTAGTTAGCTATTAATGTGAAGGGACATAACTCTTCATTATGAAACGCTCAAGCCATATTAAAGGCGAGCTATGTTGTAATACCCTAACATCTATCATAATATCTATTTTATCAATTTATATATATATTCATGGATTATTTGTATTTTCGAAAGTGGAAGTTCGAGAAGTTATAGTAAATGGTATACCGTCACAGTGGTATCAGAGCTAGTTTGTGATCCAGGCCTTTGTCCATATCATGATTTTTAATCATAATCCTATGGAGTCCCTAAATTTATGGTCTTTGACCAAGTAAAAAAAAATAGAAAGTCAAAAATAAAAATAAAAAGGAAACAGAGTTAAAAAAACAAAAACTAAAAACTAAAAAAAACTAAGAGGAAAAAAAACAAAAAAAAAGTTAAAAAAGAAAAGATAAAAGTAAAAGGAAAAAAAGGAGAGATGGTAAAAGTGAAACCACACCTGGTTTCTTAAAGTGAGTTTGGGTTTGAATATAAAAATGCATAATAATTACTAGTAAATAGCAAGTGAGATTTGAACTTAGGTGGGGAATATAACACTCACTCCTCCCAATCACCCAATCTACTCACATTTTACAAAACTTAAGGGAAATAAAAAAAAATGCATAATAATTGCTACTAAAAAAAAAGTGAGATTTGAACTTAGGCGGGGAAGGTAACCACCCAATCTACTCGGATTTGACAAAACTATTGGCATTTTTAGATTATTTAATTATAATATTTCAAAACCTTATTTTATAATAAAATAAAGATTTTTATTATACAATAATTAATTATTATTTAAAAAAAACTATATATTAAACTATATATATAGTTTATAAAACATTAATCTAATAATATTATTAATTAATTAATTAATAATTATTATTATAAAAAGAAAATTATAATAATTATTATTATAAAAAGAAAATTATAATATTATTAATTATAAAAAGAAAATTATTATAATTATTAATTATAATAATTGTTTTTGAGAAAAAAGAGTTATTTGACCTAACAAGAAATAGTCGAAGAAAGTTTTTTCCAAAAGAGACATATTGAGAATTATTACAGCTTTTGTATCTACCCTTCTAGAAGAAAAGAAGACAAAAGTGAAGTAGAAACATAATCACAAACAATGGCATCTACATATTCGGAAATGAAGGCACAACTACAAACAACAATGGACGAGTTAGAGCAATATAAGGCGATCAATAAAAGTCTACAAGCTGTGGTTGAGACGCAAAAGTGGTTGAAAGAGTGGAAAGACAATGAGAATCGCCGCTTATTGAATCAAAATCGACAGCTAGAACGAACCATAAGAGATAACAAAAAAATGTTATCTGACCAGGAAAAAGACATATCATGTTTAAAAATTCATAATCAAAACCTAGAAGACCATATCAGAAAGTCAAAAAATGACAACAAATCACCATATAGAAGCGATAATGATTTAGAATAAGAAATAAAACGTCTAAACAAGCTCATCATGGAAAAATATGCTAAACTAGCGCAAGTCCATAGAAAGTTAGAAAATCAAGAAATAGAGTTACGTCATCATTAATAGCAAGAAGAAAAACTTCAGCAGCAATATGACGACAGTAAGAAGACACACAAGTTGGAACTGGAAAAAGTCAACAAGGTGTTATCAAGCAATTCCGAAGAAATTTTCAAATTAAGAAATCATAACAAGACACTAGTCACAAAAATTAAGAAGTTGAAAAGTAGACAGAAGACAGATCAATCTATGGAAGACATTGAAGGAAAACTTCTATACAAACAGGAAGAAAATCGTTGTATCAGAAGACATAACGAAGATCTTAAGGAAAAACTTAAGAAGACTGAAGATGACAAAAAATCACATGTCGAAGTGATTAAGAAGTTTCAAAATGATAACATGCAGTTAAAAAACAACTTGGAAAAGATACAGAACGAAACCTTAAAACCTCAAGAGACGAAAATACAACTTTCTGCTCAAATCAATGCTCAAAAGATGACACTCATAAAATAAAATGACATTGTGAAAATTCCATATCGACACACCAACCATAACAACAAATATTCTAAAAAGTGGGAAATGTTGAAAAATAACGGTACCAATGTGATCAAATCTCCTAACGATAAATCAGTATGGAATGCCAGCAATTCACAACAAATCAATTTGGGATGGATTGATTCGTCCACATATCGAAAGTTGTGTTCAACGCTTAGTAGTTCGTGTCGACATGTTTCGTCAGCTACGACACCACAAAAAATGATGCAGAAACATTATAAGGCTTTGAGGACAAAGCCTTTCTAAGGGAGTGGTAATGTAACGAACATAAATAGGATAATAATTAAATAAAGATAATAATTAAATAAAATAATAATTGTTAATTATTATAGTAGTTAGCTATTAATGTGAAGGAACATAACTCTTCATTATGAAACACTCAATCCATATTAAAGGCGAGCTATGTTGTAATATCCTAACATCTATCATCGTATCTATTTTATCAATATATATATATATATATATATATATTCATGGATTATTTGTATTTTTCGAAAGTGGAAGATCGAGAAGCTATAGTAAACGGTATTTTACCGTTACCATTTTGAGTTTGTTTAAGATCCGCTTGACTCTTCTGTCTGTCTTGTGCAACTTTTAAATTACCTTGTACCTGCTTCATGATTAATTCTATTTCCTTTGTAAACTTAGGTTCTAGCATTAACCTGTCAACGAGTTACTCCATGAGATGGGAGTATTGCATTTTATGATTGTTGTTTTTCTAGAAATTCTTTTTACTGTTACTGTTTCTCCTTCGTTATTTAAACAAGTAAAAGTTTTATCAAACAGTTTAACATTACTCAATGCTGTTCCCATCAATCCATTCCAATTAACACATCATAAGAGCCTAATGAAAGTACATTCAACTTTACAGAAGTTTCAAACTGATTCTAAATAAAGTACAATCTTTCACAAATTTAATTACTTTCCTTTTTGCTCCTATAGCTAATTGAATCAGCCATGGTTTTTTTTTTCAAATTTCTCTACTGGTAGTTTACTTTTCTCTACTAAACTAGGAGAAACATAAATCAGGCTAGCCCTTGGGTAAATTAAAATAGAAATGGGTTTATGGTTCAACATACCTTATACTTCCACCATGGAAGTCTGATATTTGACTTGTTTGTTTTCCAGTGCTGCATTGATTCTGGGCATCCCCCTCGCTAAGTTACCAACTGTTATTTCTTCCTGCAGAGTATGAATGTTGTTGACGGTCTTCTTTCTATTAGGACATACTGATGCATAGAGAGGTCCTTGGCATTCCCAACATTTTATTGGTTCCTTACGTTCATTATTTTTAACGTAATTATTGTGATTATTTGTAAATTTTTTATTTCTTGCACCAGTAGGGTTTTGCTGTGAGTTACTTTTTAAATTATTTTCTTGAAAATTTTTGTTAGGAAGATTGTGTGAGTTAGTATGCTCAAAATTCCGATCATGTGTGAAATTTTTCTTTCTTGGGTCAAAATTATTAGACCTTTTTGTTTTCTCCCTGTTATAACTAGATTTTGTTCTTAGTTTATCTGTTTTTTTTGTCCTACTTTTCAACCATTGGTTTAAAATGATTTTATATTTGATATTGATTTTAAGAATTTTTGACAATCAATAATTTTGGTTGGATTTAATGCTTTTAATGGTTGAATCATTTCATTATTTTAGTTTTAAGGTTTGTCTTTTGGGATTATTAGTTAACATGTACGTCTTTAAGCTTTCGAAAAATTATAATAAAAGTTCATTCCAAGTTTTGATTTATAATCTAACTCTCATTTTTTAGTCCTTTGTCAAATATTTTCATGAGGAGATTCATGTAGCAGCTCTGTTTTTCCTGTTTTTGTCATTGTCATTGGGAGTAGATTACGAGGAGATAGAAATGAATTCAGGAAAACCAAAAGAGGTTTTTGTCCAAAACAGAATCATTCACAAACACCTCTCTCAGTTTTGCAACAGCTATTATCATTTGAGAGATTCGAACTCATCTTTGTGGCCTATTTTTAGGGTTTGAATTATTTAATAATTTCCTGTTTTAGTCACAAATTTTAAGAACATATTCCAATCAATTGAAGAGGAATTTTGAAAAACAAAGAGAGGTTTTTGTTCATAACATATTCATTTAAAACAACCTCTCTTATTTTTTACACAGGTATTCTGGATCGAGATATATGAAGGCGTATTTGAGACCCAAATTGCCATAAATTCGCCAAATTTCCTCAAATCCGATTTGCTATTTTTGGGTTAATTATCTTTAAATATTTTGAGTTATCATGTAACTAATTGATGTAACTATTTCAAATTTCGACCTAGAAGGTAGTTATGGAACTACTTTACTTTTGTAATGATAAAATGAAGACAAACATACAGTTTTGAAGGGGGGATTTTTCACTCAAGGAGAGACTTTGGAGCTTTGATTTCTCAAGCTAGCACTTATAACTCTTATGTAAGTGGATGACTGTTATTGATTATATATAAACTGATAAGCCCTTTTACCTGTCATGCTTTTTCATTTCTGATCTGTTTGATTTCTCAGTCTACAATTTCATTTCTTGTTTAAAGTTTTATTCATGTAAATGCTTGTAGCCTGTGGGTGGAATTAGTATTTCATGTGTAATGTTTATGGCTTATTGGGATATGTTTGATCCCCAGTTTATCCAATTTGCATGATTCAGTTCTGTATTAGCTTGTGGATGTTTATTTCCTCCTTGCTGATGAAGTTTTTAAAACCCTAAAACCTATTTTATTTAATTTTACTTTTGAGATTGTGTTGGTTTGTTCTTCTGGTAGTCTAAGAACAATTTTTGGCACAAACATCTTTGGCGTCGTTGCCGGGGATGAAGCTGAAGTATATCTTCCCTGGGATATCATTATTCTTCTGATTTTGAGAGGTGAACAAAGTCAGAAAATATTTTAGACTACAAATTTTCATCGGTGACTCCACGATTAAAGATTCCACTGCAAGGAGAATTTTGTTGACAGAAAAATGAAGAAGCCAAATGGAAAGACTGGATATCAACTTGTTACTTTACTCCATGAGGTTTTGCTCTTATTCATCAGTTCTTTCCTATCTTTCCCATTGCATGTCAAAAGAATTATTTTTTGTTTTGTCTATTTCGATGATCATAAACCTTCAAGTACATATCCCACTTTGGAAGAAGAAAATATGCATTCTTCTTGTGTTATTGATGTTGATCTTATTCCTTCATTTGAAATACATGTTCAGCATGATATACATATACCCATATCTCTTGAAGCCGATTATTGTAGTCATCTTGTAGAGAATAAAGTTGATCTATTACCTTTTACCATCACTGTTGAAACTTCCGAATAGCTTGTTGAACCTCATTTTCAACTCACAGATTTTCAGTCTAGACTCAGACAGAAGATGTTTAGACCTCTTAGGTTGCCATCTCTCTTACATCCTTACCCTTCCTACTTTGTTGAATATCTTCCCCATTTTAATGGAAAATACCATATTACAGCAGAGAAGCATTTAGAATCTTTTCATAATTTCATTGATAATTTTGAAATCATGCATGAGGATGTTGTCATGAGGTTATTTTTGAAATCCTTTGTTGGAGATGTTGGGTTTTGGTTCCAAAATTTAAAAGCTGATTCAATTGGATCGTGGGAAGAGTTACATGATGTCTTTTTGAAGTATTGGGGTAAGAATAAATCTTATGATCAATTTCTTTCCGAATTTTATAGTTTGAAAAGGTAAATTGATGAGCCAATTACTAAATTTAATTGGAGGTTTCAAAGTTTTTATATCAGTATGCCTACAGAGATCAGACCTTCAGAAAAACTTGCTATGGTATATATGTTATGGCTCAACATTCAGATCTTGTCTTTTTCCTGTTAGAAAGAAAATCATCATCTTTAAGACAATTGTTTGAGGATGCAAAAGGAGTGGAAGAGAACATCCGAGCTTGCAAAATGCTTCGATTAGAGAGAATTTGAGGTCAAAAATGGGCCTCCTAAGAGATGGACTACAAAAATATAAGATATATTAAAATATTATGAGTTGGGGGTTTTATGGGGTAGGTATATATGACAATTCACCTCCTACACTACCTTTTATG
>LPNX010324749.1:496-33363 GCA_001517045.1 Pseudotsuga menziesii | reverse complement strand
GGGGGATGATGTCATCTACTAGAATGTAATTGGTTGATTTTTATAGTACATTTTGGTCCTTTTGAGGCCCATTTTTGACCTCAAATTCTCTCTAATGGAGATCAGGTTCATGTTGAGGATATACAAGTTTATGAACAAGAAGAAGAACGTAGGTATCATTCAGATTTAAGACAATTTTCTTCATCATTTTCAGATTTTCATATAAACAAGGATATAAATGATGCTTGTATTGATTCTTCATATCAGTTTGCTGACTTTTTCGATGATAACATACTTTCAGTGGATTATAGTAGAAATTTCTTAGTTCCTGCTATGAGATTATCATGTTATGAAGAAGAAGTTGTTGCTCTTCAACCTCTTATTATTGATATAAGAAATAAGTTGCCATTCTTGACTCATGGTCACTTTCAGAATTTTATTTGTTTAAGTTTTGATCGGGTTTTATTTAAAGGTCGAGAAGCAGTTTGAAAAGCCCTTGGTTTCCATTCTTGATCCAAAGTTTAAAAAGAGCAGCAATGGAGAGGAAGAGAATGCTTCACTTTATGATGAATATAATGAAGACGTTGAAGTTTTAAATCGAAAATTTCATGATCCCGTGGCTTCTTGGATGGAGTTGTATTTTTCAAAGGTTTTTAATGCTCCATATTTTGGCATACTTCCTATTTTCAGTCATAAGTATCAGCTGCCTACATACTCTTTATTTCATTTATCACATCTTTTGTGGGTTTTCTCAAACAGTAGCATGCATGAAATTATGATTCTCAGTCAAATGGTTTCTTGGCTTCACTGGAAGTATGATTACACTTGATTGGGTTGTTTCCTCCGATTAGAAGTAGGAGTAAATAATAGAATAAGCTCGCTGTACGAGTATGCAGATTCTTTTCAATATGCGGGTTTGTAGCAGTATTTTTTCATTTCAGAGGTATGTGTTTAGAGTTTGACAAAGTTGCAGAGATTTGGTAAATGGCTCCATCACCCAATGAATAAGGCAGAAGGTCTACAGGTTCTTGAAGCCTCGCAAGGAGGACTTCATCCCACAGAAAGAGCCAGATGTTATAACTAGATCTTGTTCTTAGTTTATCTGTTCTTTTTGTCCTAATTTTCAACCATTGGTTTAAAGTGATTTTATATTTCATGTTGATTTTAAGAATTTTTGACAATCAATAATTTTGGTTGGATTTAATGCTTTTAATGGTTGAATCATTTCATTATTTTAGTTTTAAGGTTTGTCTTTTGGGCTTATTAGTTAATATGTACATCTTTAAGCTTTCAAAAACTTATAATAAAAGTTCATTCCAAGTTTTGATTTATAATCTAACTCTCATTTTTTAGTCCTTTGTCAAATATTTTCATGAGGAGATTCCTGTAGCAGCTCTGTTTTTCCTGCTTTTGTCATTGTCATTGGGAGCATATTACGAGGAGAAGGAAATGAATTCAGGAAAACCAAAAGAGGTTTTTGTCCACAATAGACTAATTCACAAAAACCTCTCTCAGTTTTGCAATAGCTATTATCGTTTGAGAGATTCGAATTCATCTTTGTGTCCTATTTTTAGGGTTTGAATTATTTAATAATTTCCTATTTTAGTCACAAATTTGCAGAACATATTCCGATCAAGTGAAGAGGAATTTTGAAAAACCAAGAGAGGTTTTTTTTCATAACATACTCATTTAAAAAGTAATCTCTTAGTGTTTACACAGGTGTTCTGGATCGAGAGATATGAAGGCGTCTTTGAGACCCAAATTTTCAGAAATTCGCCAAATTTTCCCAAATCCGATTTGCTATTTTTGGGTTAATTATTTTTAAAGATTTTGAGTTATCATGTAACTAATTGATGTAACTGTTTCAAATTTTGACCTAGAAGGTAGTTATGGAACTAATTTACTTTTGTAATTATAAAAGGAAGATAAACATACAGTTTTGAAGGGGGATTTTTCACTCAAGGAGAGGCTTTGGAGCTTTGATTTCTCAAGTTAGCACTTATAACTCTTATGTAAGTGGATGACTGTTATTGATTATATATAAACTGATAATCCCTTTTACCTGTCATGATTTTTCATTTATGATCTGTTTGATTGCTCAGTCTACAATTTCATTGCTTGTTTCATTTCGGACAACCATACTTCGGCTTCCTCTCCTTTTTTCGTTTCTCCATTAAAAGTTGGTGGTTTAATCTTTTTGAACTCTCTATAAATCTCTTCAGAGGGCTTGTGCTTCCTCTTTCTAGAGTGGTGATTACTCTCACTACTGTTACTAGAATATTGATGTTTCTTCATGTATGAGTTACCGTTAATTTCAGAAGAAGAACTGCTTTCAATTTTAGAGTTGTTTGACATTTTACTCTTATGTTGGTAGGACGTATTATCAGATTCTATCTGTTTATTCTTTCCTTCATTGTGAAACTTTTCCAGCAGTATTTGATTTAGCTCCTTCCGAACTCTTAGGATTCTCTCATTTTCCTTTTTAATAGTTTCCATTTCAGTTTTTAAATCCTTAACTGTTTGCAGTAATTCAAATGAATTATTAGTTATATCTTCTTTAACAGGTTCTTTTCCAGAATTATTTTGTTCATCTAACGGGGACCTGTCTTCAGCATATTCTTTGAGTCCTTACATACCTGCAGATCTAATTCAAATATATTATGTACAACAACATTTAAAGTCATGAATCAGTACGCATATTTTCTATTTACTTTTTGTTTACGTGTGCCGAGACACTTCAGGCCTAGTGTCTGAACGTGTGCTCTGATACCATATGTAACACTCCAAAAAAATCACAAAATTTTAAATTTTCCTGTGTGACATTTAATGCTAAGTCATAGCCTAACAATTTTGGTTTAACACTATCTTTAGGTAAGTTTCGAGATATGACAAAAAGAGAAACTTAAAAGTTAACATTCTTGACTAACTGAAACTATAGACTACAAAATTATTTTCTAACTGAAATCACATTTGCTACTAACAACATTCAAGCTATTGATTATTCTCTTAGTGTTGAAAGTTAAAGAGTCAGAGACTTAATGAATTGAGAACAATTGTTTACTCTTTACTATGTACATGATTCTGATATTTGTTGTTCTTTTCTTATTAAAGGGGCTTTGAGGTTTTTCCTGAGGCTTAATTAGCTTTCTCAGGAGGAGTTAGAAAACATAAAATGCATAAAAATGCTAGGGCCTCGGCAACTAAGGCCGTAGGTCACCATGTACAATGCTGAAACTGAAACAATGCTCAAAAACAAACTAAGTGAGGAAAAGAGGGAAACCCCAGTGGAAACCCCCCCCCCCCCCTCAAGCTAAACACTGAAAGTAGTCTGATCACCCTGATGAATTCACCCCCAACAGTGAACGAAGGTAAGTGAACTTCTTTTTTGAAAAGCTCTTGGTGAAGATGTCTGCAATCTGCTCATCAATCGGGCAGTATTGCAGAATGATGGTCTTGTCATGGACTAGCTCCCTGATATAGTGCATGTGGATCTCTACATGCTTGGTCCTCTGCCTGGTAACTAGATCTGTGGATATGTTAATAGCACTTTGATTGTCACAAAAGAGGAAAGTGGACAAAGTACTACCAAGATCAAACTCTAAAAGAATTCCTTGCAACCAAACTGCTTGGATGCAAGCATTCACCGCTCTTCGATACTTGGCCTCTGCTGAAGATAATGCTATGGTAGCCTGCTT
This sequence comes from Pseudotsuga menziesii, assembly GCA_001517045.1. Classification (NCBI taxonomy): domain Eukaryota; kingdom Viridiplantae; phylum Streptophyta; class Pinopsida; order Pinales; family Pinaceae; genus Pseudotsuga; species Pseudotsuga menziesii. Next base: position 29,689 of record LPNX010324749.1, on the reverse strand, counting down.
TTTGCAAGACCAGAAAATGGGGCCACCACCAAACATGAATATATATCCAGAATTTGACTTCCGATCAATATAATCACCCTCCCAATCGGAATCTGTGTATCCAACCAGCTCTAGCTTGGAGTCTGCAGCATAGTGAATGTTGTAGGTCTTGGTTTCTTGAATATACTGGAGGATACTCTTGGCTGCCTTCCAATGAAGATCATGAGGCTGCTGCATGTATCTTGATATAGCATTCATGGTATAATAGATATCATGCTGAGAATGTGTCAAGTACAACAAGCTACCAATCAGTTGTCGATAGATAGTGCAATCCATGGGAGGTGCGTTTTTTCCTTCTTCAAGGCTGGTTCCTGAAATGAAAGGGAATGGTGCAGGCCTACATTCAGCCATGTTAAAATTGACTAAAAGATATGATATGTATTTGGACTGAGTGACCATTATCCCATCAGAATTTTTCTCAATTTTGAGCCCCAAATCACTCATTTCAAAGGCATTGTGGAGAGCAGTTTTGATGGGTGAAATGAAAGCAGCTGTGCTACCTGTGATCAGCAAGTCATCAAAATATAAAACAATAATAATCAAATGACCATCACACTGCTGTATATACAGATCTAGATCTGATCTATACCTTTCGAAGTTTTGCGATAGAAGGAAGGCATCCATCTTGGAATACCACTCTCTTGGGGCATGTTTTAACCCGTATAGTGACTTCTTTAGCTTGCAAACCAAAGATTGATAATATATTTATCCCTCAGGTTGCTTCATGTACATATCCTCATGAAGATCTCCATGCAAAATGGCTGACTTAATATCCATATAATGCACTTCCTAGTGCTTAGATTTTGAAATTGCCAAAACTGGGTGGATGGAGTCCATTTTTGCAACTGAAGCAAAGGTCTCATGGTAGTCCACACCTTGGACCTGAGAGAAACCTTTTGCCACTAGCCTTGCCTTATATTTTCAGGTGCTTTAATCGGTAACAACCTTGGTCCAAAACACCCACTTGCATTGAACCAATTTCCTTCCCGAAGGAAGAGAAACTAGCTCCCAAGTAGTGTTTTTCTGAAGAGAATTCATCTCTTCATCCATGGCAACTTGCCATCTTGGATCCTTCCGAGCATGGTAGTAGGATTTTGGGTCTGAACTAATCATCAAATAGCAAGTTTCAGACAGTGAATTATCAATACAAAAGAGTGCAACACTTGCTCTTTGGAAATCAGACCGGGTTCTCCTTGGATCATCCGGATTTCCGATGTTATCTCCTGCAGAGGAGAGTGTCTGTCAGGCCCATGTGGGAAGTTGATTTTGTGCTTCAGGTTTTGATTTAGCATATGATGTTTGCTGCACATTGATATCAGAAATCAGAGGATCCAAATCAGGGTCATCACCCCCAATTTCATCATCCAAATATTTAGTAGAATAGGAAGGAAATTCAGCAGTTTTCTCCTTCACTAGTTCCACCTCCTGAAGAGGCTCATCGAACTTGACACTTCTCTCGATAATGATCTATTTTGTTTTGATATCTAGCAGCTTGAAACCTTTTGATTCATCAAGATACCCAATAAATATACATTCGATGCTTTGCGGTTGCAAAGCCCTTCTTTTATCAAGTGGAATCTGGGCCCATGCAGTGGACCCAAACACTTGTAGGTTCGACACATCCGGCTTGTGTCTGAAGCATGATTCTAAAGGGGTATTCCCTTTCATGGATGAGTGTGGAACCCTGTTATGAATATATGTTGCAGCATGCATGGATTAAGCCCACAAATTTGCAACCAACTTCTTTGATTCCAACATACAGGTGGTCATTTCCTTGAGAGACCGATTCTTCCTCTCCGCTACTCCGTTCTACTGGGGAGTGTAGGGAATTGAATGTTGGACTTGAATACCACTTTGGAAGAATATGTGTAGCAACTTATTACTGACATACTCCCCGCCATTATCAGATCTCAAGATATTTATCTTAAGCCTAGAGGCATTCTCGATCAAGGCCTTCATGAGTTCAGAAAATTTTTCACATACTTCAGACTTCCTTTTGATAAGGAAGACCCATGTGTACCTTGAAAAATCATCAATAAAAGTAAGAAGATACCTTGATCCATTCATGGATGTGATAGGCATCGGACCCCTGATATCAAAATGTATCAGCCTCAATATGCATGTAGCTCGGTTTGCCTTCCCCTGATCGAACTTGTGCTCAGGGTGTTTTCCAACCACACAGCCCTTGCGATTTCCAGTGGTTGCCCTGATGACTGGGAGGCCTTCAACCATGGAGTTTTTTTGTAATTGATACAAATATTTGAAATTTATATGGCTAAACCTTTCATGCCACAACCTACTAACTTCATTTCCATGAGTTAGCAGAGTGGTGGGCTTTGCATCCGCCACAAAGTGGGAGAACTCATAGGCTTTTGCATGATGGTTTGCAAGGCCTTTAGCAATGAGTTTCCTGGATACAAGTTTCATTATCTCAACATCATTAGGGCTGAAAGATACTCTCTTAAGCACTCCTGTATGTGTCATCTAATAGACACTAAGGATATTTGATGCTAGAAACGGTACATACAAAACATTTGAAAAATAGCCATTCTCAAGATCAACCGTACCTTGTCCTTCTGAAATGATGGTGGAGTCATCTCCCATGTGGATGTGGATGGGGATGGATTTTCTGGTTTCCAAGGATTAAAAGAAGTCTCTTTCAGCCATCATGTGATTTGAAGCTCCAAATCAATCAAGAGTGCTTTGGACTTCGAAGTGCTTGCCATGAGGGCATGACCTTTTTCATGCTGTGGTTCCTGATCTTGCTGATCTCTCCTCCGAAAGCTTTCCTGAAGATTGATGTGGTTTCTCTCAAGGAGAGAGGTAGCCTCATCAAGATTCTTCTTCATGCAGGCATGTTTAGGGTGGAACCCCTTCCCGCAGTATGAACACTTGACTTTTTCCTTTCCATGATGCCCTTTCCCTTTGTTCTTCTTTGAGCCGGAAGACTCATCATGTTGTTGGTTTTCAACTTTAGGCTTAGGAGCTTCAAATTTAGTTTTTGGGTTCTTCTGTTGCTTTCCTTTACCCTTCATATATTTGGGCCCTGAGACATGGAGGGCTTGATCACAGGAGGATTTGATGATCCCCATATGGACAAGCTTATCATGTTCACTTGTTAGGGACTCAATGAAAGCATTGAGTGTAGCCATCTTCCATCTAGGGGTTGTGAGCTTCCCTGCACTGAATGTAGAGATAAAAACTGAATAATCAGCTCCAAGTTTGAAGAGTATGGTGAGGATGAGCTGATCATCCTCTTTCTCCACTTTGCATTGCTTCAAGATTAAGACAATGTGCTTGAACTTTGTGAAAAAGTCATTCAAGGTCTCGAAATTGGAGGGCTGGAGAGACATCAATTCATTTTCAAGATATTAAACTCTCAAATCATCCTACTTTCCATACAGGGCTTCCAATTTGTCCCAAATTTCTTTTGGAGTCTTAAATCCCGAAAGATGGAAAAGAAGATCCCGTGAAACAGAGAGGCACAAGAATCTGAATGCTTCATCCTTCTTGTTCAAGAATCTAGATTTGTCTATTGCAGAACCAGGCTCTTCTTCAGTGTCCATGGGGACTCCAGTTCATTAAATAATCAATTTAATGATGGAGGGTGCCTTCACTACTCTGTTTAACTGATTGTAACAATCAGTTAGCAATATGGGGCATTAATGACACTCAGATCATCCCCGGAGTGCTCCAATTAGCCTCCCCGAATGTAGGAGAAGGCTAAGTTAGCCTCCTTGACTGAAGGTAGGTGTGGGCTTGATCTAGCTGATGTCATCTAGTGCTCCTCTGATGTCAATTATGTCAATAATACTTAGGATAGTGGTTTAACTAGGCCAAATTGACCAAAATGAGTGTGTAAGGTGGTAAATGTCTCCAACAAATGCAGATTTGATGTTTTTTCAGGTCTTTACAAGTAACTATTTCTTCCAGGCTATGGTGTAAAAAATACTAAAGCTTTGAAGACTAAAGAGTAAGTTAGGAAGGGAAGTATTATGATACCTTTTGTGTTAATTAATCAAAGTGTAAGATACTCCCGATTCTATAACCATAATTATCTTATTTAGGTAGCAAATTTGATTTTGATTACAAAATTATTTGTTTTTAGCAATAAATTATACAACATAATTGTTTATAATCATCAACCTTGCTTTTAGTTGTTTTGTAAAAACCAAAAGGCTTTAGTTTATAACTATGTGCTTTAAACAGGTAAACTTTCTAGGTCTTACCTAAATACTATAATATCATTACTATAGTCATTTACCCATTAGTTATTTACTTACGATTGTAAGAACTATCCTAGGTATAAGAAAATTTGTGCTATGCATAAATTCAATACATATCTCAACAACTAAACCTAGCTTAACAACGCATAAATTTATACCAACTATGGTATTGCTCAAGAACCTTATTATACCAAATGACGTGTTAAAATTTAACCAAAGTAATGATTATTACTTTGTATATGATGAATTTAAAAAGACGCAATAAATACAAAATAACCTAACTAAACCTTAACCTGCATCTATAATATTTTTTATTATTAAACAAATATTAAGGCATAATAACTATTACCTAACCCGCAGTTTTAACCTAGTAATTATAGTTTGTTTTCAAAGTAAACAAGTAATAGTATTATCTTGCATAAATTCATTTGAAATAAGGTTTCACAAAAAAGTCAAGGTATTGATCTTAACCTAGCTCGAAAAATATTTACTAAACAAATTATTGTTTGTTTAAATTCTTTCACCCTATATTTTTATTCGACTTACGAAGTAATAAATAATATGTTTATAAAACAATGCAGGGTTTTAAAGCGTTGGACTTAAACTATATCAAAATCCTACGAAATTCTTTTTAAGTGGATTCCACGTGGTACATTCTTACTTGTTGGAGGTTTTGGGTATTAAACCCTACACGTTTTCAAAAACACTCTAACCCTAAAAACTCGCTTGACTTTCATTATAGTTTTTACTTTGACGAGGAAGGGTGGGTTCCAGGCCTTTGGCCACTATGGAAAACTCTGAAACAATTACTATTAAAACTCTTTGAGGAGGCAATTGGTAGGTGTGAGGTTTGAGTTTAACGTCATCTCTGTGAGCTAGAGGTCTCTTATGAGCTCGACGTTCATCCGTGGGTCATCTCCAGTTGCTTAAAGTGCTAACAGAGTTTGAGGTTCAGGTTTCTTTCCGTGGCCGAGGGTTCATCATAAGCATTGTAAGTATTTTTGATAAATCCTTCAACATTTTAATTTTCTTTGTTTTTATAATAAATTATGCCATACCTTCACTAACAATTCTGAAACTGTTTTATTTGTGAGCGTAGGTGAGAAATTTCACAACTCTCAGTTTCCAGAGGAAACACTTAGCTTGAAGCTAAAGGTTTTTTTTGGGCTCCAAAAGGCTCGGTAAGCCTCAAACATATAACCTTCGAGTGCTCTTCGATGTTCACCCTTTCCATGAAAGTCAAAGTGGTTACGACTGTTCACCGTGATGCTTGTTTACTGTGTTAAGATATAGTTTTTAAAAAAAATTGATTAAGAAAGAAGGAGGGGGCCGTATGGATATTTGTTCTAACCCTTAGGGTTTTTCCATCAAGCTAAGGCTTTTGTAAAAATAAAGATATTAGGGCAATAAATTAATGTTCCAAGTTTTGAGAAGGTGTTTGTTTAAGCTAAAGTACTTTAAAAAATGCTCCTTCGACCCTTTTGGTTCGACTCTGTAAAAAAACATTCTCGTAGATTTGGTTATAATATAGCATTTCGGTCCTTAAACTTTTATTGTCTTTCTTAGTTTGGAAATTGAGGATTTGAAGACTGTTTGCAATAAACTACTGCAAAAGGACTAAGCTTGTGGAACTATGCATTGAAAAAAGGGTTAAACCTGTTTTATTTTAAGTATTTTCCTAATATAAAGTAAACTGTGTGTAAAGAGTTTTTATACTCTAACTTAAACTAAAAATAGAAATTGCTATGGCCCTGAATTGAGGAAACTATTTAGTAAACTAGATATTTTAATTTTTATCTCTAAATGCGGTACTATTTATGAATCAACTAGATGTTGGCTTTTATTTAGCAGTTCTCATGTTTTAGATTAACAAGTTTTGTTGGGTTAATAGTTAGAGGTAGAATCTAATTTACTTTTTAATCGTTTCTGGAATGAAATGAACAGTTTAGTTTTTTTTTTAACCAAACAGTTTATTTTTATTTAAAAAAATAGAGTTTGTTGGTTATTTTGCTTGTTTACTATTTACTCTACTTTAGATAATTATAATATTTAAATAGTACTAGTATTCTTCATTAATGTTAATAACTTAATTGTTCTTACATTAATTATTTAGTTTATTAAAGTACTCATGAAACCTTGCCTGTAAAACAACAGTTTTACTATACCAGGTTGTCTAAGTATTATGTAGAGGTTTTATAAATATTTAAGTATATGTTAAGTCCTGAAAAAGGAAATTATTAAAGTGTTATGTTATACGCAATTTTAAAACTGTGTTTCCAAATATTACTTTATAAGTTCTGTGTATTTCGTTTTTTAGAGAAAAATATATATAGAGAGAGAAGGATTCTAAAAATAAAAAGATTATTAGTATTCCTGGTTTAATCTATCAGTGAAAGTTTTCTATGTAAGGCAAATTCAAACACATATTGTCCCTATAAAAATCATTAATTTAATCCAACCTTCTGTACTAGAGTACTTCATCAATTGATGAGTGGAAAAATACAGAAAGGTATTTTTAAATAATCTTTTCCACCATTACTAGTTCTAATATCATTTACTAAGTTAAACAAATACAGGTAAAATCCTGAACAAGATGCAGGATTAACAGTTTAATTTCAACTGCAAGTAATTAAGGAATATTAGTAAACTAATCTTAACTGCTTCATTTCAGTAGTTTTACTTGCATAAAAATAAATTAACACAGTAGAACTTGATAACTTGTAAAGGAGACAAACAGCCCAAGGAGCCCGTTCCACCCAACCTTTCTTGAAGATAGCTCACTGCTTGTCTTAGGACCCCCGAGCCTGTCCACTAATCCACCAGGTCAAAATCCCTGTGTGAAATGATAGGATTAAATCCCTTGCAACTCCACAGAAGTACTTAACAACAATACTTTTGCCCTCAGCAGTAAATAACTCAACCAACAAGCTGCACTAATTCTGAAACAATATTAATCACTCAAAACCACTTCTGCCTTTCCCCTCATTGAATCTCTTGTGCACAATTATCAACTTCAGAATTTTCACAAGGTAATGATTGAACAACCTCCCGCTGGAACTTTATAATTTTCATAAGGTAATGATTGAAAAACCTCCTGCTGAATTCGATGGGTATTTATATGCATGCCTAGGTATTTTGGTACGTTTTTCACTTAATGAGCCACATGCTCTCATTCCACTTTCTTGGGGAACATGACCGCAAAATTAGGGAAGTTTCCCCCTGCAACAACTAGATGTGGTTACAGATGCTTCCATGTGTCAGTTTTCTATCACCCCATTCTATTCCACCTCGTGGTCAGTGGACATTCATTCAACAACCTCCTTAAGATATTTGTCTCATCTTTTATTTATTAACTAATAAAATATTCAACATAATTAATTACAATCATCCTTGACCCCACTTGGTCAATAGTCACAAATTTTACAATAAAAATAAAATATAATATCTACTTAAACATAAAATGTTATTGCAATTTGGGGTACGTGACACCATCAGAGTCAACAAGGATATATGCCCCCTTTCCACGAAATCGATGGATGACATATAGGCCATACCACATGGAATCAAAATTCCCTTTCCCTATCTTATCATTGGATTGGTCATAGACGAGGACTAGGTCCCCGTCGCTAAAGGTGCGTGGTTAAACATGGGATACATAGTGGGAAATATACCGAGTCTTATCCGCTTCGATCATTTGGAGAGTAGCACGACGATCCTTATTGGTCTATTCGAGCATAAGTAGGGGTTGTTCTAACGATGAACTATAAGGTAGAAGTTTGACGGCAAGGCAGAGTGACAAAATCTGGCATTCAATGGGAAGAACTCATTCCACACCGTGGACTAAGTGAAATGGGGTAAAATCGGTGGTGGTTTTATGGATCTCTCCATCGTCAAAAAGTGGTGACGAGATAGACAAGGAGGATATTTCATGGTCGATGAGAGGCAAGGACTACTGGAAGTAGAGATCATGTAAATGGTGTTATTGGTGTCCGAGGATGAAGCTGGAGAGTGGATCTCCTCAAGGACAGTAATGTCAGACTCGTGGGAGTGCTTGTGAAGGTCACCGAGGAGTGATCAGTACTTAGACAAGTTTGGGAAATAGTGTGAATAATGACCATATATGCCATAAACTACACATGGATGGTTGGTTCACAACGACTTGTTCTTCACCACAGGTAAGGCTGGAACATTAACAACTGAAGTGCTGTCAATCTCGACTATAGTGTGAATATGGATGTGATGGATAGGAAAATCGAGACAATTCTGTGTTGTGTGGCCCCTGCTATCACGTAAAGCATGTGTAGGATAAGGATGATGTTTTGTTGTAACTTTGGGTGCCTTGCCCCCAGACTTCTTTTAAGGAGGAGGGGCATGAGTAGAGCCATGAGTAGTCATTGGTGTACCAGGAGGAGGGTGCGACATCGTCTCAATAGGTTGGATGGGAGTCAACACAATCTAAGGAGTCGGGGGCGAGGTAGGTGGATCGAGGTACCACACAGGAATACCCAAAGTGAAACCAGGAAGGTTGAGGATAGCCATCATGGGACAACTCATAATGATGAATGGTGGAAAGAGGAAAAGAATCGTGTGGATAGGGAGTGAACCCCAATAATTCCCCGAGGTATGCGGTTGAGGTTGCGAGTAGGACGGAACGCTACCAGATGTGATAGTGCACAAATATGATATATCAGCCTACGAAGGAGGAGGTGGTAAGGAAAAAAAGGTGTCCGTCGTAGGAGAACTGGAGAATCATCCTGGGACAACGACATACAGGGAAGGTATGGACATGCTGTCGATGGTAGTGTCGCTAGTAGGAAGGACGTGTTCTGGTATGGCTAGTCCCTTTGGATCATAGTACGTCAGCTGATCGATGGTCACGATCTTCCCATCATGAGGGAACATCAAGAGTCAAAATACGGTAGATGCAAACGACTCACATTGCATACATATAACTACATCCTAAGTGGAGGTTGTAATCGAGTTGGGCGTTGACAACCTCAGTGTCAATCAACATTGTTTTTCCAGCTAAATCAATAGGGACATTCATGAGGACGCCTTGGGGTTTAGAAACATGACCATAATACGCACCAGAGCAGTGGAAGAGGGTTGAAGGGTTGGGGATCCAATTTTATGACAAACAAATGTTGACATAACATAGGTGGATGCCCCCTCGTCAATGATGCATCGACAAATAACAAAACTCCGAATTGTGACCGAAACTTGGAAGGCAACAGATGATGGCATCCGTGGTTCTCCTTGATCTAGATCGAAGGTGATCAACCTAGAGTCAGAGGGATCGATGACACCTAACGCGAATAATAACGCCTTATGTTGTGAACAATAAGTTTTAAGCACTTCTAGAGTGAACATGGCCGAGGGAGACTGATCCAAGTCATCGATTATACTGTAGTTGAGCGTAGCTCTGGCAGTGGCGTTGTTCACGATGCGATGCAAAGGGAATCAAGACACTTTGGAAGTCCTGTTCATGGGGGGCCTCAAAAAATGCAAAGAGATATCTAGAGTGGTAGAGGTAGATGTTGCAGAGGGGTTGATGGTTTCTGTGGTGTATCCATACAAGTTTCGTTGAGTCTGGATGTTGACATCAAACAATAACGTCATGAGGTCATGGACACCAAGATCAATGGGTTGAGGGGTAGAAGTGGTTGTGAGAGTTTGTAGGACCAAGGGCTGGGTTACAAACATTCCTTGGTGTGGTAGGGGGTTTTGAAGCACCATAGGTGGAGGACATGGTGGTGTTGGGTTTGGCTGAGTCGGAGCAGCCCCATTGGGGTCATGTTCGTTATCAGTTTAGAGTAAATGGTGGACGCAGTTTATAGGAGGACACTGATGTGTGTAATGGTCGTAAGTATTACAAATGGCGCATGGATTGTTAATCTGCAACTATAGGTTCTTCCTAGGTCGAGCAAGATGCCAGGGATTTTGTGCATGGGGTTCGGATCTGTCATTGTTTGGTGGGTTGGGTTGTTGGCCACCTCCTAGAGGTTGATTGTTTCCCTTATTCCTACCTCTCTTATGTCTCCCATGCCCTTGTTGGTTATTGGGGGTGGGTTGATTATGGAGGTTTTTCTATGCATAGACCTGTCTTGAAGGAGCAGGAGTAGGTTGCACAGGTGGTGGGTAATAAGTGGGAGCAGCTGGTGGGGCTACAAAATCAGTTGTTTGGCCATTACACAAGTGTGCTGAACAATTCGGTCCGTGAATGTGAGGAGTTGGTGCGGGAGGTGTATAGTAAGGTGTGGCTCCAGAATGATCCGTTATGAGTGAAAAATTAGGGGCGTAACTTGGTTGGGCAACACTAGGGGTGTGACTAGAATGGGGTGGCATCGAAGCAGAGGCTGGGTAAAAATGAGGATGTTGAGTAATGGAGCCAATGACTCCATAAAAAACATGGGATTTCCCTGACATATCTCGAAGTGAGGAGCTAGCATGGGAGGCATCAGGTATAATGGTATATAGGTCACCGATTGGGCGTATATGAGTTCGAACTGTTGTGCCTTCAAGATGGCTTCCTCCTCGGTTTGTGGGTGCTCATATGAAACGTCCTTGGCGATGGGGGGAAGTAAGGTTTTGAGAAACCAATTTAGGAAGATTCTATCATCTAAATAAATCTTACATAGGCTACATCGATGTCTCCATTCATGGATATGATCTAAGATATGGGTAGTTGTATTTTGTCTACAGGAAAATAGAATTTCCATACCCTCATCATATCGAATGAGTAACTGGAAACACTGAAGGAACATCGAGGCTAATGAGGAAAAGTATGGGTAGGTGGCATGAGATAGTTCAATATACCATTTGGCCGCAATGATTGTGAGTGTGCGGTGGAATAACCACAATCGGATAGAATCATCCAATATGTTGTTAGATGAACACCATAAGTGGAATAACATAATATGGTTTTGGGGGTCTTCTCCGGCCTTTCCCTCAAACTTAGGGAGGTCTAAAGGGAGTTTGGTAAGCATAGGAAGCCATAGTGGGTTATGACGAATGGGGTCATTAGTCAACTGTGCCACATCAGGCAGGTTGAGACTAGCCATAAAAGGTAGACTTGAACCGAGATTGGATCGGGAAGGGCCAGCAACGTTTCCAACACTAGTAGGAATGTAGTTCCCATGAATGACTAGGAGTGGTTGAAGCTGAATTCCGAAAATATGAGTACTCACTGGGATGGTAGGAATAGCTAAAATGGAAGTGGAAGGGCCACTACCCCCAGGAATGAATGGTGGTATGGTAGGAACCATAGTGGGTGGAGTGGGGCTACCACTAGTGGGTAGCGAACCAACAAAAATGTATGCATTGGAAAAGGGCCCATTAGGACCAAGACCTATCGTTGCAGTGGAAGGCATACTCGTAATGATGTGTGGGGCGGACACAAGCCCACTACCAACCGTCTTCACCTGAAAGGGATCAGGATGTGCACCAACCATGGGGATATATTGGGCAGTGAACATGGTAGGTTTGGATTGATAGGAATCTGAATCATACTGAGAGGAAGTATGTGGCTCTGAAGGTGGTGAACGATGTCGAATATAGATCAAAAAGTTATGGTTCAAGGAACCGAACTGAGGGGTGTTCCCCCTAAGCCTATGTGCACAACGTGGCAGAGCTATGATGACGTGATGTTGTGTTGTGTAATGAATGGAAACTCGAGAGTATGAACCAAAGGCTAAAAAACCCAACTACAACCGAGTGTACAGAAGGAGAGCATACAAATGGTGGCTCATAGGCCAACAACAATATCTAAAACCAAACCGCAACAATGGGTTACATCAAGGCAAGTCTACAACAAAGTGACCATAAAGCCAACAAGCAGAACTACCTATAAATAAAAATGACTCACTAACCTATAGGGTGTGAGTGTAAGCAAACTCCTAGCTAAAAGTTGGAATCCCCTAAAAAATGTATCCTTAGCAGGGTGATGAAATCCCAGTTAGACAATACGAAATGGAAGAACAATAGGCTAAGAAAATCCCACTACCGAGAGGGACCTCCGAGCAAAAGAGACCTAGATAGAATGGAAACTAGGATGCCTTGTTCATGACACGTCTGGAGTGGTTTACTGGCACTTCAACCCTTTGGCCCTCAACACCCAGTATACTCCGGCATGCACGTATAGGACTTTGAAGGGTTATCCTTTGGTGCAAAGTGGAGTGCAGTATTCCACCCTGACTTCTGGAACGCCTTCATTGTGGCTAACTCCTACAGAGCGGGGGGGAATTTGATATACTGGTAATGACTGTGTCAACAAGTACACGAGGATTTTGGTCCCCTAATGGATAACAACTATGTCTCGAGATGTGGGTGACAAAGGGGTGTTGTTTGGATGCCTATCCTCATTGTCCTAACTTATTTACAAGATTGTTTTGGTCCTCAAACAAGGTTACAATGTTGGTTGTATTAAATTAAGTTTTTAGGCTAGCTTGGGGTCATGAACCAAGCATTTTGTCTTTAGGGTGTCAGATGTGTACAAATGATGTGTATAATCCCCAACAATCCTACAACGAAGATGCAATGATCTCACTACTAGGGTGCAAAAAATAAAATGTAGATAAATAACAGTAAATGACAGTAAATATCATGAAAAATCATAACTAATTCTTTCAGAACATAAAATAAACACAAGTAAATGAAATTCTAAGGAACTGACCAAGGTGTAGGAAACAAATAGTGGGTCTCAACTAAAAATCTCGACTCAAGAGGCTCGCATACAAGGAAAAGAGGACCTCAAAACAAATCAAGGGGTTGTAATGGATCATATTTGGAAAGAAACAGGTTTGGAAGGGGTAAAACACAGACAAGGGGTTTGGAACAAGGATATCAAATATCGAAAAGGGATGAAAAACTGCAAGTCACACCTGTTGGAAGAACAGGCATGATCGGGGTCGCACAGAACTGGAAAACAATAGCGATTAGGGCAGGAAAAAAGTTAGAAGATACAGGTTGTACAAAACAGGGGATTAAGCGCGGCAGTTCTCACAAAACCGAGTCACAGTAGCGACTGGGGTCGATCCGAAAGCTAGGACAAGCGCGATCTATATTTCTGGTCCAGGTCGCACTTACCGGGGACAAAGGCACTACCTGGATCGCGCTTATCAGGAAAAAAGGTGTGATTGGGTCACAGCTTTCGATCGAATAAGGCTGAGACTGGAAATGTTTTGAAAATGGTTGCCGGCTTGGTCCAGGGGGTAGGCACTGAGGCAAGGTTGGTTCGGATTTGTTGCGGAACGAGGGGGTCAGATATGTGACGACTGAAGGTACAAACCAGTAGGCACACCTGCACAAGAAAATATTCAAAAGGATCAACCAAGTGGAGTCACTAAAACTGTAGTGATTATTTCTCCCCTACTACGTGCAAAAACACCTACCCTAGATCGTCCAGATCATAGGGTAGAGCTCAACAATAATAACGGGAAATAAGAACAACAATAATAATATGTTTTCTAGGTTTTTCAAATATATTCTACTAATTAGCAAACATAAAAGAATTCATACCTTTTTCTGAAATGTGGGCCACCGTAGTCATCTGAGGGAATGGTCCCGCAACTCCATGGTGTGGGTCTCTAGTCTCTTCCATGAATGGTTTTCAAATAGGGAATGGAGCCAAATGGGTAAAGAGTGAACTCAATGTACACTGTAGGAATGGTATGGCAAGATATGGGAATAATGGCAGAAAAGTGTTTGGTGTGACTGAGATAAAATGGCAAACAAATGTTTTTGGGGAGACCTTCACAGTGTATTTATAGGATGTTCCAAGGGGTTTTGAACCATGGTATTTATATATGGTTTTTTAACCATTCTCATTTTAGGGTTTTTTGGCCCTTTTTTGAGAGTGGGGATAAATCACAATAAATGCTCAACTTCCCTTCATTTATAGGGAAGGAATAATAATGTTTTGGACCATATCTAGTGGAAATGTAGTAGTGAAGTTCAAAATGGAGGGAATATGATGTATGACTATGTTTTAGACCATGGAGATCTAGGTGAACAGTTTGTGGTGTTAAGACAAGTGGGAGAGAGAGCAGGGGGTTGCGTTGTAGGCAAAAAATGAATGTGTCCATTATGGAAATCCATTCAATTCGCAGTGCATTCATTTCTGTGGTGTTAATTCATTTATGTGATGGTAGTGTGAATTTCTATTATTAACTTTGGTAATTGTTTCGGCCTAAAGACGAGATGGGAGGCTTGGACATACATGTTTTTCACTATAAGATCAATCTATTTTGTAGGACAATGATCCACACAACTCCAAGCGAATTCTTGTTATTTCATCAATTCCTAATGTTTAAAATATAGATTTTTAGTACAAATAGACATCCGATGATATAAATAGCAAAGGAACCAGAGGTACATGCCATTCACATTTAGCTCCAAGCTTCAATAGAAATGGACCAAATCTTAGATATCCATTCAATTCACAATGCTTTCATTTATTTGATGTTAATGCATATATGTGATTGTTGTGTGAATTTTGTATTATTAACTATGGTAATTGATGTAGCGTGAAGACGATATGGAAGGCTTGGACAGGCGTGTTTTATCCATGTCAAGAACAATGAGGTTTGTATGACATTGATCCACACAAATATTAGGTTTTAGATAAGCGGATTACATGCAAGGGAGCAAGCTATTAAAAATGTTAGGTCCAATGCACTTATAATGTTCTTTCTTTTCTTGATTGTTCAATACACTATTTTCTTTTACATAGCTTTGATGGTTTATATGAGTCCAAAAGCACTGAGGTTTAACATTACAGGCTTGGAGCTGGAGAATGAGTTATTCAGACATATAATCCATTTCTTCATCACTTAGTTTGTCAACTAGACGAGTAACATTCTGATAGTGTAATTTAATTCTTAAATATGTTATGTGTAGTGGTTAACTATAGTAACCAAAATTTATGCCCAACTTGAAGTTTAAAGAGTTGTATTTTAATATTAATGATAGGTAAACATTCATTACAAACATGTAATTATCTAAAACTATGGAATTCGTTTAATTCCCCAACAATATTCCGTAACTATATTTAACGTTTACTTTTGAATCAATATTCCATAACTATTTTAACATTAATAATTCTAACTTGGTCCGATTATACTTTTTCATATCACGATTAGCCCATTTCATACAACATCCTACACAAGGAGACAGTGGCATTCACATATCGTATATTATGATTTTCCATGTGCTCTATCAGATTATTATGATGGTGTTTATGTGTATTTCCTGATTAAAATAATTTATAGAGAAGTATCTCCCGAGATTACAGGCGCCACTATTCATACGAAACCAAAACAACTCATCGAATTTGACGGTTTTGACAACTCTGTAACCTATTTTGACTATTTTAAAGAAGAATGATAACTGCTTTTTGGTTTTTTAAACCCAAATCACCTCATGATAGGAAATTCTCCCCTCTCTTAGGTATCTACCCATCTCTACGGTAAGGGATCGTACTTGTGCAGTTGCATCAAGATTTGAGAACAAAATTAATGGTGATTTTGAACCTACCATTACTCCTTTGGAACAACTAGCTATTAAAAACCTGGCACAGACCATGATTAAAATGGCAATAAGCTAGCTAACATGCACAATTTAGTAAGTAATAATCTTCCCATGCTCCTACGAAATGTTTATTTTAGGTTTACATCAGAGCAACCTCAATCTCATGATTTGATTGGTATGAACTGGCTGCTAACTAATTATAATCTTCCATCCCTCATTCAATTCGAGTAGACTTGGAGCTACTGGAGGAGGAAGTTTGGCGTGAGGTGGGGGAAAATGATCATTTGGTGGAGGAGGTGATGATAGAGAATAAATTTAGGACATTGGGTGTTTTTGGGGGTGGCAAGGGTTATTTCAGAGGACTATGACTCTGTACAAGGTGGTTAAAGGGATGTTGGCCCAGGTGTTGTTAAAAAGGGAAGAAAACGAGAGGGCATACGATGTCCCGATGACCTTATGGAAATAGCTCTATCCTAACACTTGTCTGCTTAACATGAATATTGATGTAATAGGGAAGGAACTAGGAATCCCGTATCTACCTCATATGGAGGTTGGAGTTCATCCAGCTGGAGCAGAGCGACGTCGAGCCAGGGTCGATGTAATATCCCGATTTTGACCCCATTATATTACAAATTGTATATGATGTAAATGTCGCATTAAATCGTGGTGAGGAGCTTAAGGCCAAGGCCCCACCATGGATTTAGCGTGTTATGTATTGGCCTGTAAAATCGATGCATATGGTTATTGTGCTAGCCAGACACATTATATTTTGGACATCATGTAAATATGCAAATTAATAAAAATACCCACAACTAGCTATGTCAATGCAACATTAAAGAGACGGGGGCATGATTTCAAAAGGAATAGGGGGGGGGGATATTCAAACCCTTGAGCCAATAGGGTAAATCCAAATGTCAAAGGGAGAACCCATCATACTATCAACTACCCATTTTGTCTTTTGTGCCCAATCATTTATTTGTTCCTGAAGTGATTGAGTTAGTTAATGCATGGGGATGGGAAGAGTATGGTAGTCAAATTCGAATTTGGGAAGCCCCCCATTTTGGAAAAATGTGTTTTTGACTTATGGGGAAAGTAAATGCCCAAACATTCTTCCCAACCCATTATGCATTCACATCCTCCTCTTCCTCGCGTGTTTTTTGGAGCACAACCCATTATGCATTCACGTCCGCAATTTCCTTAGCTTTCCACAATTATCTTTCTGCAACAATCTTTCCGCACAGTTTATTTCTTGTGGACTCTTCCATGACCATTGATCTGAGATCATATGTGGATTGCGAATTTGCGTTCTGAATTTTTTCTCAAAAGGCCCTTTTCGTAATTTCCTTTCCGCAACTACCTTTTCACAAGATACTTTCTGCACGATTGATTTATTGCGGACTCTTCCCCAGTTGTTGATCTTTATATCAGATGCAGATTACTGATTGCGGGTTTTCCAAATTTCATGAAAGTGCTTCTACAATTTTATTTCTGCGAGCTTTCTTTCACTCCGTTGATCTCATTCAGACTCTCTCCTGATCGTCGATCTTATATTAGATGCAGATTGTGGATTGTAGGTTTTCCAAATTCCTTAAAAGTGATTTTGCAATTTTCTTTCCGCAAGATTTCTTCCACGTTGTCGATCTCATGCAGACTCCTTCCTATCATCGATCTTAGATCAGATGCATATTGTGGATTGTGGGTTTTCCAATTTTCATGAAAATGCTTCCACAAACTTTCTTTTGCACCGTCGATCTCTAGTAGAGTCTTTCCTGACCATCGATCTTGCGAAATGTGGGTTGTGGGTTTTCCAATTTTGTTCAAACTACTTCCGCAATTCCTTTTCCATAATTTTTCTTTTGCATCACTGATATCTTGCGGAGTCTTTTCCAACCATTTATCTTATGGACTACGGATTGCGGAATGAGAAATCACACTTTCCCATTTTGGACCTCCACAATTCTCTTTCGCAACTTTGTCTCCGCATTTCTTATGAACTGTCGATTTCCTTGTGGGTTCACTCTTGACCGTTGATCTATAATCGATTGCAGATTGCATATATTCACTTTTCTTTATGTAGAAATCATTCACCATCATTGGTTTCCTTTCGGATTCAATCCTAACCGTTAATCTATGATCAAATGTGTATTTGTGGACCTTCACTTTTCTTTGTGAAAAAATCATTCACCGCCGTCGATCTTCTAAAAATTGGCCTCCTCAATTTCTCTCGACTGATATGGACTGTCCATTTTTTCACTTCACTCTAGCGTTCAGGAATGTTATTTTCCACGGATATTTATTTTGCGGATCTTGCTATAGAACATTGATCTCTGTCTCTCGAATGATCTGGGTCATCCAAAATTTCTTTGGCGCTTCGACTACGTGACTTGCGGATCCATCCAAATATTCTTGGTGCTTCAGATTGTTATCTGCCACTGCTCGCTTTATGGATCTTTCCCCTGTCATCGACCCTGTCACTGATTTTCTATTTGACTTTGTAATTCCTGTCTTTCACTAAGTTCACACCATCATCATGTTTTACTAGTTATTCCTTTGTCATTTCTAAACTCCTTTGACATCAATTGACAATCCATGTAATGGATCCTTTGTCTTTTACTGAGTTCATCTTGCTATTATATCTATTGGTTATCATATATTTGTCATTCCTGAATTC
This sequence comes from Pseudotsuga menziesii, assembly GCA_001517045.1. Classification (NCBI taxonomy): domain Eukaryota; kingdom Viridiplantae; phylum Streptophyta; class Pinopsida; order Pinales; family Pinaceae; genus Pseudotsuga; species Pseudotsuga menziesii. The sequence goes on along the minus strand of LPNX010324749.1, from coordinate 11,227 downwards.
CTTTGACATCAATGGCAATAATATTCTCAACAAATTGGTCTCATTTTGACTGTTTATGTTTAGTTTGTTGCTTTTGTATGGTTAGGTTATGTGTTTATGTCCAGCATTAAGGTTCATGCTATATGGAAGACCAAATTTTGGGTGGCTTAGGTGGTTACTAGTGAATGTAGGTTATAATTTTGGACGAGGAACCCTCTATTTTGTTTTGGGTTTGGTGTTTATCCTTGTTTGATCATGTAAACCATGTTTTCTCCTCTAAGAGAGGGGTTTAAGGGATATCTATTTTGGGATAATTATGCATGGGTAGAAGGTGGAACCAAACAATCTTGAAGGTTATGTAGGCTACAAAAGTTTGTATATTTTTATATTTTTTTGTAATTTGAATTACAAAAAAAAAAAAAAAAAAATTCAATTAATATTTTTATACTTTAAACTATAATATAATTAATGTAATATATCGTTGTATCTAAAATGACGTCTTTATATTTAATTTTGTATTAAATACAGATTGTGAAATATGTTATTATTCATTTATATATATGTTGTAATTATAAATGTGTCATTTTATGATAATATATCATATTTTAAAATATAATTACAACTTAACTAATAATTGTTTTTATGTGCTCGACATATCGTATTCGGTTGAGGGCATTAGTTTAGCAGTCAAGTGATTGATTTATCAAAATACTATAGTTTCAACATTTACATTTGAGTTTTATATTTAAAACAATTTTTTAAAATTGCTATCGGTTATCAGATGTCGACGTCTGCCTTGTTTTTTGTTTCCCACCATGAGGAAGCGGGAAGACACCAGCTAATTTAAATTCAGAATGTCTCTATTACAGTGCAATGACAAATTCTCAAAGTTTTTCATACCATATAGTCCAAAAATTATTTTGTAAATGAACCTGTGACAGATTGACATCTCTACAATATGAAGCATTCTGACATCCTTTCTCCTTTCTCCATCCTCCTCTTCCACCCGTCTGAATTCATTCCATACCTCTCAAATATCCAACACTACCTACTCCCCACCATTCCTTACTCTATCATCTCTCCACCTATGTGCATCACTCCCTCCACACAACATTGTCTGCAACCTTCCCTACCTAGTCGTAAGTGCTCCTCCACTCACTCTTCACAACTGCTTGTGACCTTCCCTCACATCATCCCCCATTCCTCTCACCTCACACGTGCATCCAAACTTCAACCCCTTACTCATTGTACTCCCTTCTCTTCTACTTCACCACCATTTCATGCCTACCTTCTAAACCTCCACGCTGCTCTCTTAGTCACTCTTTGTCATTAGTGCCACATCCTCACTTGTAGCCTCACACTCCATGCTCAAATTGTTTAATCATATCAATGGGTTTCATCTCTTCTATGAGTGGGTGTAAATGTTTAGAATGTTTCATCTATTTGATCTACTGGGTGTTAATCATAAATTTAATTGGATTCATGCAACCTACAAATAACGAGTACTTTGTGTCCCCCCCTTATTTGTATTTGTAGTCGATTAATCCTTGTACCAATTCTTAACGTGACCTTTTCATGTTCTTGACTTCATGGGAAACGTTGTCCCTCCTGCTAATGGATTTCGTGCAAGCTTCTTTGTTAATAGTGGATTTCTTCAATAAAATGGTGTTTTAAATGCATTTGATGGGGATCAATGATATCTGGTTCATTTTAAAAAAAAATTGAAGATATTCAGTGTTTAAAAAGTGGAATCATGCGTTTTTTTCTTTTTAGAGCCTAAATTTCTGACATTCAAAGCTAGTGCTTTCATTTATGTGATGTTAATGCATTTATGTGACTGTGGTGTGAATTTTGTATTATTAACTATGGTAATTGATGCAGCGTGAAGACGATATGGAAGGATTGGACATGCATGTTTTCCCATGTCAAGAACAATGAGGTTTGTACGACAATGATCCACACAAATATTAGGTTTTAGATAAGTGGCTTACATGCAAGGAAGCATGCTATTAAAAATGTTACAAAACAAACTTAATTACTTTATACCATTTGTTAGCTCCAATGCACTTATAATGTTCTTTCTTTTCTTTTTTGTTCAATACAAGATTTTCTTTTACATAGTTTTGATGGGTTATATGAGTCCAAAGCCATTGAGGTTTAACATTACAAGCCTGGAGAATGAGTTATGTACACATATAATCCATTTCTTCATCACTTAGTTTGTTAACTAAATGATTAACATCTTGATAGTGTAATTTAATTCTTTAAATATGTTCTATGTAGTGGTTAACTATTGTAACCAAAATTTATGCCCAACTTGAAGTTTAAAGAGTTGCATTTTAATCTTAATGATAGTAAGCATTCATTTCAAACATGTATTTGTCTAAAACTATTGAATTCATTTAATTCCCAATCAATATTATGTAACTATATCTAACGTTTAGTTATGAATCCATATTCCATAACTATTTTAAAATTAATAATTCTAACTTGGTCGGATTATACTTTTTCATATCGGGATTAGCCCATTTCATACAACATCCTCCACAAGGAAACAATGGCATTCACATATCATATTATTATGATTGTTCATGTGCTCTATTAGATTACTATGACAGTGTTTAATGTGCACTTCTTGAATAAAATAATTTATGGAGAATTATCTCCCGAGATTACAAATGCCATTATTCATATGAAACCAAAATAACCAATCGAATTTGACGGTTTTGACAACTCTGTAACCTGTTTTGATTATTTTAAAGCAGAATGATAACTGTTTTTTGGTTTTTTTTAACCAAAATCAACTCATAACAAGAAATTTTCCCCTCTCGTTGGTATCTACCCATCTCTGCGGTAAGGGCTCATTGCGATAAGGGGTCGTGCTGGTGCAATTGCAACAAGATTTGAGAAAGGAATTAAAGGTGATTTTGAACCTGCCATTACTCCTTTGGAACATCCAACCGTTAAAAAACTGGCATTGACCATGAAAATGGAAATAAGTTAGCTAGCATGCACAATTTAGTAAGTAATAATCTTCGCATTCTCCTACGAAATGTTTATTTTAGGTTTACATCAGAGCAGCCTTGATCTCATGAACATATTGGTATCAGCTGGCTACTAACTAATTATAAGCTCCTTACATTCTTAGCATATGTTTTTAAAGAAATGTTTATTTCTTAACTTTGAAATTGCAGCGATATAACAAGAGACTGGCTTAAATATTCATGCCGCGAGACTTTCATTTTGCATAGTTTTGATGCTTTTAACTTCCATTACATAATGTTGGCTATATTCTATATGGCTAGTTGTTGTATTATGTAGCATAAGGTCACACTACAAAAAATAAAATAAAAAAGATGTTAACTTTCAAATATTGAATCAATGTTGCATCAAAAGAAAAAACTAAGGCAGTGAAGTCACAACAGGAAACAAAGTGACTGCACTGAAATTATCATACATAGATAGATTTACAGATATACATGGAAGAAACAACAATATATATGAATAGAGTAAAGATGTAGACATTGAGATAAATATGTGCTTAATTAAAACTAAAGATGTACACATTGAGATAATTAAAACTAAGGTTTTAAAGTAAACTTATAGTCATTCAATCATTTTTATTTTAGTTTTACAGCATTGTGCTACTTATTATTTAATGCTACTATTTTGAGGTTTTGACGGGACAGTTGGATCAGATCCAATAATCCACATTCAACATCAACAAATTTTAATTGCAATTTATTGAACTTCATCAACTTTCATAGTCTGATAAGTATGTGAAATGTAATTGCGTTAAAACAAAATGATAATAACATAAGAAAACACCATACCAGTTTAGCAACGACGAAAAACATATTGACTGGCACTCAATAGATATATTTATAAGCATGGCACTTGAAATCAACAATAAAATATAGACAGATAATCTAAAGATTTATAGGAGAAGGTGGTGAGATGACATGAAATCAAAAGAAAAGAAGAAGATCATCTTTGATTACATCAACGTACCATTATGTAATATTAAAAAACGTGTCCCTTGTCCCACAAGTACAAGTAGTAGTTGAATCTTATTCTTTGTTGGTGGATTTTCCCAATGCCACTATGATCTCTCCACCTCCACCTCCACCTCGCTTTACTGGAAAATGTTGAGGCCGAACAATTTCTTATCGCTTGGTGCCAAGAGGGGTATCATGAATGACGACTTCGAGAAGAGGTTTTCTTGGACGCTTGCAGAGAGTGCCCCAACGTTGCTATACAATACCCCGAGTCTTATGTTTCTAAACACCTCACACCATGTCACACCGTTGTCATCATTATGAACTTCCATGGCTGGAAATTTAGAGGACTTCATCAGTTCCTTCTCGAATTTCTCACAAACCTCCTCCAAATACAACCCTTCATAAGGAGCATTGAGACTTACATCTCCCGAAATCTCACTCATTTTGGCTAGTTGGATGGTAGGTTGGCTCTCTCTCTCGGCCTCAACCTCGGCCTTTTTCTTGACTTCGACCTCAATGTCTCACCCCATTAATTACCAACATTGTCCACTATCAAAACAAACAGACTTACTATTCACTCTCATAGCTCCTCTCTCTCTCTCTCTTATCTTATGGTATTTATAAAGCCTTCTAATAGAACACACATATGCAAAGATGTAGATGTATGAATCATTTCTATTTCTTTCACATATCTTGATTTGTCAATAATGCTACTGTTGTCTAGATATGAACCATTAAATATAATGCAACCATTCTTAACCATCTACTTATAATGATGCTTTATTCAACATAAAATTTATGTTAAATTATCTTACCATGTGATCTATATTGTTTTCCAACACAAATTATTTTTTTAGATTTTCTATGATGGGTCAATCCGACATTTCTAACATCACCAGACTTGGCCTCAACCTTTGATATGATGTTTTACGCCAACAATTTTATAGCTATGCAACATTTCCAAGGCTTAGAAATTCGGTCTTTATAAGCATGCGATAGCAAAATATTCGAATCTTTGTTTCTATTCAAGAAAATGTTGTATGATATGATTATTTTTGTGAATATATATGATTTTGTAGATATGTTATATGATTTGATTATACATGCAAATATATGATTTTGTAGATGTGTTAGATTATCTTCTCTGACACACATCAGTGTACAACTTGTATTCGGGTTTTGACATGATAGTTATATACAATGTAAGTTCCTCAAAGGAAGGGTCAGGTGTGAAATATATAGCTGATTTCGTATTTAGATGTTTAGTGTTTTCGATTATTCTAACATATAATTAGATTAAAAGTGAGTACATGTTAGAATGGAAGATTTAACTATAACCCAAGAACATAGCTTATTCTATGCAAGGGAAAAATAATAAACAAAAGTGTCTCATTCATTACACAACCCTGACGTTAGAAGATAGTAATCGACGACATTATTTTTAATTGCTTATTGCAGGTTAGAAGAGCCCCCTATTACTTAATAGTGACAATATACATTGAATAGTAAAATAATTCAAATTCAAATGAAGAGTAATTGTGAAGAGCACCTTAGCAATTAATCAATAATGAATCTAAGGAACACCCATAAATAATACTATTGTGTGATTTTCAAATCAAGTCCTTGCATAGAGACCTTGTCATGATGTGCCTAAAAATACATTTTTTGTGATCCAAATAAAATCCATATACACATTCCTTATCGTATTGTTCCTAACTATTTCAGTGTACATAATATGGAGTTTTCAACGTTGTTATTTATTAGAGGCCCTTCGTCTTCGATGTCCCATTAGATTCAGATTTCAAACAAGAGCACACACATTTTCACATTTTATAGGACACCTATGTTGACATAATCATATTGTCTAAAAGTGGTTGAGATATCATCTTATATCAATCACAACATATATTGATATTTATTTATTACATTGATAAGTATTTATATTTTAGAACTTAAGTTGCACTAACCAATATGCTTTTCCTAAATTGTAAGAGCATGAGACAAGTGCACTATCAAGATTGATGCATAGATAACTAGATATATCTTGTTCATAGCACTTAACTTGTGGCCTATTGTTTACCAACCACAAGTTAGTGTATTAAATCTCCTAGTTTGTGAGACAAGAGAGTGATTGAATTAAATAATAGGAAGTGTCCATACTCTACCTCACTCAAGATTTGGAAGGAGTAACCCATACATGAAAATACAACTTGCTGCTATAAGAATAGCAAGAATGTAGTTATTAATTCATAGTGAAGATGATATCTATCTATATTAAAAACAATGTATAAGATCCTATGTTAAAACGTAGGGACCACCCCAAGTAGAGTAACCAATCCAACACTATAGGTTAAGACATTTAGCCCCTTACTCTCTATTTCTCTCATGGTGCATTAACCTTTTCTTCTTTTTTTTGTCATAGAATGGAGACCTTTTGAACTTGCACTACATAGAGTCCTGACACTACAGCTCTGGCTAAGCACAACAAAGTATAATGCTAGGCTATTGGATATAGCAATTGTTCTTTATTCGTATAGGTGGTCTACCCTTCCCCTTTTCAAAAACATATGACATAATAATGAAAAGTAATTCAATATGTTTCTCCTTTGGATCCAACGTCTCCATATGAGCTCGACTATCAATCGATTGGTTGTGGAACCTCATTAAGAGCAAGTTGCATTAGCTAACGTCTATTCTTGGCCAGGGAGATCATCATCATTATCACAATACAACCTCCTAACACTTTATTTCATCTTAGTTGTATGAATTCAAAAATGGGATGTCCATTGGTTCTATGGTGTATTTAATTCATATAATTATTTGCATCTCTCTTTGTAATATTTGTGACATTTTCTTGAATTTAGCTTACACTTTCTTATCTTGTTTCATCATTTTCTCTCTTCTTTTTTACTTTTTCCGCTTGCATTGTTTTAGTTTGGATTAGGTTAAGTGTGTTAGGCCAGTGGATTAAGTCATAGGTTAAGTTTGTAGACAAGTGGGTGTGTCAGTGGGTTAGGTAGGCTAAGGTTATTCGTTAGGTTAAGTACTTAGAATTAGTGGGTCATTATAGTATGTTAGGTGGATTGAGAAGTTTAGGTCAATTAGATTTATGTAGCATATGGTACATTAGATTATGTAGGGCATATTAGGTGAGGATATGTTCTGTTGTGCAATAATTTAGTAGGTTAGGCATGGGTTAGGGTAATATCAGGTCAGGTAGGTTAGTGGGGTGCATTAGTGGTTAGGTAAATTAGGTAAGCTGGTGAATTAGATCGGTTAAGTAGGTTAGTAGGCAAGATAGGGCCATGGGGGAGGTTATTTAAATTAGGTGGGTTAGTGTGGTAGACTCACTGTATTTTCCCTTCCGACCATATTATTTATATTTATAATGACTATTGTTGGTTTACCTTCAAATTCCTTTGTTGCAAAATGCATATTATATTTCATTACTAGATATAAATGTGCATAAAAAATGATTCATAAGTGCAAAAAACCAACTCCTTCAACAATGTTTTTCATTGCATTAAACTAATGCTCATAGCTGGTAGTAAAGCTAATAGCAATGTCGAAGACATCGTCACCATGTAGCTCTTGTTTAAAATTGGATTTTAGATTGTTTTTATTTTTATTTTTAAAATTTAATTAAACATTTATAAGCTTGGAATTACATAATTAAATCACACGAGGAAAATAAATGCATCTAAACATTTTTAAATTACATAATAAAAAACAAGAAATATATATATATATATATATATATATATATGTGTGTGTGTGGATTTAATAAAATAATTAATTAAATAAAAAATAAATTTTGGTTTAATAAAATAATTAATTAAATACAACAAATAAATTTTGTATTTGAATATATTGAATGAGATTGTATTAATTGGTAATTTTATTTATTTATATTTATACTTTTTAAGTATAATATTAACCATTAGAAAAATTGATATTTATTAAAAGTACAACGTTCGAGGTAAAAGCAATTTTTGAAAGAAAAGGACAGTAAAAGCATTTTTTTTCCAACATAAAGAATGCATTTCCCATATTTTCACATGGTTAGAATCAAGGGATGGGAAACATTGCCCATATCCCATATATTCACATGGTTGGAATCAAGGGATGGGAAACATTGCCCTAGTCTACCAATCCACTCTCTCCTCATAGAAGAAACCATTAAAAACACAAATTTCTATTAATGATTGGAATTGTATATAAAAATGGTTGAAATTGCAAATATTAAATTGAATTTTATATATTGTATTTAGATTTTAATATATTTTTATTGTAAAATTTATAATTATTTATATAATAAAAATAAAAATATTTCATATATATATATTTGTATTAATATATAATCAAAATTAAAATTAGTTGAAATTGTAAATATTAAATTGAATTTTATATATTGTATTTAGAGTTGAATATATTTTTATTGTAAAATTTATAATTATTTATATAATAAAAATAAAAATATTTCATATATATATATTTGTAATATTTGTATTGATATATAATCAAAATTAAATTGTAAATTGAGTATTTAAGGCGTTTGAGTTTATTTTTGCAATTAGAAGTAATGAAAAGTATCAATTACAAAAATACTTAAAGAAACTAAACTATTTTTTAAATATGGGTGATTTTTAATTGTTTATTTTTTATTTTTATATTTGTATGCCATTATATTTTTTAATATAATGCAGGGTTAACTAAAGGGGCAAAATCAAATTATGAAAGAAGTATTAGAGGGTGTTTTAATTTATTTGCAATTAAGAATTATTTGAATAATAAAAATAATTAAATAAATCAAATAATTTTTATTTTTATTTTATGTTTTATATTTTATTAAGTATGATGATTTTTAATTATTGATTTTATTTGTTTTACATTATAAATTTAAATATGGTTAGCTAAGGATGGTGAGCATAGGGATTGTCTTGGGGTTTTCATAAGCCTAGAAGGAGATACAAAGTTTTCAATGGGGTTAAGAATAAACTTAAAATAACCAAAGCATAAATGTATGCATCATACTTTGGAATGGTGTTTGTAGACCCAAATGGTCAAGAAACAAGTTTTAACATGTTTGACAAATCTCTAATGGAATCGATTTGATCATTAATCGATTTAATAGGGTATTGGTCCATTGGATTAGTTATCTAGTGCAACCTTAAGTTTTTAAATCATATGAATTGTGATAGTGTCAACTCATAGTAGATCCACTCGGCGTTACCATATTGTGAAGATGCATGTGATTATTTTCACCATTAGAGCTTCGCTTGTGCCTTCTGATGCTTTGTCCCTTGTAAAATAATTTGCAACATCATTGGCCTTTTTACATCAACAAGGGCATGGATGTCCAAGCCCAATGGTTCCGCTCTTATAGGCATTTGTTGGTGAATAGGGGTCTCTTTGTTGCTATAAATAGTATTAATAGTACTAGAAGATCCAATGATGTCGCAATGGCATCTCTTATGACTTCCTAGAGCTTGACCCACAAACCATGTAACAGATTGAGCATTCATGGACCTTACTCTTTTTCCCATAATATGTAACAAGCTAAATTATTTCCTTTCCTCCCTGAATTTGATAAAAGAATTCTTAGTCCATTCCTTTAGAAGAGGATTTTTTTAAATTGCCAAGTAGTTGAGAGTCCAATCCAGTAATGAAATTCTCCTTGTTAATCTCTTCTTATAGGCTCTCATTCTTTCCATCTATCACTGTAAAACAACACTTGACCTTGTTTTGGCTAGCCCTGTGGCCTCCCAAGCCAACATTTCAAACAATTTTGTTATATTTGGGATTCTTCCTAATGCATTTTGAACATTTGGAATTGGTGTTCGACAACTTGAGGTCACCTAATCTAGGCTCATGAGTGTCCACTTGGATTTGTGGGTTTTATGCAATGTTTGCTCTACTTACAAGTATCACAAAACATTGTTTCATGCCCTCTTCTTCACTATCGATTTATAGACCAAATAGCTCACGAGGACTAATATAGTTGATTATAGATCTAGGTTTCTTGGATCTCTTTCCCTTATCAAACCTACTTGAATTCCCACTTGGGTGATCAATCCCAATCTCAACATCACGCCCACTTATCCTTTTTATTTATTATTTATTTTATGTCTTGTATTTCATGTTTATATGATTCTTCAATATTATCACCAGCACTATATTGACACTTCATGTGATTAAACAAGTCTTTTAGGAAATTAATTTTGTCTCACATAGATCACAATTTATAGAAGAACCAATGGGTTTGGATTCAAACTCACAACCCATAAAAAATGAGTATTGATCTACAAACTACCAATTATGCTTTGGATTATTTACTAGATAAAACATGGGTGAAATCATGAAGTTGGGTGTCTATTCCGTGACAAATGCACTTCCAAAATCATATTCTAGCATCTTTCGGCCGAACTAACAATATTTTTCGGCCGAAATAATTTAACATTTTTCGGCCGAATATTTGTTTTTTCGGCCGAAAGATAAAAGTTGACGCCGTGCCTCGTATTGAACGGCTTGCACAGTTTGCCGGGAAAATACCGTCCGGCTAAGACCGTTGGTCTGATAATTTTTCGGCCGAATAATTTTTCGGCCGAACATTTATTCGGCCGAGGAATTATTCGGCCGAAAGTTTGTTCGGCCGAACAATTATTCGGCCGAAAGAAGTTTTTATATATACAAACAGAAGATCACTGTTGAACGTTTTTTTACGCCCGCGATTACGATGATTTGGTTTGGT
>LPNX010324740.1:0-10044 GCA_001517045.1 Pseudotsuga menziesii | reverse complement strand
TCACCATTAGCGTTAAGAACTATACTTGTTAATTTGTCAACTTTATTTACATATTTATATTAGAGATTGTAACATTCAATACATCCTAATTTTGATACAATATTTTTTATGTAGGGTGATCAAGATGAGTACATTAAATCCCAACCTATTCCCTCTCATGCAGAGGTAGATTTCTAGATGCAGGTATTATTTTAAATATGCTTATAATTATGTTTCGTTTTCTTTGGAAAAATATTTTTTTGTCCATCATGTATATGTCTTGTTTTCTTTGTATTATCTAACATTGACATATGTTATGTTATGCAAGAATCCATTGATACATTTTTTAGAATAATCAACCCATAGTTAGCTACCTTAGACATTAATTAATCCATTTTTATATTATTTGCCTAGTTTCCAATATCCCACTCTATGCAAGTTGTCTTCCACATGTTATAGAAGTAAAACTTGCTAAAACTAAGTCACGGAGTGCTTGGAAAACCTCCTAGAAACCTTATTTATCAGTTTTGCTTTATTCTAGATCCTCCCTAGTGCATATCTGCTTTTTCTGCTAAGTTGCCTACTTTATTGATATTTGAGGCAAAAGGGAAAGTAAGACAAGGTGTAGTTGACTTGTTTTTTTCCCTCATCATCCTCCATTATTTTCTCCTAATAAAAGCATGTATGAGTTGTATTTCCATCACTTATTAGCTTTCCCATTTGACTTTGCCAATTTGTGAGCCTCTAGGTAGATTTGGAAACTGCTTTATGCACCTATGGGGGATTCGACTAGATTTAGTAAGCATTCTTTTGACTATTTCGAATGCCATCCTTATGCATTCAAATATATCATGTAATTATATATTGCAGCAGCCTATTACTTCATATGGTTAGTTATTGTACACTTATTCAATACAGATTAGTGTTATGCTCCAATTTCAGTCTCCTTTGTATGTAAATTTGTAGGTTTGAATAGCAATTTTGTGAGTGCAATTGTTCTGTCACTTGGGTTCAATTTACACATGGTATCAGAGCCTTTGTATATTGATTTATCTCCTTATATATTTTTATTGTAGGTTTGACATCTTTGCTGGGAGCTATTCTGCCGACTGAAGGGACAATTTTTGAGCTATGGATTAATCTCAGAAGATCATATTGACTCCATTTAATTTATTTGAATGGAAAGCAAAGATGGAGATATTGTTCAGAGTGAAAGGTCTCTATAGGGTGACTAAGGCAACTGAAGCAGAGACCAATGCAGCTACATAGAAAATTAAATGGCACAACAAGAGGGATGAGGCCTATGGTCTCTTGTGTCTAAGCATATCTAGAGACCTCCTCTTCCATCTTGATGGATTGACATCACCTAATGAAGTGTGGGAGAACCTTGTAGATATTTTTTGTAAGATAGATGAGATGAGAGGACATCAAATTGATAATGAATTGATCTCTTTGAGTCCCAATAGCTTTCAATCCCTGCAACTCTACTTTTCTAAGTTTAAAGTCCTTGTTTTGCAGCTAAAACAATGCGGAATTGAAAAGAAGGAGGAGACACTAGTTTTGGCCATACTCTCAAAGATTGGCCCTAACTATTCAGTGTTTGTTTCGAACTTCTATGCCACCAAGTTGACAGCTCAAGCATGGAAGATGCCTAAGCTTACAGAGTTCATGGAATCTCTCACACAAGAACGAGATAAACTGGTGATGATGGGCACCATCAAACCTTCCAAAGACTAAGCTTTGGTTGTTGGAGATTAGAGGGTGGATTCAAAAGGCAAGAGGAAATCTAAGAAGCCACCTCAGCGAAAGAGAGACAATAACAAGTCTCACGAGGATCCCCAAGGCTCCAACAAGAACTTTGAAAAGAAGAAGAATAGAGGAGAAATGAGTAAGTGCGCATACTGCAATAAGGGCTATCATCCTGAAAGCTCCTGCATGAAGAAGAAAATTGACATGCTAACCCAACTCATCGAGAAGAATAACATATCCCTTCCTGATAGCTCAAAGAAGAGGGAAGGAGGATCAAATTTAGAGGACAGAGAGAGAGTACATGCACTGGTTGCTGGCACATCAAGCTCACCTAGCTTCATCATAGAATCTGGAGCTTCAAGCCATATGGTTTCAACCAAGGAGGCATTATCCTCTCTTGACATGTCGAACGGTCCACCAATAGTGTTGGGAGATGACTCTCTCACTGACAGTTTGGGGAAAGGAAGGATTGATCTTGACCATGGTAAGTTCAACAATGTATTGTATGTTCTAGGTCTTGCCTCTAACCTCTTTTCAGTGTATCAGATGACTCACACAAGGTCTCCAAAGAAGGTCATATTCTCTCCTGATGATGTTGAGATCATAGAGATATCGAGTGGTAAAGTCATTGCAAAAGGAGTTTTAGATCACACTTCGAAGGTATACATGTTTTCACATTTTCTACACTACTCAAACCCCTCTGCTCTTTTGATTCATGCCATTGAGGAAAGCAATATTTGACATGAAAGATTTGGCCATCTTAACTATAAGTATCTTTCTGATCTAATTGAAAAATAAATGGTCATAAGGTTACCAAAGATTAAGTTTTCCAAGGGATTCTGTCAAGGTTGTATCCTAGGAAAACACCCAGAGCATAAATTTGAGAGAGCTAGTCATGAGAGAACCTCTGCACCTCTTGAGTTGATCCACAGTGATGTTTCTGGTCCATTTCCTCATATGTCAATGAGTCAATCCAAATATGCAATGACCTTCATAGATTACTTTTCCAGGTACTGTTAGATTTACTTCCTGAAACATAAGTATGAAGTTTTTGGCCTCTTCAAAGTCTTTAAGGCTTTGGTTGAAAACTAGTCTGGGACGAAACTCAAGATCCTCAGATCTAACAATGGTTGTGATTATGTCAAGTATGAGTTCATTCAATATTGTAAAGATGGAAGTATTCAGATGCAACATTCAATCCCTTACACACCACAGCAAAATGGTGTTGCTGAAAGAAAGAATAGATCACTAAAGGAGATGGCAACCTGTATGATGGAGGCTAAGACTTTGCCACCAAAATTTTGGGACAAGGCTATAAACTGTGCATCATATATTTAAAATATGGTGCCTCATAAAAATCTTTATTGTATGACTCCTTTCAAATCATGGAGTGGGCACAAGCCAGATGTGACCCATTTCAGGATTTTTGGCTTAAGGGCTTGGGCTAGAATTCCAACTAAAAAGAGAAGGGCTTTACAGCCCGAAAGACAAGAGTGCCTATTTGTTAGGTACTATGAAGATTCAAAAGGGTACAAATTGATCAATTTGAGCACAAAAAAATCCTCCTTAGAAAGGAGTGTTTAGTTCCAAGAAGAGCCTTTAGTAGCAGTTGAAGTTGGAGAGTCTTCTTCACCACCAGAACCATTGAATGTAAGTGAAGAGACAAATGAGTTTGGTAATTCTAATATGTCTAATAATGATGATTTAATTGTAGATACTGACAGTCCTACAAGTCCAAAATGGGCAACAAAGATCATTCATGCAGTTGGGGAATTAACTGAAAATCCTAGTGATTCTAAGAGGACTAGATCTCAATTTGAGAGTGCCATGTGTATGAAAGACCCTTTGTTTGCATAGAAGTGATATCTAATGGTTGAATAAAACCAAAAAAATATGAATATGCATCACATGATCCAATATGTAAAACATCCATTAAAGAATAATTTAGCTCACTCCATAAGAACAACACTTGGGAACCGGTTGATCTTCCCCCACGGAGGAAGCTAGTTCAATGTAAGTGGGGTTTCAAAACTAAATTTGCTTCTGATGGTATACCTTTGATATATAAGGAAATATTGGTAGCCAGGGGCTACTCAAAGGTACATGGTATTAACTACAATGAGACCTTTTCTCCAGTCGCAAATATGGACTCCATCAGGCTAGCCTTAGCCATTGCAACTTCGAAGTAGTGGGAGGTACATCACATGGATGTGAAGTGTGCTTTCCTGAATCAAGATATTACTAAATAGATTTACATGAAGCAGCCTCAATGGTTTTCTACTAATCCATATTTTGTGTGTAGGTTAAGGAAATCATTGTATGGGCTTAAGCAAGCCCCCAAGGCTTGGTATGCTAAGATTGATGGCTTTCTGCTATCATTGAGTTTTGTTCGATGCAATTCTGATCCTAATGTTTATTTCAATCTGATTCATGGTTATTTGATGATTATTGTCTTGTATGTGGATGACCTTCTGATTACAGGAAGTTCAAAGAAAGAAATTGCCTCCTTGAACGATGCAATGAACCATGAATTTTCTATGAACGATTTGGGATTGTTGAGTCAATTCTTGGGTCTCAAAATTGCTCAATCCCAACATGGAATAAAGGTAAATCAGTCCAAGTATGCTTTAGATTTGTTGAACAAGTTCAACATGAAATATGGCAAGCCAAGCAAGACTCCATTACTTTCAGGAGTTAAGCTTGAAGAAGCAGGTTCTTCTCCTATGGTAAATAATACACTGTATAGGCAATTGATTGGGTGTTTGTTGTACCTTACACACACTCAACCTGATATTTATTATGTAGTAAGAGTGGCTTCAAGATACATATATAAGCCTCATGAGATCCATTGGAGAGTAGACAAAAGTATCCTTAACTTTGTTTAGGGAACAAGAACTTATGGGATCTTCTACAAAGCTAAATCTGATCTTGATTTGATTGGGTTTACTGACAGTGATTGGACAGGTGAAAACATAGATAGAAAGTCAACATAAAGATATGTGTTCATGCTTCCTGAAGGACCAATCAGCTGGTTAAGCAAGAAACAGAGTTCCATTGCACTCTCATCTACAGAAATAGAGTACAGAGGAGTTGTAAATGCAGCAAGTCAATATTTATGGTTGCGGGGGATACTTGTGAGTGTGGCTTCAAATCAGATTTTTCAACCATTATCTATTGTGATAATCAAATCATCATTCAAATATGAAATAATCTAGTTCAAATACAGAGAACCAAACACATTGAGATCCATATGCACTACATCAGACAACTTGTACATGATGGCACCATTCACCTACTCTTCTGTGCATCTTCAGAACAAGTAGCAGACATATTCACCAAAGTTTTTTGTGAGAAGACATTCGGAAATCTCAAATCACTGTTGGGGACTGCTGATCATTCTATGAAGCATGATTGATGACAATATTTTCAAATTTTGGTTTACTATCCATGTTTAACAGAGGATTTTCCCACTGGGTTTTTGCCTCTTTCCTTGGTTAAATGGACATGCAGTATGTAAAGGGTGACTAAGCCTTGCTACTAGGCCCTATAATTTTATGATATTTACTCATAAATTTAGGATTAAGGGGGGGTGTTAGAATAATCAATCCATAGTTATCTACCTTAGACATTAATTAATCCATTTTTGTCTTATTTTCCTAGTTTCCAATATTCCACTCTATGCAAGTTGTCTTCCACATGTCCTAGAAGTCAAACTTGATAAAACTAAGTCATGGAGCACTTGGGAAACCTCTCGGAGACCATATTTAGTAGTTCTGCTTTATTTCAAATCCTCTCTAGTGCATATCTATGTTTTTTGCTAAGTTGCCTGCTTTATTGATATTTGAGGAAAAAGGGAAAGTAAGACTAGGTGTACTTGACTTGTTTTTTGCCCTCATCATCCTCCATTATTTTCTCCTAATAAAAGAATGTTTGAGTTTTATTTCCCACTTATTATCTTTTCCATTTGATTTTGCCAATTCGTGAGCCTCTAGGTAAATTTGGAAACTGCTTTATGCACCTATGGGGGATTTGACTAAATTTAGTAAGCCTGCTTTTCACTATTTCGAATGTCATCCTTATGGATTCTAATATCTGATGTAATTATATATTACAGCACCCTATGACTTCATAAGGTTGGTTATTGTACACTTATTCAATAAAAATTAGTGTTATGCTCCAATTTCAGTCTCCTTTGTGTGTAAATTTGCAGGTTTGATTAGCAATTTTGTGAGTGCAATTGTTTATCACTTGGGTTCAATTTTCACACCATTGGTGTTTAAATAGCACAAAAGTGAGGTTGTTTCTGACCCACCTATTCCCCCCCATTAGGTACATGTATGTTTCGCTTTCTTTGAAAACACCATTTTCCTTCCATGTAGTATATATGTCTATGATTATTTTTATTATCTAACTTTGACATATGTTATTTTATGTAGGCTTCTATTGAGACATTCGTTCTTCGAGAGAACCAGATTGATGACCCACCTATGATGACCCAGTAGGTACGTTTATGTAGCACTTCCTTTTAATTGTGATTTTAATGATTTAACATGTACTTTTTTATTTTTTTGAAATTGTCTAATTTTATCTTTATCCTTTTGTACGTAGGAATGTGAGTTTGATGAATATATCCAAAAAAAAAGCTTCTTTGCTAGTACAAGTAGAATTCATTTTCTCTCATTTTTAGTTAATCGATCCACTGGTTACACACATCCTCACGTCCCCCAGGTATATTTATACATTGCAACTCTTGCTTAAAAGCATTACTTTTTGTACATCCAAGTATATTTTTCCTTGTTGCCCCCATTGATATGTCTCTTTTTATTTGTATTATTTGACATTGACATATATGTTACTTTATGCAGGAATCTATTTAGACAATGGTGCTTCAAGAGCACCAAAGTGATGTTGTTGTCAACCAACCTCTGACGAGCCAGGAAGTAAGTTTATGTGTCGCTTTGTTTGTATGTTTATGTATGGCTTTCTCTAATTTGGTCCTTTCTCTTTGTACGTTTCTGTATGTTTGTGTATCACTTTGATGTATGTTAATTTATGCAGGAATATGTTGATACAGTGGTGCTTGAAGAGCACCAAAGCAAGGTTGTTGTTGACCCACCTCTAAAGAGCCAACATGTACGTTTATGTATCGCTTTCTTTGTACATTTGTGTATCACTTTCTCTGGTTTGGTGCTTGAAGAGACCCAAATCGGTGACCCACCTCTTTACCCCCAATGTACATGTATATTTGTTGAAATTGGCATATATATTTTTTTATGAAGCTTGATAGTGAGCAAGTTGTGTTTGAAGAGCACCTAGTTGGGGTCGCTCCTAGTGAGGTACCACGATGCACCATTAAGTACTCATGTACAATAAGTAAAAATGTTATATATTGGTTTGGAATTGGAACAAATGTACATAGAATTTTTATAGGTTGGTAAACTAACTTACAAACTTTGTTTTTTCTGAAGCATCCACTGATGCGACCTATTGCTCTCGTTCAGCAATGGGGATCACCAGTGAGTAGTCAGAAAAGAAAGCTAGAATTCTCCCAACACATTGGCAGTGGAAGTGAAAGGGGGGATAACTAGAACCCCTAACATGAGGTTCATTGTTTCTAGAACCCCTACAATGTTTTAACACATCCTTTGTGTTAGAATAAGGCCTAGTGTTATCATGCCAAAATGTATGCCCTAGGCCCTTCACTGCTTCAACTAAATTCATTTCTTTATGAGGAAACCTACCGCTAAATTCCCACAATGTTTCCATTTGTCCCTCTACATCAAGGTTGTCTCTTCTTATTGAATAATTTTTAAGTGTCTTTGCCATGTAAAGGAACAATTTGTGATGTGCATTTAAGTAAACAACATTGTCTTGTGGATCTACATACAATTGATTCATTCAATACACGATGAGCCACATTACAGTCGTGTAAATGAGTT
The DNA here is from genome assembly GCA_001517045.1 of Pseudotsuga menziesii. Taxonomy (NCBI): domain Eukaryota; kingdom Viridiplantae; phylum Streptophyta; class Pinopsida; order Pinales; family Pinaceae; genus Pseudotsuga; species Pseudotsuga menziesii. Next base: position 2,377 of record LPNX010324740.1, on the reverse strand, counting down.
TTTTAACCAGTCGATGTGAATGCAGCAGCAAGAGATTTAACAATGTGATTACTTGATTTTATATTCTTCATTGTTCTTATGCCTAAATTTCTTCTAATATTTTCCATATTTATAGATTTAAGCAAAGCTAAAAACAATTGGCATTTACCAACATCAGATTTGTTATCACAATATTCTTTTATTATTTGAGAACAATGATGAAGGATAGTGCATTTAGCCACCTTACCTTCCATTGAAGTCAATTCGCTCTCATCCACTTGTATGCATTTAGGAGTTCTCTTTCATTTTGATGCAAAATTTCTTGTCGTTTGAAATGCTAGAGTGACATTTACATCCACTACAGGCTGACAAATTCGATTAGGAGATTGAACCACCGACCATGGTTGTTGCTGAGTCACATTTGCATCAGGAGTATCATAATTATTGAACTCTTCACAAGATTGTCCGTTTACTAATGGATCAATAGTATCAACTCCGTATAACCAACTTCCTTTAATGTTGCATTATCTTCCTCAGCCTCTACGTCAGGTATCTGTTGAGGGGGAATGGGAACTATTTTCTCATGTAATGAATGCCGACGATTTCTTGAATATTCCCTTTTTTTAATTTTTTTTTAATTTTTTTTGTTTCTTTTGGTGTAAGCACCTTCCTTGCTAACTTTCGACCTCTATTACATACATTCCCCATTGAAATCCACCCAAACTTGTACAAAACTATGGAATTATGTAAGTAATGTTTAAATTGCATGTTGAAGAGTTCTATGTACGCGTGTTCAGAAGAATTATGTATTTTGCTATAGTAAACTTGGCCTACAACATGCAACCCGACATTTTTTATATAACACATATCACATATGCGATATATCACCTATACGATATGGATAAAATGCTTTTTAATTAACGAGCAATTTTTTTACATGATCTCCAAAACTCATGTGCGATTTATTGCTCATTAAATATGCAACTTGACTGATATATGTTTATCAAATATTAAAATATTAAATATCAAATGCACATCAAACTTGGACTGAAATATGTTAAACTTTTATAACCTTACAATGGATCCCATACCAATGGCTAAGACCTCCAAACCTATCATTGGACCATGGTAGTGTCTATGATGATGATGATCACGAATAGTATGACTATGATGATGATGATTATGATGATGATTATAAGGATGATGATCATGATAATGATAATCATGATGATGAGGATGACGACTATGATGATGAGGATGATGAGGAGGAGGAGGAGGAGGATGACGACTATGATGTTGATGATGAGGATGAGGATGATGATGATAATGATGATGATGACAAGGATGATGATGATGATGACGATGATCACGATGAGGATAATGACGAACAATGATGGTGATAATGACAATGATGATGAACAATAATGGTATTAATGAGGAGGAGGAGGAGGAGGATGACTATGATGATGATCATGAGGATGAGGGTGATGACTATGATGATGAGGAGGAGGATAAGGGTGATGATAATGATAATGATGAGGATGATGATGATGGTGGTGATGATGATGCCGATGATGACGAGGAGGAGGAGGAGGATGACGATGATGATGAGGAACAATGATGAGGATGGTGATGAGGATGGTGATGATGATGATGATGATGAGGATGAGGATGGGGATGATGATGGTGATGATGTTGATGATGAACAATGATGGTGTTGATGAAGATGAACAATGATGGTGATCATGAGCAAGAGGAGGATGACATGATGATGATGATGATGAGGATGATAACGATGATGATGATGACGACGAACAATGATGCTGGTGATGAGGAGGATGATGACTATGATGATGATGATGAGGATGAGGGTGATGACTAAGATGATAATGATGAGGATGATGATGATGTTGATGATCACCATGATGATGATGAGGAGGAGGAGGAGGAGGAGGAGGATGATAATGCGAATGATGATGATGATGGTGACGACGATGAAGATGAACAATGATGGTGATGATGATGACGATGATGATGAGGATGACAGTGATGGTGCTGATGAGGATGAGGATGATGATGATGATGATGAACAATGATGGTGATCATGATGATGATGATGATGAGGATGAGGATGATGATGATGACTATGATGATGAGTAAGAATGATGATGATGATGATAGGTTTAGTTGAAGCTTTGCTTTGATTTTATTTTCAAGCATTTGCAATGGAATGGTGATGATGAGGATGATGAAAATGATTATGTTGAGGATGATGACTATGATGATGATGAGGATGATGATGATGATGATAATGATGATCACAATGACGATGATGATGAACAATGATGGTGATGATGATAATGATGATGACGATGATGATGACAATGATGATCATGAT
>LPNX010324691.1:490903-502701 GCA_001517045.1 Pseudotsuga menziesii | reverse complement strand
AATGGTTCAGTGTTCACTAAGCCTTGGTTTGGTAAGGGGTTTTGTAAGACCAAGGGTGGCTGCTGAGGTTGTGGGGGATTGGGCTGTGCTTGAGGAGCCTCCTGCCCTTGGCGTAGCTTATCAGCAGCCAAAAGTTGTTGAACTCGCTCTATCTGTGGGCAAAAGTGTGTGTAGTGGCCATAGACCCCGCAAACCGAACAAGGGAAGTTGGTTCGCAGGTTGGGGTTTTTAGCCTGCTTGGGCGGGCGATCGGGGTTTTGGTTGGTAGGGGCTGCGTTATTATTAGCAGGGGGATTAGGTTGTTGACCAGCTTGCTCGGTCTACTGGTTGTTCCCACGATTTCGGCCCCTGCCGCGGTTTTGTTGGCCCTGGTTGCGTTGGTTATTCTGGTTTTGCGGCGGGTTTTCTTGGGTGTAAACCTGCCCTTGGGTAGTAGGTGGATTTTGAGTTTGCGCAGGTGCGGGAGCAGGCTGCGGTGGATAGTATGGGGGTGGAGGCTGCACTGGTGCGGCTACTTGAGGGGGTTGTTGGCAGTGCTGTGGAGCGGGTTGCGAGTTTGCCGCAGGGGCTGGCTGTGGCTGATAATAAGGAGGTTGGGATTGTGGCGGCGCAAGAGCTGGTGCAGTCTGCTGGTGATAGTGTGGCTGAGGTGCGACCGGGGGAGGCATATTGCCGAAACACTAAGGTGGACAGGAAGGTCCATGGATATGGTGTTGATGAGACATGTGAGCATACGAGTTGGTTGCTCCGGACTGTGATGTAGCCCGCGAAAGCTCAGGTCCAGGAGTAGGACGGGTTATGGAAAAGGGCTGAGGTTGTGAAGAGATACGGCCAATGATTCCATCGGCAGCGTGGGATGCCCCCGGCGCATCGGGATGTGAGGGATCGCCTCGAGGGGCATCCGGGATGATGGTGTAAAGATAACCCGATTGGGCGTAAATCAGATCAAACTGCTGGGCCTTAAGGATAGCCTCTTCCTCCGACTGGGGTCATTCGGCTGCCACATCCTTAGCAATGAGCGGAAGGAGGGACTTAAGGAACCAATCTAGGAAGATCCGGTCATCGAGATTGATTTTGCATAGGCTACGGCGTCGTCGCCATTCATGGATGTGGTCCGTGATGTGAGTAGCCGTGTTATGTCTGCATGACAGAAGGATCTCGACACCTGCGTCATAGCGAACAGGTAACTGGAAGAACTGGAGGAAGGTCGAGGCCAGGGACGTAAAGGTGGTGTGGGTTCCGTGGGGTTGCTCGATATACCATTTGGCAGCTGAGCCAGTGAAAGTGCGCTGTAATAAACGGAGGCGAATGGAGTCGTTTACTATGGAATTGGAGGAACACCATAGATGGAAGGACATGATATGGTTCTGTGGGTCCTCGCCTGTCTTACCCTCAAACTTAGGGATGTCAGAGGGGAGTTTGGTAGGCATGGGGGGCCACACAGGGTTGTGTTGGATGGGGTCGTTGGTTAACCTAGCTAGGTCAGGTAGGTTGAGGCTAGCCATATAGGGCAAACTGGATGGAGGGTGTGATACGGTAATGGGTTGGACCACGTTGGGGCCCATGCCCCCAGGTGGAGGGGTGATGTGAGGGATGTTACCCCCAAGTGGGGGAACTACGGTGGTAGGAGTTACTAATGGAGTAGGTATGGGTATTCCTGCCGTGGGAATAGGTACGGTGAGGGGAATGGTAGACGGGCCTCCTGTGGAGGGGATACCCATGATAGGTGTAGTAACTGGTATAGTGGCGGATGTACCACTGGTGGTCCCTATAATGGAGGGATTGGGATTCACGCCAGCCATGGGGCTAGTGGGGGCAGTGTAAAGAGTGTTCTCGAAATCTGGTGACGGAGTCCTATGCAGCTGACGAGTGGAGTCGAGTGACAAGGCTCGAGATCTACGGTGATGACGGGTGGTGTCAAGTGAACCGTGCTGTGGGGGCTCGCCTCTGAGTCGACGAGAATGTCTCGGAGTGTCAATGGTGACGAGTAGTGTTCAAATATGTGGGTTGTGGTGTCGAAAAAAAAAGAACTCAAAAATCCTAATGCAACCGTGTGTGCAGAAGGAGAGCTCGAAAAACAAGGCTCTCAGGCCAAAAAGCAACTCAAAACACCTACTGTAACTGCGTGCTACAATAGGCGGAGTGTCAACAAAAGTGGTCAGAATACCAATAAGCAGTCGGTTTCCTAAAAAGAAAAATCGGTGGACTCACTAGACCAAGAGGAGGTAAAGGAGCATGCAAACACCTAGCTAATGGTATTATGACTTAACTAAGTATATCCTCTGCAAGGTGATGAAATCCAAGTCAGACAATATAAGTAGGAAAGTCAAATGGCTAAAGTATCCCCCTACCGGGAGGGACACCGGGTACGCAAACCTAGAAGAATGGAAACTAAGATACCCCGTTCATGACACGTCCAGAAAGGTGAATCTGCCGATTGGTCCTTTAACCGCAATATTCCCTATACAGGGATATTCCGAGAACTGTGAAAGGTAGCCCTTCAGTTACTGAATGGATTGCGGTATTCCACTCAGACTTCCGGAACCAATCTCACGACTTCAACCCTCCTAAGGGAGAGGCCCTCTGACAAACTGGTGGTGACCGTGTCAAAAAATACTAAGGGATTTTGGTTCCCTAAAGGACAACAACTATGTCTCATGTGTAAATAACCGAGGGGTGTTATTGGAAGCCTATCCCCCCGATCCTACCTAACTACAAGATTCTTTTGTGTTCCTCAAACGAGGTTATAGTGTTGGTTGAGTTAAGTAGATTTTAGGTCTCACTTTGAATTAGGGGATAGATTGTGTGCACGTGAGATTATGAATCCAAAATAGTTACTCAATGACAATAACAATGTAGAAAAACTTTGAAAAACTTAAAAGATTTTTTTTTTTTTTTTGAAATAAATGCTAAAAATTTAAACAATGTTGTAAGCAAGGGACAGAAATTGCTGCAGGTCTGCAAGTGGTACAGGTGGCTGTGCAAGTGCAGGAAAAATGGAGGCAAAGTGTCTGGGTTTCGGCGCTGAAACAAAGTCAAAAAATAGTTCGCGGACCGCGGGTATGGGGCGGACTCGCGCGGTCGGACCGCGGGTTGGAAGGCAACAGGCGCGCGCAGATCGCGGGTTTAAAGGAAACAGGCGCGGTCTAGTTCGCGGGTTTCGGGCTGACAGCGGCGGTCGGAGCGCGACTGTGTAATGAACAGGCGCGGTCTGATCGTGATTGTGGGCGGAAAAAACGCGGTCGGGGCGCAGGGAAAAAGGCTAACAGCGGCGGGCTGGTCGCGGGTTAAGGCCTGAAATGCGCGGTCGGGCTGCGGCTGCAGAAGAAAAAGGCGCGGTTTCCGGCGGCCGAAAACGACAACCGAAAGTACAGTACGGAAAAAATAAAACTAAAATTAACAAGAGACAGCGGAGTCGCCAAAACTGTAGCTAGGGTTTTCACCCTAGCTTGTGCTGATGAGCACCTACTAAGGAATCTGGAATCCTTAGTAGCAGTTCAATAATGTAAACAAAAATAAAACTAAGCTAAAGCAGAAAAAGTAAATAATACGAAGAAAAACAGTAAAGAAATGTGTAATGGTGATTTTATTTATGTTACCTCCAGTGAGGAGGTTGATGGAGTCCGTTGCGCTGGTCCGATGTCGGTGGCTCCGAGCTCCAAGCTGCTTCTTTTCCTTTTCCGGTGGTGGAAATGGGCCAAAAGGGTTCTCAACGGTGAAAGTAGCTTGATGGTAAGCTAGGGTTTCGAGAATAATTTCGGCAGAGGCAGGATGCTTTTGACTGTGGATGTGAAATGAGGGGTCTCCGCCACTTATTTATAGTTTTTTAGTGGTGGAGTGCTGGCCCATGGTTTTTGAAACCATGTGGTTTAGGGCAGCTTGTTTAGGGTTTTTTCCTCCTTTTCCTCATTATTTTATATTTTTCTTCCCTTTTGGGGATTTTGCTATTTTAGAGGAATTTTGGACATTTTTGGAGGAAAAAAGGGGTTTTTTGGCCTTTTGGAGGCATTTTAGGCCTTTTGGAGGCTTTTTAGATGATTTTATGGCCTTTTAGAGGCATTTTAGGCCTTTTGGAGGCTTTTTAGTGGGATTTTATGGGAAATATGGTAGGCAAATGGACAAATGAGCCATGTAGTGGGGTAGATGAGGTAGTTAACCATTTTTGGGTGTTAATAGGTCTCATAAGTGTATAACACGATTCATACTAGTGGGGCCTTGGCCTTGAGATCCTCACCAACAAAAATCAAGTACAATAATATTCAAAGTTTTCAACACAATCAAGGGTTTTACAAGAGGGACATTACATCCTCCCCCCCTAAAAGTAACACCGTCCTTGGTGTTCCTATCTTCAACCAATATTGTTCTTCTATTCTATCGTCCTTTTCTTGTTTTCGTCTTTGATCCAATCTCCTTCAATCTTTCGTGTCTCTTCTCAAGTTGTTATTGTTCAAGACTTGCAGTATCTTGCACAAGGTTTGGGTCTAGCCCAAAATTTTATTTAGTATATCATGTCTAAATATAATTCAACTTAAGCATAAGCCATGGATCTTTTGCATGATAACAATTGCAATTTATCATAATACCCAATTATTTTCATAATGCAATTTATTCAACAATAAAACATAATTACTACCCTTTGGGTGTTGGTTTTATCTCCAATATTTGGATGGTTATGTCGTTCTCGACCTGAGGAAATCCCTTCTTCAGATTTCACATCAAGCATGTAAGAGTTTAATTACTTGGAAAACTTGTTAACGTGTCTTATGTTTGCTAATTTTTCTTTCCAAACTCTCCCTTGAGTTTCCTTTTCCATTCTCGTGTGGACTTATAGCAATTTCTGAGGTTACTTTTCCTTTTAACCGCAAGTAAAAGTTTCCTCCTCAGTGACATCAAACAACGTCCTGTCTTCTAGATGTCTAGTTTTTCCTAGGTCTTATTCTTACCACGCCATATGCCTAACACTAATGTGCTCATGCGGCAATCGCTTGCCTAACACCATTGTGCTCCAGCAGCATATATGCCTAACACCAATGTGCTCATGCGGCTAACACCATTGTGCTCTTGCGGCAATCACTTGCCTAACACCATTGTGATCCCGTAGCATTCGATTTTTTTTTCCTTGTACGTATTTAGTATAAGTTTTCATCTTTGACTATTCATAATTCACACTCCTTAGTGTTTCGTATGGTTTTACTGTCCTTGTCCCGATTCATGAGTCGGCTACACGGTTAGTCAAAGCATCAAATTTTCAATAATTATTCATTAGAATTTAATAAGTCGCAACAAATTTAATCATCAGTCATTATTTCTATAATCCCTCTAACTCATCTAGAAAAGTTACTCCTTACTTACTCATGAGCAATTGAACGCAACTTAATATACGTAAGCGGATTATATACCATAGTGTACGACAATTGTAGCACTAGTAATTCTCTTGGTGAATCCTGCACTGTTAGTATGTAAAAAAAACATCTCCCAAAGTTAATTCTTGGTTATAAACCTTGAGATTCGACAATTATAAAAAATTTCCCATAACCTCATTATTTTCGGCAGTGAATAAAATTTTCTAACAGTGAACTCCGATTAACGGAGTTCCTAGCATAATCCTACAAGGTTAACATATAACATCATACCCCATTCATTATTCAATGAAATTTCAAATAAAACTCTAATAGTCAACTTCAACTAATGGGGCTCCTAGCATAACCTACAATGTTAGCATATAACATTATACCCCATTCACTGTTCAATGGATTTCAAATAAAACTCTAACAGTCCACTTCGACTGATAGAGTTCCTAGTATAACCTGCAATGTTAGCATATAACATTATACCCCATTCATTATTCAATGGATCTCATATAAACTCTAACAGTCAACTTCGACTAACATAGTTCCTAGCATAACCTGCAATGTTAGCATATACTATTATACCCCATTTATAACATATAATATTATACCCCATTCATTATTCGATGGATTTTAAATAAAACTCTAACAGTCAACTTTGACTAACAGAGTTTCTAGCGTAACCTGCAATGTTAGCATATAATATTATACCCCATTCATTATTCAATGGATTTCAAATAAAAGTTTAACAGTCAACTTCGACTAACAGAGTTCCTAACATAACCTGCAATGTTAGCATTTAATATTATACAGCCTTCATCAACTCACTTACTTTTAATATCCATGTCTTTAGATAATCAGACCCACATAAGCTCTTAAAAATGCCAATCTCAGTATGACCCAAGCAACATCAATTCTATGAAATTCTCAATGGGTTTAATAACAAGACTACCAACAAGATCATTCCATCTAGTACTAGAATCCACTCTAGGGTTCTTACTAGACTCTATCGATAGACATAAGATATTAATAAGCATTCTTTCCAACAATTAGTCTATTTGGATAGCTCAAATTAAAATACCGTCCATGAGCTAATTCAAAGCATAAGATAGTTCCAAACTCTAATCCAAGCACAAGGAAACATTTCTTGAACATTTCACTAATAGGAGCATGCTTCTATTTACTTAACAAGTATGAAGCTGTTATTTTGTAGCTATACAAGACTTTCAGGTATGTAAACATTTTCACTAATATCAAGAAACAATTCACCAATCTATCTCTTTAAGGATTTCAACGCTCAATCCAGCATTGTCATGAGCATAAGGAGATGGTGTTTAACTTGTATTTATATATGGTACTTTAGTGAACAAGTAATAGGTTTAAACTACAAACTTCATTACCTTTATCAATGGACTTAACCATAAAATCATTATCAACTTTCAACCCCTTCATTTTTCTACCAGGTTAAGAAATGCGTCAAACCTTCTTTAAGCATTAAATAAGTGTCAAGAGAGAGCTCATCAATAATCAGATTTGAATTAGTATGATTTTCAGCCATCGACTACCAAAAACAAATTCAAACTTGACGCCTATGTAATCAATTTAAGTTTGGAAGCCAAATAAAGGTTTTCAATTTAAATATTCAACCAACAAGGTTCAATGTCGGCAATCAAAGTTTGATGTCATTGTTATCAATCCAAATTTCCAAAGACAATGAACTCAATGTTAAGTGAAAAGTTGTCGAAGGACTGACGACATTCACTTTCAAGATTCATATTCTCGATGATTTAGATAGCAATTCTTCAACAGTATTAATGTCTAAAGGGATTACATAGGAAACAAGCCTTTCAGTGTGGGATAAGCCTAGTTTTCAGATGTGAGACATGGCTATCATCAATCCACCCAAATGTTATGATGAGCAGATCAAGTAACCAATGACTATGTTAGTAACCTAGGCCATGATACTTCCATTTGATCATTCATCAAATTATTTAACTAGAATATTAGGACTATGGAATAATTGCAAGTATAGGACAGCAGAGAATGTGGCTCATTAGGCCTTTAGGTAATTGAGTACCCCATTAATGCTACCTTTTAGCAACACTAATTATTGAGTGTTACAATGTGACCATACATCATGCCATTAACAGTAATTTAACTCCCTATTAAAATAGTAGAAAGTACTTTCACCGACTAGGAGTTTGTCTAGGAATACTTTTATACCTTACCAGTAATCTAATTTGAAACAGTCATATTAACCATCCATAAATTCTTTTGAAAGAAAATCAAGGAAATAACCAGATACCTATGCACTTACGTCGTCGTATTTAACGCAGAAGTGGAATAAACAATGACCATCTTTTGTGATCTCAAAAGGGGTTCCTCCTTCTCCTGCACAACTACAAGGTTAAAAAAACACTTCTATTGGGTACAATTTAAGGTACTTGGATTGGCTGAAGAATGTGAACTTGTTGATTTTCTGTATCATAGAGCAAAACTCAATCGTTAGTTAAAACGAAACATGCGGAAGCAGTTTGAGCCCAATAGGCCTGAGCGTTTCAACTCTCGCTCTGATACCATATGTAGCATACCCCTTATACCTCATTACCGCCATGTGTGAAAAGGGGTAAGAATGTGTTTCATTGCTATTGAAAATGAGTCAATTATGTTTGTGTCAGACTTTACATGGCATTTCAATGAAGGATCCCCCCTAAAAGTGCGATAATGTCAAAACCACATCCTCTTGCAAAACAATCCTTCATTATCATCTAACAATAACATAAGTCAAACATGATAAGGGTACACAAGATGAATACATCAGACATCAAGAAAACTTGGTCAATTCTTTTATGTATTCTCATATTTTTAATAGTCCTTTATATTACAGTTTTTTTATGGAAGCTTTATCTTCAAACCATACCATCTTAAACCTTTCCTCTCAAAAACATCCTAAGTGCCATGAATTCATGTTAGTAAATACCATCATTCCATAACATACCCAAATCTCATCATACGAGGACTTGTTGTTTCTTGACTAACATAAGTCTCTCTCATGTGATGAAAGTCCCTAGATAAATTGTAAATGTTTATCCAGGATGTACCCATCATTAAGAATACATGAGTTGCAGAACCACTATCCCCTTAAGCAGAGATATTATACTTGAAAGAATATTTTCTATGTATTTCTAACTAATGGAACATAAGAGGAGTGCTTCCACTCCTATTACCGCATATCTTCAATTCAAAAACATTCTTAATGGTGCTGGTAAGCACATATTAATGTGATTTCAATTGTTTAATACGTAAAACCCTAAATGGTGTACATACATTTCATCATCATAGTGTCATTATCAGTATGTAGCGTGTGGACAAGAAATCATCATGACAGTATTATCTTTTAAGTGATTTTCATTTCTAAATTTTTCAATCAAAGGACAAGGTTGCAGAACAAAGTGAGATATACAATACAATACAAGAAGAATAGACATAAACACAAAAGACAAGCCAATGTAGGTGGTTCACCCGATCCATGGGCTACGTCCACAAAAAGGTCACAACCTATGACATTCAATTCATTAGTGATTCACTTCATTCAGAGGTTACAATCTATAACATTATTATTACAACACTCTTCCATCATTCACTTGGACTCTCTCTCCGAGAGTGTTTTCTATGTTTATTTCTCAAATGCCTCATGTAACTTAGATTCTACTGAGCCTCTCACCTACTGAGTCTCTTTGTTACAAAAATCAAAACAAAAGGTCTCAATTGGGGAAAATTTGAGATGAATAGTAGCACCATATAGATCTTCTATTTGATATTAAACCCACTTATGTAAAATTCAAGGAATCAGAAGAACTTGAGAACAAAAAAAAATGAGTCATGAAACCTAGACAAGGCATGAATTGGGCATAAATAACAAGAAGATTCATAAGTTGGGCATCAATTTGGCATCAATAACCAGCAAATTCATAAGTTGGGCTCTGAGAGATGATCAAATAAGAAAAAATTCCTTCCTACCCCTTTACACTACACGACTATGTATTGCAATAAATTTGCGACTTACAAATAAGAAATGATTCGGTTTATGGGGCGGAACAGCGATTATTGTATTATCAAAACTTGGCTACCTTCCATAACTCCTGCCTACTACATTTCAGTCTTGGCATTCTGCTTGCCAGTCCATTACCAGACTGCCTACTACGTCAATCTGCCAGTCGCATGCATTGTATGCGTTACAATTCTCTTGGAGACCTGCCTAACCCTAATTTGTAACCTCGCTCTCTCTTCTTATCGTTCCATTCATCATTCTGTTGTGTGTGCTGCTTGTTATGTGGTGAGAACCATGGAGTGCTAATGAGCTGTATTCTTGCTGCGATTTGTGCTGAGGAGAGGGAGATTGCATGCAGTTTACGGGTGTGGGCGTGTCTGGTTCAAATGGCAGGGTTCCTTTGTAAATAGGCATCAGCTTTACTTTGAAGTCGAACCTTTTCATGGGAATGTCTTCATCCACAATACCTTCTTTAGAATAGAGACTTTATTTCCTCCTGTAGCAGTGACATCCTTTATAAGTATAGGGGACATAACACGAGCTCAAGTTCACCATTGTTTAGAGCTTTCTACAAGAGTTGAGATTAGTATAGGGGCAGTGGCAGCACCAATTATTTTTTCGCAGAGATTTGAAAACCATGTCTCTGCTGCTGTTCTCGCGCACGCGCTCTCTCTATTTTAGCGTGCCATTGCAGAGTTACGTGGTATAATGTATGCTGAATACTGTGTGACTTCTGTGTGACTGTTGAAGACTGCTACTGCGACCACGTGAAGACCAGCGTGAATGCTGTCTACGTGGAGCTAAGAGCTGGTGATTTCCCATCAACCAAGTAGATGCCACCTATGCGTGAAGTTTGTTTCTCAAGTGCGTGGAGGTGAAGATTCACGCCCTCATTCAACCGGGTGAAGACTGTTCTCTTCATGAGCGTGGAGGTAAATCTTTTGTGATTGCTGGGTTACACAAACCCTAAATTTACCCTAGATTTTGCGTGAAGTTTGAAGTGAAATTGTTTCATATTTATGAATGGCGTGGCTAAATGGTGAGGCTGTTGTATGGGCCTATGATTGTATATAGATATGTGGAGTCTGTAATTTTCATTCACATTGTTAGTGTTTGTTGTAAATTGCTTCCATTTTCCACCTGAATTATTGTAATCGAGCTGGTGCTCTCCCTAGACTGTTGCGTGCTTTGAAAACCTGCAAGAAGATAATCAGAATTGAGTAGAGCTGCATGTGTGGAGCTTACTGTGTGGAGAGTTGTATATATGCTACGTGGAGAGTGAGTCTATTGTATGAGCTGAGTATATATTGAATCTATATATGCTGCGTGAGTTTGAATCTATATTGGAGCTGAATATATGTGTTGAGTATATATGCTTTTTGAGACTGCAATCTCCTCAATATACTGCTGCGACCTACAATTGATCGTGAAGATTGCGTGGATCTCGTGAAAGGAGATTGTTGAGACTGCCCATCATGTTGACTGCATAAAGTTTTGGATTTTGAAATCTGCGAAGAGCTGAGATAATTTTTGACTGTTGGTTGTAATATTTTCTCTGTCATTGTATCATTTTTAAAACTTGAAGTTGAGATATTAAGATTGTAAATCACCTTGGCAGAGACTGTAGACCTACAAGGTTATTGTTTTTCTCTTTCTCATATTAAGTTCATTATTGTAAATTACACTAATAGTTGTAAAAGATGCAATATATAGCATCTGTAGTTGGTGTCACTCTCTTTGGCAAAGAGAGAGGCAGAGGGGGCAGAAACAACTTCAGCAAAAGATCAGATCTATAGTGCAAGTGTTGTGGAAAGACTGGTCACACATCAGATCAGTGTTGGGCTTCATGGGACTCCATCAAAGATAAGCATAACCAGAAGAAAGATGATAATAAAAATCAAGATACTAGTAAATATTCTGATTCTGCTCATTGTATTGTTGCACATTGTAATGTTGGAATTAATGAAATGACTTCACTTTCATCTTACAAAGATTGTTGGCTGTTTGATACTGGTGCAACATCACACATGACATTTAGAAAAGACTGTTTTGAAGAACTTAATGAAACAATAGATGGCATAGTTTACTTTGCAGATAAGTCAAGTCTTAAACCAAAGGGAATGGGAACCATTCGACTGAAGATGCCTGGATTCCCTGATTTCTTGTTGAAGAACGTTCTCTATCTTCCAGAGTTGCAGAGAAGCCTACTGCCCTTGGTGGAGATTCGATAGTGAGGCCATTCCATCCACATGTTTGATGGAATCGTAGAAATAAGAAAGTCATCATGACTGGATACGAAGATGGGAAGCTGCTGAAGCTAAAGGGTTCATCTGCAAGAGTTCAGAACTATTCCTACCTCTCTCAGCATGGAGAAGGTAATTTGTCATCTAGTTCATTTT
>LPNX010324691.1:422945-486834 GCA_001517045.1 Pseudotsuga menziesii | reverse complement strand
TATATATATATATATATATATATATATATATATATATATATATATCTCCCTCTCTCTCTCTCTATATATATATATAGATTCCTATGTATGCACTTCATATATTTATATATATTCATATATATATATGTATATATAATCATGTTGTTCTTGTCATAGTTGACCGCTATGCAATTACCAATGTCTATGGTAGCTAGCCTCCTCCTGTCACCACGTCGCAAATTTTTAAAGAACCCAGGTTACACTTCCCTAGATTTACCAAGGCCTTGTTAACCATGGGCTCTCTCTCCTAGTGGATTTTGTTGCTTGTCGCTGAGGCTACATGATAGCCTTAGGTCTCATAAGTATATAACACGATTCATACTGGTGGGGCCTTGGCCTTCAGCTCCTCACCAACAAAAATCAAGTACAATAATATTCAAAGTTTTCAACACAATCAGGGGTTTTACGAAAGCGACATTACAGTATGGTTCTGTACATACACCTTTGTTCTGGCATCCTTTGCTGATAGATGCATGGGAAGATCTTTATCATGAAAAATAGCTCTTACAACTTCCATGATAGTTCTATTCTTCCTTTCTACAACCCCATTTTGTTGTGGATTATATGGAGTGGATAACTCCCTCTTAATCCCTGATTCTTTGCATAAGTCTTTGAATTCATTTGATGTGAATTCTCCGCCATTATCTGATCAAAAGGTCTTGATCTTCTTTTCTATGTGGTTCTCGATCAAGGATTTGAATTCTTTGAACTTGTTGAAAACTTCACCTTTGTTATTCATGAAGTAAATCCATGTCTTCCTAGAAAAGTCATCAATGAAAGAAACATAGTATACATACCAGCTTAAAGAACTTGATGACATTGGTCTTCATACATTGGAGTAGATTATTTCCAAGATTCGTTTTGCTTTGCTTTCGCTATTTGGAAATGTATTCTTTGTATTCTTTCCTTTCGCACATCCTTTGCAAACCCCTTCATGTTTTGCTTAAATTTTTGGAAGACCTTCAACAGCTTTGCTTGCAAGTGGTAGTGCTCTATAGTGCACATGTGCAATCCTTCTATGCCAAAGTTCATTTAGCTCTACTGTGTCATGGACCAATGCTTGTTCTGGATGGCCCTTCAATTTGTATAATCCTCATTCTTGTTATCTAATCACTATTGCATCATCAATAGTCTTTCCTCTTGGCCACATGAGGACTTGGCCATCTACAAATGCAACCCTCATGCCTTTTGCATCCAGTTCCAATATGGATAGAATATTATTCTTTAGTACTGGTACAAACAAGACATCCTTTATTTTCATAGACTTTCCAGAGTCTAGCTTGTAGGAGGATTCACCACTACCTTTTATGGGATATTGGTAGTCATCCCCAAGTTTTACCTTATGGGGTGAATTATGTTCAGATAGTTTCTCAAAGGATTCCTTGAAACCTGTCATGTGTTTGGAAGCCCCACTATCAATAATCCAATCTTTGCTTCCATGACTAATAGTTCCCGTGAGAGCAAAGATCAGAACATATTCATCTTCACTTGAAGAGTCTTCACTTTCTTCTTTTACCTTTTTTCTGGGAGGATCATCATCCTTAGCAGTGTGAGTATGATGTCTTCTTTTGGATTTCCTCTTCTTCTTGGATCCATTCTTATTCATGGGAAAGTTTCTAGCATAGTTTCCTATTTCATTCCATGTATAACATCTGAGTTTAGATGAAACTTTCTGATGATAATGCTTACCTTGGTGATGATGCTTTTCTCTTCTTCATTTCTTGGAGTGTACTATGAGAGGTTGATCTTCACTTCCCATATTTTCTTCTCGATCTTCTATTCGAGCTTATTCTTGTGAACATTCTTCCCACATTCTATTGAACTTGACTAACTTCTTCCTAGCACAGATTCCTTGGATGAAAGAATCCCATGACCTAGGGAGGCCATTCAAAGTTGTCATCAAAATTTTTGCATTATCCACTTCTTCAACTACTACTTCTAGTTGTTCTTTGATCTGGGAGACCCTTGTGAAGTATGACTAGATGTTCTCCTCATTCTAGATCTTTACATTATTCAACTGGTTCCTTAGAGTCATCTTCCGATTGATGTTCTTCCCTTCAAACAATTTGGTTAGGGAATCAAACATAGCTTTAGGTGTCTTAAGGGAAGGCACCTATGGTATGAGGTGATCCTTGATAGAATCAGCAATGATCCTATTTTCCATAAACAACTTCTTCTTATGTAATGCCTTGGCCTCATCTCCCTCTAGAATTGGAACTTCCTCACTGATATAGGAGTCCAACTCATTTTCTTCCAAGACTAGGGAGATCCTATACTTCTAGGCTCGGAAGTTATCATCTCCCTCAAGATTGTCATCAAGCTTGGTATGATGAGACATCTTAACTGAGAACCTCAAATGGAAATACAAAATATTTAGATCTTACCAGGTCAAGATGTGGGATTTGGATTTGGAGCTGAAATCCTGCAATGCTGGTTCAAGAGCAGATTAGGGTTTTGTTTTTCTGGATTTCTATCCAACAAAATGCTTTGAATTTGATCCCTAACTTTGATTTTGGGGAGGAGATCAATCCAGGCCTGGGCACACTGAAAAATTCCACTTCTGTGAAAATCCCTAATTTTCAGTAGTAGTGTGGGGTACAAAACTGAAAAGCCTCAAAATTGGATTATGTTTTGATAGAAAGATGTTCCCTAGAGAGGAGAGTTATTCCACCCTAATTTTGTTAAAAATATGTGTAGAGAGATCCAAAAAATAGGAATCCCTAGTTCCCGCAGCTGTATAGTGTCTTCTTCTTAGGTTAGCTCTAATACCATGTTAGATTTTTAACATTAAGCTAGCATATCATTAGGATCTTTAACTGAGAGAACAACAAGCACAACAATCAAACACAAGAGATAATGAACACATTGTTTTTCCTCAAGAAAACCATAAATGGAGAAAACCCTGCAACTTCCTCAAAGATAGAATCAACACCAAAAGTGAAACCCAAAAACAATAAGATGATCTCTCGACAGCAGTAACCTCTTTCTTCCTTGCCCAGTGTCTTTCTCTTCCTCAACTATGCACTACAACTGAGTGTGAGTGTGTGTGTGATAAATAAAGAGGCTAGCTCTCTATTTATACTAATTCCTAACTTGATTAAACCCAACTAGGGCCGAATTCACTAGGTGAGCCTAATAACCCTAGTGCCCCGGAACTGTAGGGACTTTAACCCTTAGACAATAGGAGTGTTACCCACCTTGACTTGACATGACTTGTTTACATTATAGAAACTCCCAATAGGAACCTCAGGGCATGACATGACTCAAGTACATTACAAATACATCCCGGAATAAACATTGGGTTACAATACATAAGAAATACAAGTGAATACATTCCTAAGTTACAATTACATCAACAAAAAAATCATTATTGCACAGTTCAGTTTTAAACCTTCGTTAATTAGCAGTGGTCTACCCTTGTTTTTATTTTGTGTTTCATTACCTTGGTAGGATTCAATCTGAAATTCTTGGATTGACAGCTACCAAAGCAAGGGGCTCCTTGTTGACATTTCTTCTAGTGTGCCTCAGTTTCACTGAGGTTCCTTCTGCAGTGGTATAAGATGTTTACTTTGAGTTGGTTCAAATCCTTGGGTTTCTGGTTTTTAGCTCAGCCACGGACACACTGTGTTGAAAAAAGTTTGATAGGCCATGTGCCCAATATTTTGATATGTGATTCAGTTTAAATTAGAGCCCTCGTGGCTGTTTCAAGTTGTCGACTTAGGGATTCCATAGCCGAGATTTGAGGAATGACATTTGGGTCTAGTTTTATTTACAGTTTTGTTATTTTAGCACTGGCTTATAAATCGTGAATCTGTTGGTAAGGGCCATAGGGTCATAACTCATATGTTTCAGTTTACTATTTTTTTTAAATGCTGTTTAGATGTTTATTAAATAATCTCATAGCTTATTGATTGTACTTTTATTCTTATAATATATATATTTTTTTGTGGTTTTTAAATCGAAGAAGGAACACTTGTAATAATTTGTTGTTTTGATTATTTCTTGTTGAAGTTAACCTATCAAAGTTTGTGGTTAAGTAAATTAATATTTATTTTGTTTTATATGTAAAATTCCATCTTAAGAGTTCTCATAGTAGGTTTTTAAATCATAACTTAGTTATTAATTTCAATAATGGTTGAAATAAGTGAATAATATCTCCTATATCTTTATTGTTTCCTGGTTGGAAAATATATTGATGCTTATTGTCACATCCCCAGTTTTGACCCCATTTGCATGATGTATATAATGTAATTAATCGTGGTGAGGAGCTAAAGGCAAAAGCCCCACCACCGATTTGGTCATGTATGTTCGGCAATAGGGGTGGTTGCTGATGGTCTATCGTGCTATGTGGCACATTATAATTTGGCATCATGTAAATATGCACATCAAATAAAATAAACCACAACCAACTACGGCAGTGCAACGTTGAATGAAAAGGGCATGGTTCCAAAGGATAAGGGGTGGGGGATGTCAAACCTTGGTTATGGGGGGGGAAACCCATGTGTTGCCACCTTGTTTTGTTTTTCCATCTTCCTTGTCTCATCCAAATTCTTCAACCTCTTTATTATTTTATCCAACCACCTTCATTGAGAAGGACTACTGGTGGTTGAGGGAAATTATTTCCTTTGGGAGTGGGGTGGCAGGACTGTCAGTCCCTTACCCACACTCCACGCATAATTGTCTTCACTTCACGTTTGGTCTCCACCTTCTCCACGATTCCATTCTCCCATGGTCGGTTGGTGCCTCACGACTGTCTGTTCATCCTCATGCTGGAATCCCGTCTGCTACTCACTCTCACATGGATTCGTTGACCTGTTGTGGCATTCTTTCCACTCGCGCAGAGACCAGCGAGTTGTTCTCTCGTGGCCTTACCTTCTCACGCGGCCAGGAAAGGGAGCTGCTTACCGATGGACATTCACGTTTTCCACCAAGCGAAATTGGGTATGTTTTCCTGTGTCTATGGTCTGGTGCAAGTTCTCTCATGCACAAACCGTTGGAGTCATCTTTCCATGCCATGAGCCGTGCTCACTTATTACGTTTTGGGATTGTTGTCTTCCCTATGTTTTGTTGGCTGTGGTGCTCAAATTCGTTTTGGGCCACGGTGGATTTCTAACCTGTTGGTTGAGTTTCCCTCTGTCCATGTTGAGAGTTGGCCTCTCTTTTGTTTGGGACTATGTAAGTTGCTCAGCCATTACCTAGGGGAATGGTGTGTGCTGTGGGCTGTTGATTCCAACCTGTTGGATGAATTTCCCTGTTTTGGGGCTGTGGAATGCTGCTATCATTTATTGTGTTCTTGGGCTGCTAATATACCCTGGTTTGGGTGTTGCAGCTGAGTTGTTTTGGCCACTTTAGGGCCAACAACAACTCCGAGTTGCCTTGTGGGCTTGAGCTGTGTCTCACCTTTTCTTTGGGACGGCCACTGATTGTCTTTTCCTTCTTCACAAGGCTGTGAAGGGTTTGTTTTGCTGCGTGTAAGCAGTGGTTGGTCTTCAGACTGTGCTGGCTTGGCCAATGCGGAAGGCCTGGTAAACCCAACGGTGTTGGTTTGGCTGATTGTGTCCCTCGGCTATGTGTAAGCCTGCATTGACCCTTATCCTTGGAGGAATCATGCCCAGCTCGGGGGTGGCAGCGTTACTGAGAGATTGATGAGCACGCTGGCCTATGGTTGGGTGGAACGTTGCAGCGACGTAGCTGGTTGCGGGTGAATTCTTCATCAAAAGATAAGTGCTGCTGTTATCCCATCTCTGCAAATCATAATCTACTATATTATTGAAACAATGGATATGTTCAATGCTGAAAATGTATATATGTGTTGCTTTCGCTGTATGATTGAGGAATTATGCATCTGTGTATGCTTGTATGTTTCATGCATCCTAGTTATGCATCATGTCAATCTTTCATTTCAGTATTGATTTATCCCTGTTTATGTTCATGGGGATGTTTACCCGGTTGCATTGGTGTTCGTCGCGTCCTCTTCGTCGGTCCAAGGGACGGGGATGTGACACTTATGCTTATATATATATATATAAACATAGTATCTAAGCCTTAATTTGTTTATGAATTAAAGATTAACTCCTGTGTTAGTGAAAGAGGTGGTGTTGTTATTTTAAATTTATAGTTTCTTGTAATTATGTTTTATTTATAAAACCCTAATTCCTCTTAGTTTAAGTACATAGTTAGTATTTCATTTTTGAGTTACCCTAGTTTGCATTTTTACTTAGATGAATTTATTCAGTAAATATCTAGCCTATTTTTACCGTTTCCTTAAGGTTAATATTAGTTATTAAATTTCCGTTCATATAATAAATGTAAATATTTATAATAATAGACTAATAATAATGATTTATTTACTGTGTAAACCATTACACAGATTAAGTAATCCTATACCTTTGGATCTTTCCTAATAGTTTTGTTTATATTACTCAATTGCTCTAACTAAATAATGACAGCTGGAATAAAGGAAAACATTCATACAAATCACACATATGAACCTATAGAAAATAGTAATTCACATTCATGCATACTTCGTTCAATTCTTTATCTGAAAATTAATCTAACCTACTATACTAGAGTAGTGCCTTTATAAAAGGTGTGGAAAAATACAGTTAGGTATTTGTTTATATATCAGTAAAACTAGTAATTCTTCTAATCATTTACCCTGATCTATCTAGTTCAAAACTTAACTATATTTTCACTATAATAATTTTTCTCCTAACTAACCCTAGGAGCAATAGAATAGAAGCATAACATTTCATTGCTTAACTCAAACTTTTCAGATAACAATACACAACTAGATAACTAGATAAATCAAATAGAACCTAGAAAAGTAGATGAGGTGACAACACCTTAAGGAACCTGTTCCCCCCAACCAACTCCTGGAGAAAAGCTGACTACAATTCTCAGGACCCCCAAGCTTGTCTCTTGTTCCACCTAGTAGAATTATTGGGTGAGATATGTAGTTTAGTAATCCTCTATAATTCTACTGAGTGTTTAGCAGTAAGTTAGTTCTGCATGTAACAATATGAACTCAGCTTAGAATAGCTGCACTAGTTGAGGTCTTCAGCACTTTTCCACTCAAAACATACTTTAACTAGTCCTCTCCATCAAATTTTCTTGTTCACTTCATTCACTCAGAATGTTGACAAGTCCAGAATAAGCAGCCTCAGCTGTCTTCAATGAGAAGTTTTATTAGCGTGCCTAGGTCTTTTGGGTCAATTTTCACTTAATGAGCCACCTACTCTTGTTCCACTTTCTTGAGGAACATGACCACAAAAATACCGAAGTTTCCTCCTGCAACAGCTAGAACTAGTTTGAGGATGCTTCTAAGTATCAATCTGCTCTCAACCCAGCCTTCTCCACCAAGTGACCAGTAAAACACTCATTTAACAGCTTCCCTAAGTTGTTGTCTCATATTTCATTTATTTATTAATTAAATATTCAGCAATTACATTAAATTATCCTTGACCCCACTTGGTCATTAATTACAAAATTTATAATAAAATATATCATAATGTTTCTTAAAAGAAAAAATGTTTTGGAAATTGGGGCATGTGACATTTCATGCATGACTTGGTGTATGTAGAAAATAGATTTTCCATCTTTCTTCCTCTGTTCCACTGGGGCATATTTCTTAGCTTGTGTGAGATTGTTATATGTCACCTGATATGCTGGTTCTACATTTAACCATTCTGGACTATCTCCAAAACATCTTGACATCTGAACAAAGCCTTCATGGTTAGAGACCAATACTCATAATTTGAACCTGTAACAACTCCAAAAATTCGTAAAAAATTATAATTTTTCATATAACATTAAATGTTTGCAATTGTCACTACTGAGGAACATTTAACTGTTAATGGTTAACCTAAATAGGTTTAAGCTAGAATTAATTCTTATCAATTTCTAGTTCTGCATACTTAATTGTTTGTTTTCTAAAATCATTATTAAGGGTTTGGTTAAGTGGGTTAAATTCGAAATAACAGGGATTGAAACATCTATTTAATTACTAGTGCTAAGTTTGTTTCACTGTTTTGTGAAAATATGGAGGAAATTCAGTTTAGATTGAGGCTTACTTAGATTTTTACCTAATGCATTGAAGTGATGCTTCTTTGATAGGTCATTTACAGGTAAGATGTTTTGTTTCCAGTTCCAGATCGAGATTATTATCTCAACTAGCATAAAATATAATGCTAGTAAATTTATTTAGTTTACTGCTTTGAGCCAATAAATGAGGTATCATTGATCTGTATGTATTTATGTTTTTATTAGCCTTCTCTTAACATAAGTGTCTAGTAAACTGAACATAGTTTATTTGTTCTTCCATTGTTTCAGCTATAACTTGTTCATCTAATTTTTATTAGTCTATTATCAGTTTAGCTCCTGTATGTAATTCTAGTGAAGCGTAATTGTATAGCAGATCCCTTTTATAATTTATTACTTGATGTCAAAGTAATTCAAGAGTATTTTTTTTTCAACATCAAACGAGTTAAATGAACTTAGGAAAACCTAGAATCTAGGTAAGTCATAAAGTAAAATGACTGATATTCACACATGGAAATAAAACCTAGTGTGTAAGACAGTTTACCAACTGTGCTAATACTTACTAACGAGAAATGTAATAATACAAATTTATATCTTTAAACTTTAGTATTAATTCTTTCGGTGTAAGAATGAAAGGGTTATTTTCTATAAAGACTATCCAACTCAACCCTTCTATGATCTCCATTTTACAAGGGGGTAAACAAATCTATGTTTTAATACTTAGACTAAAAAATACAAGCTATACATCTTCCTATGTTTGCAAACTTACATACATAAAGGATTAAGTCTCTTATGAATTCTTTTTTAACAATTCTATGATTTTTCACAAACTATTATTGTTATGCCAAACAATATTGAAGAATTCTTTACACAAGGGTTTACCCATTTCCAAATAAAATAAGACATGAGTTAAACCCTACTGTGTGTAATTAGCACCTCCATACGTTATTTTTTTTATAATATGCACATTATAATGTGATTGTATTGGAATCTATGGAAAAGGTTTTAGCCCAATGTTTCGTTATAAAATACTACTGTATGTAGGAAGATCCAAAGAGGTTTTGAACTATAATACGAAGACCCACATTTCACAAATAAATTTGGAGCCACGTGGTCGAAGCATGATGATTAGGATTTTGTTTACTTTGTGGATCAATATAAACTACCTTAGACCCTAAAAATTTGCATTTTTACCTCACTTTGTTTTCTCTGCTGTGGAGTGAAGAGCTGTAGCATGGCCATACTGTCACTCCTTTGACTCTGGATAAGCCTCCTTGCCATTATGTTTTTCTTATGTGTAGAGGTACATTTGGCCACTACCTTTCATTTTGTGGGAGAACCCTCTGTCGTCATTACCATTTCTCCATAAGAAAGTGGTCTTCGTTGTCGTTATTTGGCCTCCACGCGAGCTATGCTTCAGAACTGGTGTACTTGATAGTGTGAGCACAGCTCCGAATTTGTCTTAGTGTGGTCTTATTCATATAAATGAGTGTTCCTGTTGGGTATATGATTAACTGTCCTCACTACTTGATTTCTAGTGTGTGAGTTTCTACTTTGGCTCATCGTGGTTTTGGTTTTCAGGATGGCACATTTCGTGTTGGGGTTTTCTTAACAGAGCTTCCACCATTGCTCAGTGTAATGTTTTCTAGTGGCTAGGGTCTATTCTTGATGTCAGTAAGAGGCCGAGGTCAAAACCTTCAGGTGAGAAATTTTATTTATAAATCATATTATTCTTCAATTGTTTATAAACTAATTCACTTTGTGTTTGTATAAATTTTCTCATTTAGGGTTTTATTAAAGTTGTGCATGGTTTTTTTTAAGTGAAAGCTCGGTGATAGACAACTCCACTCAGGGATTCAAGGATTCATATCCATACTGGTAAGCCTTGGTCTCACTTGAGGTTCTCCTGCACTGTGTAATGTCCCCCAAAATGCAAACTTTAATTTTAATTATATACTTATTATTTGTTATCATTTAACAATTTGCTGATAGAGAAAGCCTGCTAAAAGAATCCGAGGAGGATTATGTAAAATGATAAGAATAATTGAATATGAAAATTATGAAATAGGAAAGTGGAAACAGCCACGTTAAATGAGGAAACAGGCACCCAACAGAAAAGGGACAATGTCAGGGCTAACCTCAGGGAAATTGTCATAGGTGACAGAAGTCCCTTGATGACACTGAGTACTCCCTGGAAATTAGGGATTCTATTACCTCCATGAATTCTATGAGGAATGAGCTTTCATGGAAAAAATACCTAGGCAAAGATTTGAATAAAAAAAGAAGCATATGGGGGAGGCAGGATGCTGCTTAGTATGCTAAGGGCTTGAACTTTTGCTGTGTGAACACGTGAGGTGTTAACCAAAACTGTGTGAATCAGTCTTGAAAAAGTTGAAAGCGGTGGTTAGTCGTCCCTTCTGTTTGTGTGTCGTGTTTGGCTCGGGGGTGACCTGGGAAGTGAGAAGCTAAACCTAGTCTACGGTTGGGAGGAACGTGGTTGTTTCCACAGTATTCCGGACTTCCGAAGTTTACAGGTTCCTTTATATTTTCATGAGCTTTATTAAAATTATACAATGCTGCCTACATACTGATTGAAGAATAGGAATTTGGTTTTAACTTTTGTTTAAGCAGTATGCTTACTTCATCTGTAGTCCGCTAGTTTTGAGAAGACTTATTAATTTTGGAACTATTTGGTTGTTTATGTTGTACGGTGTGACAAGGGATGATATTAAATTGTTTCCAATGGAATAATCTGTTGTTTTTAACAGGATAACCTACTGTGTTGATTTTGCGTAACCCCCTACATGCATGCCTCATATTTTGTGCTCTGTATGGGAACCCTTTAAAATAAATGTGTAGCCAAGCTTGTTAAAATGATTTCCATACCCCATTTTTTTTTCAATGCCTAGGTTTCATTCCCAAATATTTGCAGATGACTGTTTACAAATAATTTGCACTAACCCCAACCCCTTTTTGCAGTAAAACCCCTTTTGCTGAAACCAAAACCCAAGCATTCTGATTTTCTGGGTTAAGTGTAGGAATATTTTTCTTTCTTTTTCCTGTACCAATCTAGCCAGAGTCGAAGGTTCGAAAGAAATCACAGGACTCTGTTCTGATAAATTCCCTAAGTGCCTCTCGATTAAGATTAAGGGGAGACTTCCTTTAAATCGGAACTATTTTTCCCAGATGTAACACCTTGGATGAATCTCCAAGCTGCAGCGAGTTTGAGGAGTTGTTGCACTCTTTCCAAGTACAGTGCGGGTTATTTTTTTTTGCCAAAGCTGAGTTTTTTTTGTTTATGGTCCTAGTGCCCAAAGATCAGAGGCGTAAAATCCTTACTGCCCTTCTTCACCGGCTTTAAGGGAGTAGTAAAATCCTTTACCTACAACTTTAGAGGGAGGATTAGTCGTCCATAGTAAAGGCATATTGAAGCCTTTAGAGTGGCCAAGGAAACCTCCTAATCCAATTTAACCCGGGGTTTCTTCCTTCTTTTGTTTACAAAAGTGCTAAAAATTGGAGCCGTTCCAGAACCTAAAACCCCAGAGGGGTGCCTCATCCATAGGTTACCTTATGACAAGAAAATACTGAAATTTGTAAACAATCATCGAAAGGGAAAGAACATAAAACTTTTTCAAATGAAAATTTGCGCAAGTGTTTTACAAGAGTTTCAACTGTATAAAAGCACGAAAAGATAACTTTTAGTATCATTTTGAATATGTCTAAACTATTAAGGCCGACATATTTACAGTAGAAATCCTACAGTATTTGAATGGAAAACCCCTTAATTACCAAGCAAGGGAAAAACCGTGGTCTCCAAATATACCATAGTGTCTTAACAGGAAGCACAGGTAACATGGTTATTTTTTTTTTACAAAATGATCTTAACATTAAGTTACTCCTCTTACAAATAAAAAAGTTTGCGGTCAGCCGGAGACGATCTCCAAGCTTGAATACCCCAAGGTTAATACTAGGAACCCTCTAGTCCTAGAAAATTTAGTTACCGGCAGCACGACCGAAGGACCGAAGAAGACCACTTCTGTCCTCTTTTCCCACCCCTTTTCTGATGAAGAGCCTTAATAGATAAGGAGGATGCTTAGTATGAGTCTGATACTTCTTATCGGGTTGTCAATGGAGCAAGCCTCGACCCCTTCGTTGACCTCCACTACCTGGAAATGATTTTGTAAAAGAAGTTAGACCATGCGTTGTCCAGCGTGTGACTCCTTCCTTTTTTGTCTAAAATACATGTTTTTCCTAATTAATTTCAGAAAAGGGAATGCCCAGCAAGGAAGCTCACCACGCGGGTGTAACGCTGGGAGGTATTCTACGGATAAAGGAATCTAGTCCATGTATGTTTCGAAGTGGTATGAGGTCACCGGCCTTCCAGTCCCAATAGGATTCACAAGCTAAAAAGTCTGTGCACAGCGAAGCTTGAACTAGGACTGTTGTTTTTCTTCGGATGGGATGTGAGTCTCTTAGCGCAGGCTCGCAAGTGAAAGTTTTTCCCAACAACAAGTGTTTACCTAAGACAAAACTGCCTCCATCTGAAATCTAGACGAATAGTACAACCAGATCCTCGATCGTTCTCAAAATCTCCATGTTAAATGAAGCGCAAGTTCCTTGGGATAAGGGAGCCAACCCTTTGAGTGACACCTCAGATGCCCTTTTAGAAATGATGCTATTAATAAATTGCCCAGGCATTAAAAACGTGCATGTCAGTGTGGATTTGACCTTCGTTGAAGCTAGCGCACCACGTGAAGTTAAATCATTTACAGTGACCATTGAATGGCTGTACTAAGCTCGGGACTAGAGCTTAATGTTATAACCACGTAGCAGAAGCCACTCTTTAAAACACCTGGAAAGGAACCCTTTGACATGGCAGCCTGCAAGGTGAAGGGGGATAGGTTAAAAATCCTTGTTGTCAACATGACCTTACCTCTATCAGATTTTTTATAACGATTTCCAGCTAAGTTGGAAAAAAAACTGGTTAATGACTCCTTGAAGCCGTAAAGAGTGTAAGAATTATTCTTTAAACTACAAAATGTAAATTATGATATGCACACAATCCATAAAGTGTACAATGGCTTTCTTATAGTCTGAAAAGGGAATAATGGCCATTGTATGAACCATACAGTAAACAACGGCTGTCATATAGTTTGGAAAATGATTATTAAGACCTTATACGTATCATAAAGGGTGCTTCAACTAATTTATAAACTAAAAAGTGTGAATGTTGAATTTTATTTAAACTATGGAGTATATGATGATGTTTATAAAAAGCGTGAAGTGTAGCATGACTATGCATTTATGTATAGTGCAAGGGTATAGAATAAAAAGGGGAATTGGTTTAAATATAATGTTACTCACATAGTAAAGACCCTTGCGCCTGGGTAACTTTGGGAATATTTGAAGGTGCAAGGCTACTTGTCATGAACTTTTACTTGGGAGAACCTTTTTAGGTGACATCCTTATAGTTGAGTCTACTGAGCACAGCCAAGTGTAGCAAGTATGCAAAGAAAGTATTCCTTACCAAGGTATTGTAAGAGGAAGTTTTTTTTCCTTACAAGTACTTTTGAGAGTCCTTGAACCAGTAATTGGCGATCATCCTTAAGTTGTGATACTCCACTGCAAAAAAAAATGAGGAAGAAATTAGTCATGGCTAAGTAAGAAGTATCTTCATAGCTTACACATTTCCTTCCTGTTTAAAGACTTACTCTCTCTCATACCCCATGGTTGTTATGAACTTTCAAACTATGCAGAGGAAAGCACAAAATCCAGAAAAAAAAACTTATGTCCATAAAATTATTGTATTAGTGGATTTGCGTGAAAGGAACTCAAGGCATATAATAATAATAATAATAATAAGTTTTGAGGGTACATCACATATGGTATCAGACCCCAAGTTCAACCCTGTAGCCTAATGGGAACATCCCATTTTTTTTTAATATCGTTGAATCCCTGTTTCTAACGAATTTTCTAACAAAATTGCTGGATTGTTGTGATGTGCATTCTGGTAATATCTGTTTATAGGAAATATCATGGCATCCCTAAATGAAAATGAGAACCGGCCTAAAAATCACGAACAAGTGCCACCAGCAACTCAACCTGAAATGGAACACTCTGAGGCGAGTCAGGTGCTCGAAACTATGCGGCACCTGATCGTTGAAATGCAGAGCTATAAAGCAGATAATGAATAGCTCAGGAAGGTCCATGAAAAACAACAGGAAATCAATGAAATTTTGCTGCAAATTCTGCATGAGAAAAACAATGGCAAAGAACCCCGAACTGAAACCAGAAAGGGAAGAAAGCGTAGAAAGAAAGGGTAGCTCATATAATGAAACCCAAAATTCTAAGAACCAGGTCAAGATGGGCAGAAAGAGAAAGGTCGATCATCTGGAAGGTGAGTTCAAAAGATCAAACCCACTCACTTTGATGGGGAATCTAAGACTAGGGAGGAAGCAGAGGCATGGTTGTTGGACATCAAAAAATACTTTTAGATTTACAATTATTCCAGCAACATGAAAGTTCGAATGGCAGTTTACAACCTAAAAGGTAAGGCTAGCATCTGGTGGCAGGATCTCAAGATCTCGCATGGAATCAAGGAGAAGAATCTAGAATGGGATGAATTCAAGAGACTGTTCAAGAAACAATATCTATCTGAGAGTTACTATGATGAGAGGAATACCAAGGAGTTCTATGAGTTAAGGCTGGGCCAAATGACCATGGAAGATCTCATCAATAAGTTCTTGGATTTGCTGCGGTTTGTGCCCTACATTAAGGAAGAAAAAGTGAAAGTGCCAAGGTTCCTAAGTTGTTTTCCTCAGGCATACAAAGATCGAATTGAGTTTGATAACCCAAAATCCTTGGATGAAGTACTGAGGAAAGACATACTGTGTTATGAATAGTATAAACAGTGGAGTGACCCCACCAAAACTTGGAAGGACCAAAAGCAAGAGAAGTTCAACCAGTGGAAAAAGGGCTTCAAACCACCACCCTTCAGGAATATGCTGAGGAATCCACAAGGAAATACCTACAACCGAATTGAATAGCCACCCTCAAAAGGTGTGAAACAGACGCATTTGGGACAAAGGGGGGCTGAAGTGGCCCCTAAAGAGCCTCTGATATGATGGGAGTGTGGGAAACCCCACTTACGCAGAAATTGCCCCCGTTACAAGGGGATGAGAAAGATGCTGCAAAATATTCAAGAGGCATCTACGGTTGGGGAGATCAGCAAGAACTACCACAAGATTCATGCAGCACTGGAGGATTGGCAAGCAGATCACCAGTCCACCATAGTAGAGATCGAAGGTATTATCTCTAATCACACCCTTGCTATCCTAATATATCCAGGTGCTACTTTAAGTTATATTACCTCTAAGATGATGGTGTGGAAATTGAACCCAGTGATAGATTAATTTTACTCACAACAATTAACAATTGATCATGCAAAATCACTCACAAAAGAGACTGAAATTGGAGCTGAACACTAAACTGTATTAACTTAGTGTACAATAGCCAACCCTGCAACATAATAGGTTGCTAAATAAATAAAATATATCAGGGATTTGAATGCATGAGGAGAAATTTGAATCTAGCATAAACCAGGCTTACTAAAATTAAGCAAATCCCCCATAGGTGTAAAAAGTTGATCCCAAATCTATCATCGAGATCACGAATTAGAAAAATGGATTAGGCAAGGTAAAGAGTGATGGAATGGAAACTCATACATTCTTTTCCAAGGAGAAAAGAGTGGAGGATGAAGAGGACAAAAAACTAGTTCACCTCACCTAGTCTAGCTTTTCCATTTGCCTTAAAACATTGAAAAAGCAGGCAATAAAGAAGAAAAAGCAGAAGGGTGCCTAGGAGGCCAGGAATAAAGAAAAATTGATTCCTTGAGGTTTCCCAAGTGCTACATGAGTCAAATAAGGCAAGTTTGACCACTATGGATAGGTAAAATACAACGTGCACAAGGTGGGACACATGAACTAGGCAAATACGACAAAAATAATTAAATTAATGTCTAAGGTAGTAAAGTATGGGTTGATTATTCTAACATCCCCCCTTAAGTGTGAATTATGAGTAATATATCAGAAAATTATAGGGCCTAGAAACAAGGTTTAGTCACCCCTTTACATACTGCATGTCCATACAACCAAGGAAAGAGGCAAAACCAACCTGGGAAAATCCTCCCTTAAACATGGACTGTAAAACAAAATTTTGGAAATCTTGTCTTCACTCATGCTTCACAGCATGATCAACAATCCCCAGTAATGATTTGAGATTGCTAAAGGTCTTCTCACAAAATGCTTTGGTGAAGATATCAGCTACTTGTTCTGAAGATGAACAGAAGAGTAGGTGAATGATGCCATCATGCACAAACTCTCTGAGGTAGTGCATATGGATCTCAATGTGTTTGGTTCTCTGCTTCTGAATTGGATCTTTGCAGATTCGAATGGTACTCTAGTTATCACAGTAGATGGTAGTTGAGTACTCTGATGCAAAGCCACACTCTCCAAGTAAACCCTGCAACCATAAACATTGAGTTGCTGCATTAACAACTCCTCTGTACTCTGCTTCTATAGATGAGAGTGCAATGGCACTCTGTTTCTTGCTTGACCAGCTGATTGGCCCTTCTACAAGCATGAAAACATATTCTGATGTGGACTTTATATCTGTGCTATCACCTTCCCAAATCAAATCAAGATCAGATTTTTCTTTATAGAAGATCCCATGTGTCTTTGTTCCCTGAACAAAGTTAAGGATCCTTTTGGCTGCTTTCCAATGGATCTCGTGAGGCTTATCCATGTATCTAGAAGCCACACTTACTACATAAGAAATATCAGTTCTAGTATGTGTCAGATACAACAAACATCCAATCAATTTTCTATACAGTGTATTGTTTACCATAGGTGAAAAATCAGCTTCTTCCAGCTTCACTCCTGAAAGGAAAGGAGTTTTGCTTGCTTTGCAATCATTCATTCTGAATTTATTCAGCAAGTCCAAGGCATATTTGGACTATTTCATCTTGATTCCAGCTTTGGTTTGAGCAATCTCAAGCCCCAAAAATTGACTTAAGAGCCCCAAATCTATCATGGAGAAGGCTTGGTTCGTAGCACCCTTTAAGGAAGCAATCTCATCCTTTGAGCTTCCTGTAATGAGGAGGTCATCAACATATAACACAATGATCATTAATGAACCATTAACTAACTTCAAATAGACATTTGGATCTGATTTGCACAGAACAAAATTTAGTGATAGCAAGAAGCTATCGATCTTGGCATACCAAGCCCTGGGGGCTTGCTTTAGTCGATACAATGACTTTCTCAACTTGCACACAAGAGAAGGGTTAGTAGAAAAACCTTGACGCTGCTACATATATATCTCTTCAGTGAGATCTCCATTCAGGAAGGCACATTTTACATCCATGTGATGTACCTCCCATTTCCTTGAGGCTGTAATGGCTAAGGCTAGCCTGATGGAATCCATCTTTGCCATTGGGGAAAAGGTCTTATTGTAATCTATGCCATGAAATTGTGAGTAGCCCTTGGATACCAATATGGCCTTGTAGTGGTGAAACATCAGCAGCAAATTTGGTCTTATAGACCCACTTACACTGGACTAACTTTCTCCCTGGGGGAAGATCCACTAGCTCCCATGTGTTGCTCTTCTGGAGTCAGCTGAACTCCTCCTTCATTGTTGTTTGCCATCTTGGATCTCCTACTACTTCTTCATATGTTGAGGATCAGACTCCACCATCAAATAGCATTTTTCAGCAAACATAGGATCCTTCATGCACAGACCACTCTCAAATTGAGATCTAGTCCTCCTTGGGTCATTGGGATCCCCAGCTAGCTCTCCTGCTGCATGTAGTGTCTTGGATGCCCATTTTGGACTTGTAGGGCTGTTAGGGTCTGCAATAAAATCATATCCATCAGACAAATCAGAATCAGCATGTTCAACAAACTCTTTACTTACTTCCTGAGGTTCAGGTGGAGAAGAGGCTTCTCCAACTTCCACTACTGCAAGGGGTTCTTCTTCAAACTGAACACACCTTTCAATAAAGGCTTTGTTTGTGCTCAAATTTATCAGCTTGTACCCTTTTGAATCTTCAGAGTATCCAACAAAAAGACACTCTTGGATTTGGGGCTGCAAAGCCTTCCTCTTCTCTGTTGGAATTCTAGCCCAAGCCTTTGAGCCAAAAATCATGAAATGGGTCACATCTGGCTTGTGCCCACTCCATGCTTCGAAGGGAGTCATCCCATCAAGTTCTTTCTGAGGCACCCTATTCTAAATATAGGCTGCATAGTTGATAGCTTTGGCCCAGTACTTTGGTGGCAAAGTTTTGGCCTCCATCATGCATGTTTCCATCTCCTTCAATGATCTGTTCTTCCTCTCAGCAACACCATTTTGCTATGGTGTGTAAGGGATAGAATGCTGCATCTGAATACCTGCATCTACACAATAGTTAATAAACTCAGACTTGACATACTCACCACCATTTTCAGATCTGAGGACCTTTAGTTTCCTCCCAGAATGGTTCTCAACCAAAGCCTTAAATACTTTGAATAGGCCAAAAACGTCAGACATGTGTTTCAAGAAGTAGACCCAACAATACCTAGAAAAGTCATCTATGAAAGTCAATGCATATTTGGGTTGACTCATGGACATATGAGGTAATGGGCCAGCAACATCACTATGGATCAGCTCGAGAGGTGCAGAGGTTCTCTCATGACTAGCTCTCTCAAATTTGTGCTCTGGGTGTTTTCCTAGGATACAACCTTGGCAGACTCCTTTGGAAAATTTTATCTTGGGCAACCCTAGGGTCATCTCTTTTTCACTAAGATCAAAAAGATACTTGTTATTCAGGTGGCCAAATATTTCATGCCAAAGCTTGCTAGCCTCATTAGCATGAATCAGAAGAGTAGAGGGGTTTGATTAGGGTAGGAAGTGTGAGAACATGCATACCTTTTGAGCATGAGTCGCAACTCCTTTTGCAATGAATCTACCACTTGATATCTCTGTGATCTCAACTTCATAAAGGGAGAATATGACCTTCTTAGGAGACCCAGTGTGAGTCATCTAGTACACTGACAAGAGGTTGGAGGCAAGACCAGGCACATACAACACATTGTTGAACTGACCATGATCAAGATCAATCCTCCCTTTGCCCAAACTTTTAGTGAGAGAGTCATCTCCCAGTACTATAGGTGGTCCTTTCGACATGTCAAGTGAGGATAATTCCTCCTTAGTCGAAACCATGTGTCTAGAAGCTCTAGAATCAATGATAAAACTGGGTGAGCTTGATGTGCCAGCAACCAATGGATGAAATCTCTCTCTGTCATCTGAACTTGATCCTCCTTCTCTCTTCTTTGAGCTTTCTGGAAGGGAGATGCCATTCTTCTCCACGAGTTGGGTCATCATATCTATTTTCTTTTTCATACAAGAGTTTTCAGAGTGATTGCCCTTATTGCAGTATGCACACTTGTTCATTTCACCTTTGTTTTTCTTCTTCTAGTAGTTCTTCTTGGAACCTTATGGCTCCTCTGGAGACTGTTTCTTGTCTCTCTTTTTCTCAGGTGGCTTTTTAGCTTTATTTTTTCTTTTTGAATCCACCTTTGAATCTCCAGCAATCAGAGCTTGATATTTGGATGGTTTGATGGTGCCCATCATCACCAGCTTGTCTTGTTCTTGTGTGAGAGATTCCATGAAATCTACAAGGCTAGGAATCTTCCAGGTTCGAGCTGTCAATTTTGTGGCATAGAAGGTCGAAACAAACACTGAATAGTCAGGGCCTAGCTTCGAGAGAATGGATAGGATGAGCTGATCATCCTTGTTTTCGATCCCACACTATTTCAGCTGCAAAACAAGTGCTTTGAACTTGGAGAAATATAGCTGCAGGGATTCAAAGCTATTTGGACTCAGAGAAATCAGCTCATTTTTTATTTGATGTCCCCTCATCTCATCTGTATTTCCAAAAATATCAGCAAGCTTCTCCCATACTTCATTCGGTGATGTCAATCTATCAAGATGGAAAAGGAGGTCTCTGGAAATACTTAGACACAGGAGACCATAGGCCTCATCCCTCCTGTTGTACCATTTTATCTTCTCTATAGCTCCATTGCGCTCTGATTTTGTTGCCATAGTCACCCTGTAGAGGCCTTTCGCTCTGAACAGTATCTCCATCTTTTCTTTCCATTCAAATAAATTGAAAGGAGTCAAGATAGTTTTCTGTGATTGATCCATAGCTTAGAAAATCTGTCCCGGCTGTCAGTAGAAGGCTCCCAGTTACTAATGTCAAACCTGCAAAACAATTTTGAAGGAGAGAAATTGATCTACAATGGCTCTGATACCATGTGGAAATTGAACCCAGCAATAGATTAATTTTACTCACAACAATTAACAATTGATCATGCAAAATCACTCACAAAAGAGACTGAAATTGGAGCTGAACACTAAATTGTATTAACTTAGTGTACAATAGCCAACCATATAACATAATAGGTTGCTGAATAAATAAAATACATCAGGGATTTGAATGCATCAGGATCAATTCAAATCTAGCATAAACCAGGCTTACTAAAATTAAGCAAATCCCCCATAGGTGTAAAAAGTTGATCCCAAATATATCATGGAGCTCACAAATTAGCAAAATGTCTTAGGAAATATAAAGAGTGATGGAATTAAAACTCATACACGCTTTTCCAAGGAGAAAATAGTGGAGGATGAAGAGGACAAAAAACTAGTTCACCTCACCTAGTCTAGCTTTTCCATTTGCCTTAAAACACTGAAAAAGCAGGCAATAAAGCAGGAAAAGGAGAAGGGCACCTAGGAGGCCAGGAATAAAGTAGAATTGATTCCTTGAGGTTTTCCAAGCACTACATGAGTCAAATAAGGCAAGTTTGACCACTATGGATAGGTAAAAGACAACTTGCACAAGGTGGGACACATGAACTAGGCAAATAAGACAAAAATAATTAAATTAATGTCTAAGGTAGTAAAATATGGGTTGATTATTCTAAAATATGGAGCTCTACAAACTCACCAAGGTAAGGCATGCAAAACCATGGCTGGTTCAGCTAGCCACAGGGGCAGAAAGGAAGGTAACTGATTATATTGCTGACTATGAAGTTGAATTGCAGGGACATAAAACTAGGATCAATTTAAACATCTTACCCTTAGGATATTATCATATGATAATAGGCATGGATTGGATGGAAAGAAATAAAGTAATATTGAACTGTTTATCCAATACTTTTACTTACATTGCGGAAGATCAGATCCTTCGGAGAGTAAAAGGTTTACCCAAACTAGTCTCGATAAGACAAATTTCTGCTATGTAGCTGAAAAATTGCTTTAGAAAAGGCTGCAAACTCTATGCAGTTAGGGTTGCTGACTTACTTCTCAACAAAAACCTGACACCTCTAAAACAATACCCTATCCTAGATGAGTTTTCTGATATATTTCTAGAGGAAATGCCTAGGTTACCCCCTCAACGAGAAATTGACTTCTCCATTGAGATTCTACTTGGGTCTGCACCCATGTCAAAGGTACCTTACAAGATGAGTGTTCCCGAACTGACTGAACTGAAAATTCAGTTACAAGAAATTTTAGATAAGGGGTATATAAGGCCTAGTGTGTCCTTGTGGGGCACACTGGTCTTGTTTCTAAAGAAAAAGGATGGAACCTTAAGACTCTGTATCGACTACCGACAGTTAAACAAAGTCACCATAAAGAATAAGTATCCTCTACCCAAAATAAATGATTTATTTGACCAAGTAGGAGAGGCGAGAGTTTCCTCCAAAACGGACTTACAATCTGGCTACCACAAGATTCGAATAAAAAGGGAGGACATACATAAGACTGCCTTGAGCACCCGTTATGGGCATTACGAATTTATGGTGATCCCCTTTGGTTTAACAAATGCCCCCGCCACATTCATGTGCCTCATGAATGGAATCTTTAGAAAATATTTAGACCAGTTCATACTGATCTTCATTGATGATATATTGATATATTCTAAAACAGAGGAAGAGCATCAACAACACCTACAGATAGTGCTGCAAACCTTAAGGAAGCACCAACTGTATGCCAATTTGGAAAAATGTGAATTTTTCAAAACTGAAATGCAGTACTTGGGTCATGTTATATCCAAGGATGGAATTGCTGTAGACCCAAAGAAAATCAAATCTATATCCGATTGGCTCGTACCGAGGGATGTGACCGACATCCTGTCATTCATGGGACTTACGGGCTATTATAGGAGATTTATTAAATCTTTCTCAAGAATTTCTTACCCCATTACCTCCCTACAGAAAAAGGGGATAAAATTTGTTTGGTCGTCAAAGTGTCAAGAAAGCTTTGACAAACTTAAGACATTGCTAACCCAAGCACCGGTTCTAAAAGTAGCAGACCCTCTTAAAGACTACACGGTCTGTGCTGATGCCAGCCAAGAAGGAGTAGGAGGGGTGTTGTCCCAAGAAGGACATGTAGTTTGTTATGAATCCCGTAAGTTAAAGGATCATGAATGTAACAATGTGGTTCATGACTTGGAATTAACAGCTGTGGTGCATGCCCTAAAGATGTGGCGACACTACTTACTAGGGAAGAAATTCCTGTTGCTGACTGATAACACCTGTGTGAAAAATCTATCCACACAGTTTGGACTAAATGCCCGACAAGCAAGGTGGATGGCCTTCCTCAGCGAATACGATTTCGAGGTAAGACACATAAAGGGTAAGGAAAACAAGGTCGCAGATGCACTAAGTCGAATAATACATGGGATCAGTGAGGTAATCTGGAGTCAACCCAAGAGCGACCTCTTAGACAATGTACAGACAGCAAGTACTCAGGATGTTGATTATTCAAAACTGCTTAGTGAAATACAGAATACTGAGGTAAACTTAAATGGGACAGCCTTTAAAATTGATAAAAAGGGCCTTATTTGGTTTAAGGATAGGCTATACATACCAAAAAATCTAGATGTCAAGCTGTTTATTTTAAATGAAATGCACAAACCCTCGTTTGCAGGTCATCCCGGTTACCGAAAGATGATAACAGCACTAAGAAAACAATTCTTTTGGCCAGGTTTAAAATATGATCTAGTGGATTACCTGTCTAAATGTCTAGAGTGCCAGCAAATTAAAATAGAGCATGGACATCCAGTGGGTTTATTACAACCTTTACCGGTGCCTAAATGGAAATGGGAGATAGCATCCTTATATTTTATCACTGGTTTACCTAGAAAACGGAAAGAACATGATTCCATCATGGTAGTTGTTGACAATTTGAGCAAATCAGCACATTTCATTCCAGTGAAATCAACACATAAAGCAACAGACATTGTAGAAATATTTTTAAAGGAGATATTTCGACTGCATGGTGTGCCAAAAGTTGTGATATCGGATAGGGATGTGAAATTTACATCAAATTTCTAGAAATCATTATTTTCAGGTTTAGAAACCTGGATCAATTTTAGCACCAGCTACCATCCTAAAATGGATGGGAAAACAGAATGCACCAACTAAACCATCAAAAACATGCTAAGAATGTATGTTATGAAAAGACCCACTAAGTGGGAGGGATATCTACATCTGGTGGAGTTCACCTACAATAATGGCTACCAGGCCTCAGCTAAAATGAGTCCATTTGAAATATTATATAAAAATAAATGCAATACCCCTGTCAGTTGGGATAATCCAGTGGACCGTGTGCTGATTGGACCTGAACTACTGCAAGAGATGGAGCGAACAATTCTTGAGGTGCAGAAAAGTTTGAAGGCAGCCCAAGATTGACAGAAGAGCTACACAGACTTAAAGAGAGAACATAAGGATTTTTGTGTTGGAGAGCACGTGTACCTTCGGGTCAAACCTAAGAGGAGTTCCCTCAAGCTAGGGAGCTACAAGAAATTATCTCCAAGATTTTGTGGGCCTTTCCAAGTCCTAGAAAGAATTGGACCCATAGCTTATAAATTAGCCCTACCTGTTCATTTAAGAATACACAATGTTTTTCATGTTT
The DNA here is from genome assembly GCA_001517045.1 of Pseudotsuga menziesii. Taxonomy (NCBI): domain Eukaryota; kingdom Viridiplantae; phylum Streptophyta; class Pinopsida; order Pinales; family Pinaceae; genus Pseudotsuga; species Pseudotsuga menziesii. The sequence goes on along the minus strand of LPNX010324691.1, from coordinate 462,744 downwards.
AATTATTAAAAAGATATGTATATGATTATGCTCACATCATCGATTGGAATGTCGTACAGGTGGAGCCTAAAGGAGTGTTTCAGGTGGAACCTTCACACAATCTGGAAAGGAAATAAACAGTACTTCGGAGCCGAGTCATCGCTCAGGTAAAGGTGCAATGGAAGCACTTTAGCCCTGAGGAGGTGACTTGGGAGCTAGAGGAATAAATCTGAATAAAGTTCCCTAGTTTGTTTCTTGAGCCAATGGGAGAAGACCAACACTGAGGACAGTGTTTGAATAAGGGGGCGTGGATGTAATGTCCCCCAAAATGCAAACTTTAATTTTAATTATATACTTATTATTTGTTATCATTTAACAATTTGTTGATAGAGAAATCCTGCTAAAAGAATCTGAGGAGGATTATGTAAAATGATAAGAATAATTGAATATGAAAATTATGAAACAGGAAAGTGGAAACAGCCACGTTAAATGAGGAAACAAGAACCCAACAGAAAAGGGACAATGTCAGGGCTAACCTCAGGGAAACTGTCATAGGTGATAGAAGTTCCTTGATGACATTGAGTACTCCCTAGAAATCAGGGATTCTATTAGCTCCATGAATTCCTTGAGGAATGAGCTGTCATGGAAAAAAGACCTAGGCAAAGATTTGAATAAAAAAAGAAGCATATGGGGGAGGCAGGATGCTGCTTAGTATGCTGAGGGCTTAAAATTTTGCTGGGTGAGCACATGAGGTGTTAGGAAAAACTGTGTGAATTGGTCCTGAAAAAGTTGAAAGCGGTGGTTAGCCATCCCTTCTATTGGCGTGTCGTGTTTGGCTCGGGGATGACCTGGGAAGTAAGAAACTGAACCTAGTCTACGCTTGGGAGGAACGTGGTTGTTTCCACAGTATTCTGGACTTTCGAAGTTTACGAGTTCCTTTTTATTTTCATGAGCTTTATTAAAATTATACACTGTTTCCTACATACTGATTGAAGCATAGGAATTTGGTTTTAACTTCTGTTTAAGCAGTACGCTTACTTCATCTGTAGTCCGCTAGTTTTGAGAAGACTTATTAATTTTGGAACTATTTGGTTGTTTATGTTGTACGGTGTGACAAGGGATGATATAAAATTGTTTCCAATGGAATAACCTGTTGTTTTTAATAGGATAACCTACTGTGTTGATTTTGCGTAACCCCCTACTGTGTTGATTTTACATAACCCCCTACATGCATGCGTCATATTTTCTGCTCTGTATGGGCACCCTCTAAAATAAATGTGTAGCTGGGCTCGTTAAAATGCTTTTCATACCTTGTTTTTTTTCAATTCCCAGGTTTCGTTCCTAGATATTTGCAGATGACTGTTTACAAATAATATGCACTGACCCTGACCCCTTTTCGCAGTAAAACCCCTTTTGCTGAAACTAGAACCCAAGCATTTTGATTTTCTAGGTTAAGTGTAGGAAGATTTTTCTTTCTTTTTCCTGTACCAATCTAGCCAGGGCCAAAGGTTCAGAAGAAATCGCAGGACTCTGTCCTAATAAATGCCCTAAGTGCCTCTCGATTAAGATTAATGGGATACTTCCTTTAAATTAGAAGTATTTTTCCCAGATGTAACGCCTTGGATGAATCTCCAAGCTGCAGTGAGTTTGAGGAGCTATTGCACTCTTTCCAAGTACAGTGCAGATTTTTTTTTTCTTTCCAAAGCTGAGTTTGTTTTGTTTATGGTCCTAGTGCTCGAAGGCTAGAGGAGTAAAATCCTTACTGCCCTTCCCCACCGGTTTTAAGGGAGTAGAAAAATCCTTTACCTATGACTCCAGAGAAAGGATTACTCGTCCATAGTAAAGGCGTATTGAATCCTTTAGAGTGGCCAAGGAAACCTCCTAAGCCAAGTTAACTCGGGGTTTCTTCCTTCTTTTGTTTATGAAAGTGCTAAAAATTGGAGTCGTTCCAGAACCTAAAACCCCAGAGGGGTGCCTCATCCGTAGGTTACCTTATGACGAGAAAATACTGAAATTTGTAAACAATCATCAAAAGGGAAAGAACATAAACCTTTTTCAAATGAAAATTTGCACAAGTGTTTTACAAGAGTTTCAACTGTATAAAATCATGAAAAGATAACTTTTAGTATCATTTTGAATAAGTCTAAACTATTAAGTCCAACATATTTACAGTAGAAATCCTACAGTACCTGAATGGAAAACCCCTTCATTACAAAGCAAGGGAAAAACCGTGGTCTCCAAATATACCATAGTGCCTTGACAGGAACCACAGGTAACATGGTTATTTTTTTTTTACAAAATGCTCTTAACATTAAGTTACTCCTCTTACAGGAAAAAAAATTGCGGTTAGCCGGAGATGATCTCCAAGCTTAAATACCCCAAGGTTAATACTAGGAACCCTCCAGTCCCATAAAATTTAGTTACCGGGAGCGTGGCTGAAGGACCGGAGAAGACCACTTCTCTCCTCTTTTCCCACCCCTTTTCTGATGCCGAGCCTTAATAGATAAGGAGGATGCTTACTATGAGTCTGATACTTCTTACCGGGTTGCCGATGGAGCAAGCCTCGACCCCTGCCTTGATCTCCACTACCTACAAATGATTTTGTAAAAGAAGTTAGACCATGGGTTGTCCAGTGCGTGAATCCTTCCTTTTATGTCTAAAATACATGTTTTTCCTAATTAATTTCAGAAAAGGGAATGCCCACCAAGGAAGCTCACCACGTGGGTGTAACGCTGGGAGGTATTTGCAGATAAAGGAATCTGGTCTGTGTATGTTTCAAAGTGGTATGAGGTCGCCCGCCTTCCAGTCCCAATAGGATTCACAAGCTAAAATTTCTGTGCACAGCGAAGCTTGAACCGGGACTGTTGTTTTTCTTTGGATGGGCTGTGAGTCTCTTTGCGCGGCCCTGCAAGTGAAATTTTTTCCCAACACCAAGTGTTTACCCGAGACAAAACTACCTCCATCTGAAATCTGGACAGATAGTACAACAAGATCCCCAATCGTTCTCGAAATATCCGTGTTAAATGAAGCACCAGTTCCTTGGAATAAGGGAGCCAACCCTTTGAGTGACACCTCGGACACCCATTTAGAAATGATGCTGTTAGTAAATTTCCCAGCTGTTAAAAACATGCTTGCCAGTGTGGATTTGACCTTCGTTGAAGCCAATGCACCAAGTGAAGTTAAATCATTTACAGCGACCATTGAATGGCTGCACTGAGCTCGGGACCAGAACTTAATGTTACAACCACATAGCAGAAGCCACTCTTTAAAATTCCTAGAAAGGAACCCTTCAATGTGATAGCTTGCAAGGCAAAGGGGGATAGGTTAAAACTCCTTGTTTCCAACATGACCTTACCTCTGTCGGATTTTTTATAACGATTTGCACCTAAGTTGGAAAAAAAACTAGTTAATGACTCCTTGAAGTCGTAAAGAGTGTAAGAATTATTCTTTAAACTACAAAATGTATATTATGATCTGCACATGATCCATAAAGTGTACAATTGCTTTTTTATAGTCTGCAAAGTGAATAATGACCATTGTATGAACCATACAATAAACAATGGTTGTCATATAGTTTGGAAAATGATTATTAAGACCTTATACGTATCATAAAGAGTGCTTCAACTCACTTATAAACTAAAAAGTGTGAATGCTGAATTTTATTTAAACTATAGAGCATAGGATGATGTTTATAAAAAGCGTGAAGTGTAGCATGACTATGCATTTATGTATACTACAAGGGTATAGAATAAAAAGGGGAATTGGTTTAAATATAATATTACTCACATAGTAAAGATGCTTGCGCCTGGGGAACTTTGGGAAGATTTGAAGGTGCAAGGCTACTTGTCATGAACTTTTACTTGGGAGAACCTTTTTAGGTGACATCCTTATAATTGAGTCTATCGAGCATAGCCAAGTGTAGCAAGTATGCAAAGAAAGTATTCCTTACCAAGGTATTGTAGGAGGAAGTTTTTTTTCCTTACAGGTACTTTTGAGAGTCCTTCAACCAGTAATTGGCGATCATCCTTAAGCTATGATACTCCACTACAAAGAAAAATAAGGAAGACATTAGCCATGGCTAAGTAAGAAGTATCTTCATAACTTACACATTTCCTTCTTGTTTAAAGACTTACTCTCTCTCATACCCCATGGTTGTTATGAACTTTCAAACTATGCAGAGGAAAGCACAAAATATAGAAAACAAGCTTATGTCCGTAAAATTATTGTATTAGTGGATTTGCGTGAAAGGAACTCAAGGCATATAAAAATAATAATAATAATAAAAATAAAAATTTGAGGGTACATCACACACTGGTTGTATGGTGTTTATGTTGATACTGCCCACTTGGTTCTTGGGTTCTACTCGGCCTTGATTACATGATGATTTGTTTTTTTTGGAAGGCCATGTGGTCGAGGCTATGACATGTGGTTTAAGAAAACCATGAATCCCTAGAGGTTTTATCGTGTTGGAAAACTTGGGGCTCTCATGGCCGTAGTTTTGATTTCAGTAAAGTTATTTTTGTACAGGATTCTAAGCCATCTCTTAAGTTGTAAAAAGGCCATGAGGCCATAACCTCTAAGGTGACAGTAGTAGTTTTGATAATGATGATAGGGTTTTAAAGGATGTCAATAAATTGAAAAATATTTTAAGCTTACTGTTTCATGACTTCTATATTCGGAAATAAATATATACTGTGGTTTTAAGAAGATGATGGAAGGTTGTAGATTTAACTGTTTTGGTTTATTTTTCAATTCTTTTTAAATAATCCTAAACAGAAATATATTGTTACTGCAATTGTTATTTGTTTGATTATATTTTAAAAGAGAAAGAAATATTTAGATAGTTGGTTTTTAGAACAAAATTGATTTTACTGTCAATAGCAACTACTTCAATAATTAGATAGAAGAAAATAGAGTAAATAATACCTCCTAGATCTTTACTATTTTCCTGGCTTGAAATGTATTGAAAAGTTTTTATTTACTTTTTAGTTTATATTTACCCAAACAGTTTTTAATACTCTTTCCTATGGAAATGTATTAAATTTTGTATATTAATATAATAGGTAATTGTGCTTATACGATGAACTAATGTATGCCTATTTGATTTTGATTAAAAACTATATCATCCCTCTGTTAATAAAAGAGGAGATAATGATACTCATGATTAATAGTTTTTCTTCAAAATAGCTTTTATTTATAAAACCTTGATTAATTTAAAATTATTATTGAGTTTATTATTTGATTACAATGTTATTCAATTACACTTTTACTTAGATTAAAGATTGTTATACACCTGAATGGCACCTCTCCGTCCGAGTGCCGACATCCCTCATGTTGGCACACAAAAGGACATCTATGGATAGAGGTTTGCCCAAAACACTATATATTGGCTTATGATGAAATACATTCCTTATATACCCAGCTAGTTACTTTGCTATTTTACTATGTTGAGCTATATCCGTGACTCTTCTCTTATACAACTCGCGAGTCATTTGCGAGTCCCGGTTGATGCAAGTCACGAATCTATGTATTCGCGGGTTGCCCTTATGATAAGTCATGAATCATTCACGGGCTGCTCTACTACATACCCGTGAATGTGTCTCTTAACATTTAAACATAAAACACACGCTAATTGGAGATTAGTTAACTCATTTAACTTAATTTCCTTAACTGTTACAACTTCCCCTACCTTCGAGAACTGCCTTATTTCACCCATATAAATACAGGCATTGGGGAGGGTGTTTGATAGATATACTTGGAGAGCAAAGTTATGCTGGTGGAGTTTATAGAGAAGTCTTTGGAGCAGTGGAACTCAGAATCCTTTGGTTGCAGAGGAGTCCTTGTCTCAGGCGTTGGGTTGTAATCTGAACTTCTTCATTATTGATATTAAAGAGAATCCTTCTTCCATATGTGTTTCATGTTTATTGGTTTGCTAAATGTTTATGTTTATGCATCTTATATGTGATTTATCTAACCTGCTTATATATATATGAATCATCTTGTATCTGGAATATTGTCTCTTGACAGGTGAAAGAGGAGCAACCTTGGAGACTTTGAAGGTGAAGCAGAGCAGAAGAGGACTAGCAAGGATCGACCTTCAGTAATCGAGTAAGTCTTTCTAATCCTCCTATTTGCTTTACTGCACTTTAGATTCAATTGTCTGCAAGTTGATTGAGTATGTTAGTAACCCCAGACCTTAGGTTATTAGGTGTGTAATCCTTTACAATAGAAGTGGCGACTCCACCGGGGAGCCCGAACTGCTGTAGGTTTTTTTCTGTCCCCCTGGCCAGTCTTTTCCTGTAAGTCTATGTGTGATCTATTATCCTGGTTCTTATTTGCTTCAGCATTTGAAAGTCTTTGGTTTTTCTTGGTTTTTTAGAAAAATTCTATACCCATTCGTGAGTTGTCTTTCTAGACAATCATGAATACAGAGTTGCATTCGTGGGTTGTAATACTAGACAGTGGCGAGTCATTTGCAAGTTCCTCTTACTGATAGTCGTGAATACTCCTAGAAGTAGGGATTTTTAAGATAAGTTTTTCTTGTTCTTTTCTTTGTTTAGTCCCTGTTTCTGAGTGGTCTTTCTTTAAGAATGTTGTGTAGTTGTTCTGAATACTGTTGGTGATCACACTTCTCTGCTTTTTCAGAAGCCCTTGAGTCTTTTTGCTTGTATTATTTATTGTTTGTGTCCTGAAGTTTTTGGCTTGTTTGGGTTGTGGGTTAAAGTCTCTTGGTCCAGATCAGTGATCAGGGTCTTGGGCTCTGTTTTTCCAGTCTGTCTTCTGACAGTGGTTGGTTGTCACTTTCCTTTATAAGTCTGCAGTGATTCTTTGTCATTGTTAGCACCCAAGCTAGGGTTCCTAGCTTTCCTTCATTGGTTGTATTTTGGTTCTGTTAGCCTGTTTGCTTCAGTTGGTCACTTTTATACAGTTTATAAGTTTCAAGTTTGCTCAAGCATAGTGCATTGTAGATGCATAGTAGAATTTTGATTATTTTTAAAAAGTGAAAAGAAAACATTGTTAAAGCTTTTGCATTGTGATTTTTGCATAAGTAGTGTTTTTTTCAATTTAAAAATATTATATCAAAAGCTGCAAAAATATAGGCTTAGTTTCTTTCATCGTTGCTTTCAATTCATCAATACATATTTGCAAAAATTAAAAAGAAGTTTGCTTTTATAATGGTAATTTTGCTTTGAATGCACCTTTATTTTCATTTGTTTCTTGTTTGAGTCAAAACATCATACAGTATACCACTCCATTTCCTCTTGAGTAAAGAACAACCCTTTAAAATGAATGCATAAATTAAAATTTACTAGTAAGTTTTTGTTTTAAGGGGCCTTTCACCTACTAGCTTAGGCTAGACTTGTGGGCTAGGAAGTGTAAACTTCCCACAAGTTATAAAACTCAGACGTAGTGGACCTTTCTTTAGGTAAATCCTTGACTTTATTGACTGTATCTGGGAAGCTCCTCTCAAACAGGAGTTAAGCACTAGGACGTGTGGAGGATTGGACAGAGGAGATAACCCTCCAAATCCTTGTCAAAATCTAACTCAGGACTTTTACACATCTGGAGATTCTATCCTAGATAGAGTTTCGGGCTCAGCTACCTTGCCCATGCATACGAGAACGGCTGATGACTATCCCCCCAGAATGTTGATATTGCCAAGGTAGCCTTTAGTCTCTTGTCTTTTTAGGGTTCATACCTAGGTAAAACGGAAGGTTATTTCTAGTTCACCTTGAACGGGCTTGGAAGGTAACCCTTGTTGAAAGTGTAGGAGGGGGGTGGGTGATTCCTCTGCTTGTGCCTAAGAACCACTTCAAGGATTCCAAGTAATCGTTCATCAACTTTCTTCGGGAAAGTATATCTTTTACCCTGGTTTGATTGCTTGAGACTCTAGGAATTTTTAGTGTATGTTCTATGGTTTGCCTGTGTTTAGTTGGCCTTAGGGTGTGATTTGTTAAATTTTTAATTCTGGAGGACCAACATGTTAGAAGGTTAAGAAGGTTGAGAAACCTTCCTCCTACCACTGCATTGGAGCCTCCACCTTTACCTCAAAGGTAGAGATTAGACACAGATGGTTCATTTGAACCTGTAGGAATAAGTGAAGTTCTTGGTGAACCGAAACTCATTGCTAACCGTTTTGATCTTGATACAATTGAGATAGAAGAATTGCAGACTGAAGAGTTTGCAAGGAAATTTAACATCCCCTTGACTGATTTAAATGATACTATGATTGTTTAGGTTGACCTTTTGATTCACCAATGCTAGGTGTCCCTATGGGTAGAGTCATGTCTTCTGCGGGAGAAAGTTCTTTTGTGTTCACCTCAACCCTTCCGGTTGAAGGGGTAATACCTCCCCCGGTAAGTGCCCCTAGATCTAGTTTACCTTCTACACCTTTGACTCCAGCGAGTCAGGTGGTTCAACCACCAGTTCACTCAAACATAGGAGGTACTTTTCGTGACATGGTTACTGGGATCCCTAGTATACCTACTATTCCTTCTTCCTTCCCTTACACTACCTTGAGTGGTCTGGTAGGATCCTCGGCATTTGTCCAAGGATTTCCTTGGAATGGGGGGCACATTCCCCCATCCAATCCATACATAGGTCCATCTCCTTCATATGTAGGAGTACAGTTTGGGAGCAATACCTCTTATGGGAAAAGCTTCTAAACCCCTATTTTGGTCCCATACACGAGCTCTCCCTTTTCACTATTTAGCAGAGGGATACCTGCTCCTATCTTTCAGTCTACTGTTTCTATGGGGACTTCCCGAACCTCTTACACTACACCTCCCACACAAAATCCTATGGCTTATGGATGGAATCTGTTTCAAAGCAACCTTTCCACTTCACAACCAGTGGCTTGGGGAAACCCCACTTTTACCCATGGGCATTCGGGGTCAGGTCCCTCAAATCCCCAAGTTGGCACATTTACTAACCCGGTTAGGCCCAAACTTCCTTTTCTGGCAACTTTAAACTTGCCATACTTGTCAAAATTGATGAATGACCCAGTGAGGCATGACCCCTTGTGGCCACCTGTTCCCACCAAGTTACCATCGGACATCCTTAGTTCGAAGGAAAAACTGGTGAAGATCCTAGGGCACATGCCACCACTCTTCACTTATGGTGTTCTTCCAATTCGTTGAATGAGGATTCAATTAGATTGAGGCTATTCCAGATGACCTTGACAGGTATGGTGGCAAAATGGTATATTGAATTGCCTTCTTCTCCCTTTAGTAGTTTCTGGGATTTGGCTAGTGCTTTCCTTAGCCACTTTCAGCTTCCGGTTTGATACGATTTCAGAACGGACTTGTTGTCTACTTTTAGACAAAACAAGGCTACCCACATCTCAGATCATATCCAAGAGTGGAGGAGGCGAAAGATCCTTATTAAAGCCACCATTCCTCCTGAGTTTCTATTAGAATGGTTCCTTAAATCATTGTTTCCATACATATCTAAGGATGTTTCCACATCAGGAGTAACGATCAAAGAAGAAGCCATACTTAGGGCCCATCCATTGGACTTGATTTATTCACAGTCTAGGATCTTGTATGAGATCATCCCTGAGGCATTGAGGCCTTCACACGAGGCAAAGAAGCCTAAGCCTGGACCCCATGCCGATGGTGTGGTTGGGTCTATTAACTCTCCCACCGTAGAGTCTTTAACTAAGAAACTTCACTAGTTGTCTGTCAAACAGTTTACGGTGGAGGTAGCAAAGGCTGCCCCCTCTCCCCAGAATGCAAATGTCTTTTCTCAAACCACTCAGAAGGGCAATCAGTAGCCCGGTGGGAAGAAAAAGAAAGGTAAAAAGGGAGAGGGAAACCAAAACAAGCCAAATCTCGTGAACAATGCTGATGGGGGAAAAAAAGAAAAGAAAAAGGTCAAGTTCCCTTGTAAGTTGTGCCAAGAGGACCGCCTTACTCACCTTTGTCCCCTTATGAATCAAGCCCAGAAGCTGCTTAAGGCTCAACAATCGGCTATCCTGAAGGATCCTTTTCCCCAAGGATAGAACTCTGCTTCAGCTTCTAATGTAGCAGGGGGAACTCAAACTGCCCCTAACCCTAATTATATCAACATGGTTAGATCTTCGACTTTGTTGCAGATAAGGAACAAAAATTATGAGACAGAGACTTCTGAGAAGGGTAAAGTTGTAGTTGAAACTTCGAACCCTCTCACGATAGATAAACCTGCCGAAACTATGCTGAAGATACCGAAAGGTGTTTTCAAGAAGACTTTTCAAAACCCCAATGCTAGGGCTGCTTCAAACTACTTCGTGGTTGAAGACTTAGCTCAAACCCCTTGTGCATTGTCATCTTTGGAGGTGTTACAGAGTTGTCCTACCCAGCGGGATGCTCTCTTAGTAGCTTTAGGTAGCCTGGATTCTTTGAGTCTCATGGCGAAATTCAATCTATATGATGTCAAAATTCACCTACCTTACCATGTAGCCCTATCAATAGATGTCGTCCATGGTGGTAAGACCATTGGAAGGGTAGTTGTTGATGAGGAAGCCTCTACATGTGTTATGTCCCTAGCCTATTGGAAAGCTCTTAGATCCCCAGAGCTGGTCCCATCAAACACTTTACTTACTGCTTTTGATGGAAGGTCCTTCCATCCTCATGGTATCCTACCGGATTTTGAGATTAAGTTGGCAGGCAAAGCAGTGTCTATTGAAGTTGAAGTGATTGATGCTCCCTTGGACTATAATTTTCTTCTGGGAAGGAATTGGACTTATGCAATGTCTGCTGTTGCATTGGCTATTCTTTGTGTCATGGTTTTTCCACATGAGGGCAAGTTGGTTACTGTTGACCAACTTGATTTTACCCGAAAAGGCCATTTAGAGTCTAAGGAATCCACTGTGCCATTGGTTGATTAGGCCAAACCTGCTGCATAGAGCTTGGGGGCTGGAATGTATGCATCATTTATGGGCACATTAGACCTTCCAGCCCCGGTGAATTACATTGGTTCTACTAGTGTGGGGAGGTCCATCACTACGGTTGTCGATAGGACTGATCCTTGGGTCCTCCCAACTCCCCATGAACCAGAAGTGCTCTTATCGACAATAGAAGTGGCTTATCAAGCTATCACTCAAGCTGCTGCTGATCCCATTCCAGATCCTCTAACAGTCTCGGATGATCTGGAATAAGTCTATTTTCCCTCATGGGCGGAAAAATCTTTACATTCCATAAATTGCTTAGATACCATTTTACCTTCCGATGAAGCTATTCTGGAAGCTATGAGTGGATGTGATAATATTTGTGAGGATCTTCATCATCGATCCTATTTTCTTCCAGATCTAAGCAGAATAGAAAACCAAGAGTTTCACGTGAGACTGTCAGAAGATGTTGATATACCTATTAACCCTTTGCCTAGGGAAGGGGTGTTTACCGAGGGGAATATGGGAAACATTTCCACCACTATACCTATCAACATCTCTGTGAACCCAGATGTCGTGGAAAACATCTATATAGGTGTAAACTTCTCTCCAGAGGAGATTGCTATCTACACTGCCCTTTTTAAGGAGTTCCACGATATCTTTTCCTGGTCATACGAGGAGATGCCAGGAATTGATCCATCTATTGTTCAACATGAAATACGAACCTATCCTGATGCCAAACCGGTCCGACAGAAATTAAGACCTGTGAACCCGCGTAAAGCGGCGACTGTGAAGGCAGAAGTTGAAAAGCTGTTGAAAGTTGGTTTTATATATCCCATAGCTTTGAATGAATGGGTGTCCAACCCTATTCTTGTTGATAAAAAGAAAGGGACTATTCACGTTTTTACAGACTTTAGAGACCTCAATAAAGCCTGTCCTAAGGACAACTACGCCACACCATTTATTGACTAGATCATAGATGCATGTGCAGGAAGTGAGGTGTTTTCGTTTATGGATGGTTTCTCCGGCTACAATCAAATCCAAATCAAACCGAAAGACCAACATAAAACTACTTTCATTTGTCCTTGGGGTACATTCACATATAAAAAAAATGCCCTTTGGATTGAAAAATGCTGGGGCTACCTTTCAACGGGCTATGAACTTTGCTTTTCATGACATAAAATCCATTGTTGAACCATACCTTGATGATTTTCCTACACATTCTCACAAGAGGGTTCAACATCCAAATCATTTAAGGTTGATCTTTGAAAGATGCAGATACTATAAAATTTGCTTGAATCCCCATAAGTGTGTTTTCTGCGTCGAGTCAGGGAGATTACTAGGATTCATTGTGTCTAGTAGAGGCATCCAGGTGGATCCATTGAAAGTTGAGGCCATTGTAAATCTGCCTCCTCCTCGTTCTCTCAGGAAACTTCAAAGCCTGCAAGGAAAGTCCAACTTTCTTCGATGTTTTATCATTAATTATGCCAAGATCACTAAAGGTTTCATGCGCTTGCTTAAACAAGACACTTCTTTTGTATGGGACGAAACCGCAAAACTTGTGTTCGAGGCATTGAAAAAATCTTTGTTGTCGGCTCCTTTATTACGTCCACCAGATTATTCTATGGATTTTATATTATATCTGGTCGAGTCGGGGTCGACCATTGGGGTGGTACTAGTCCAGGAAGACGATAAGCTCATTGAGCATGTCATTTATTATCTTAGCCGTGCTTTGGCCGGACCTAAGCTTAGATACTCCCACGTCGAGAAGTTAGCCTTAGCAGTTGTTTATGCCGTGCAGAGGTTGCACCACTACATTTTACTGAGGACCACAACAGTAGTGGCGGATGTGAATCCGTTCCAATATGTTTTATCCCAACGGATTGTTGGGGGAAAATTTAATAAATGGATAGTCATTCTCCAGGATTTTGACTTGGATTTCCAGTCTGCTAATTCTAAGAAGTCCTTAGCTTTTGCTGAGCTAATAGCAGAATTTCCCACTGAAGAGAATGTAGTTGTTGAAAATGACTCATTCCCAGATGAGCACATCTTCCTCATATCCACCTCTGATCCTTGGCATGGGGATATTCTTATATATCTCCAGACTTTGAACTATCCTGCTACTTACTCTAGGGAGGAACGACGTAAGTTACACCTTCATGCCAAGAACTACCTCACTATAGGAGATACATTATATCGACGAGGGGTAGATTCCTTCTTGCATCTCTTCCTTACTCATGAGGAAGCGGAGATTGTCCTAAATGATTCCCATAGTGGAGCGTGTGGGGGTCATTTATCTGGGTTAGCAACAGCCTAGAAGATATTGTGTGCTGGTTATTTCTGGCCCACGATCTTTAAAGATTGTGTAGAAGCCGTGAAGCGCTGTCATCTGTGTGACCTTTACACCAGAAAAATGCGATTGCATCCTACTCCGTTATTTCCTATTGCCTCGGTAGGCCCCTTCATGAAATGGGGGATCGATTATGTGGCATGCAACCCAGTCTTGGCTGGGGGGCATAAATACATCATTGTCGTTGTTGACTATTTTACGAAATGGGCAGAGGCAATGCCTACTTTCAAACATAACGGGGAAACTGCAGTTTTCTTTCTTTTCAATCAAATTATTGCAAGGTTTGGTATTCCCAAAGTGATTGTCACTGACCATGGCAGTCATTTTCAAAATAACATGATGACGGAACTGACCACCATGCTCGGAGTTTGACAAGAACATTCTTCTCCATACTATCCGCAAGCAAATGGTCAGGTTGAGACTGTCAACAAGACTTTAAAAACTATCCTTAAACGAACAATTGATGCAGCCCGTTCTAATTGGCACATCATGTTATATCCTGCTCTTTGGGCTTACAGAACTAATGTTAAGACTTCCATGGTTTATTCCCCTTTCCAACTCGTTCACGGGGTGGAAGCAGTTACTTCGATTGAATGCGAAATCCCATCCTTGAAGATAGCCATTCATGTGTTACCTGATACGACTAAGCTTGAGGAACGTCTGGTACACTTAGAACACCTTGATGAACAATGTAGAGATGCGTTGACTACAAATCAGGCTCGTAAAAATAGGGTTAAATCTCAATATGATAAAATGGTCAAACCTAGGGTTTTCTCTGAAGGGGAACTTGTCTTGCTTTGGGACCAAGATAAAGAACCTCTGGGGGCAGGAAAATTCAAGGCTATGTGGTTGGGACCCTATGTTGTGTCAAAGGTAGCAAGAAAAGGCGCATATGAATTAGTTGATTATGATGGGAATAAGTTTCCCGAGCCTAGAAATAGGCTCTACCTGAAGAAGTACTACGCTTAGGCTTAGCACTTTTTCTTGTATTTTTAGTGTATGTATTTTTTATGTACATTAGGTTGTCAGTTTTGTTTTTTATAATCTGCTGGTTGTTGTAGATGTCTTCCGAGATGTATATAGGTTTCGCTGATGGCGCTAGCCATTACACTTGTAACCTGGCTTCGGCAGCATGGGCTATCTATTCTCCCTTAGGACAGCTTGTTGCCGCGGGTGGCGCTTGTCTAGGTCCTGCTTCTAATAATGTTGTTGAGTATAGGGCTGTAATTGAGCTCCTATGGGATGCTTTGTCACGTGGCATCACCCATCTTGAAGTCCGTTTGGATTCCCAGTTGGTAGTTGCCCAGCTCAATCGAGCTTATCAGGTGTGAAATCCTACCTTATTACGTTAGTTCATGCAAATTTGTTTATTGGAAAGACATTTTGAAGTTATTACTTTCAATCATATTCCACGAAATCAAAATTCATTGACTGATGCATATGCTAATTACATTCTGGATTGGCATCTCACACACATTTCATAAAAATATACAGCAAACATGTAAAAAACACTTGTAAATAAGCCAACAACCTAATATATATATGTGTGTGTGTGTGTGTGTGTGTGTGTGTGTGTGTGTAAAATATCTGTCATAGATAGGTTGACTCTGATCCGTAGATCATGTCATATACAAAATACACAAAATGTGGATCATCATCCATCAAAATTCCCTAGAACTATCCCTGCCCACCCTGGCCACTGGGACCACCTTGGTCCCCGTGATCTCTATGCACCCTGGCTTCCTCAGCCTCCTCGGCCTCGACAGCCTCCACCGCATCTCTATATACAAGTACTGCTCTAACTACTCGCTTGAACAGACATAGCCAAATTGGTGAAACCCCTACTACAAACTCCTGCATGGTTGTAGGTATATGCTCAATCCATATCATAGGTACTCATTGGGTCAGCCTGGCCAGCTTCCCCTCTAGTACCTGGATCAATCCTGGGTCTCCCCCTACAACCGGACGCACGAACATATGAGGGTGCCCTTCAGGGCGGACTGGTCCAATATCTGCATTTTGAAACATGAATAGAATTAAGACTTGTACATATGTATATATTATATCATTGGAAAATTCATAAAAATTTGAAAATGATAAAAAATTAAAAATTACTTACCCATCTCACCCCATATTCCTCCTGGAGGGAGGACAAGGTCGAGGTCACCTCAGAAATCGATCCCGGCGTATGGAAACTGCGCCAGCGCCAGCAGCTGTCATTCCCACCATGTATAAAAGTCATCATTGTAAATGCTATGTACTATGTCTCCTCCTCCTTGACGGAGGAAGATTTCTCCCCACCGGCTCAGCCTCGGCTGATGTGGAGACCTGACCTGTAGTGGTATAGCAGGGCTCATGGATGGTACTCTCTCGAAGAAGAACGCTACTAGTATGCTTGCATAGCCAAAATTCTTGCGTCTTCCCCTTTTATAGTTGGATAGTTGTCTCTTCATTATGGGGAGAACTCCCGAGCACCAATCATAGAGAGTACCTCTAAAGTAGTCAATTGCCACCCTCATTTGATTCCTAGTGGCCATATGTAATCCTATTGACCCTGCAAGTCTCACAATGGTACTAGCTAATACTTGGAGTGTGAAATCCTGGATGTCTGCAATAAGAACACTGCTGCCCTTCTTCTGAGTACCCAGTGAACAGAATATGTCAACATAGTTTTGTACACTCAAGGGGTCCCCGCCCCGCCTAGTTCCCTCCAAGTTCACAGGTGCCCCCCATTGTGACAAGCCGGTAATGAAATATATATCTTCCATGGTAAGCTCTAAGGTCTCACCTTGAAGATTGAACATCCCCATATCATGATCCCAGTAATTGACCTCGGAATTCCAGTAAGCAAACATTATCCCACATGGGCAATGTACAAAAGAATTTCAACAACTAACATGTCCTCAATGCTTGGATGGTGGGCATGCTTTGGAGCGCCGCATGATCCATTATTTCATGCTCCCTTTCTCTCCACTCCAACACCATATTTTTCCTGGCAAATACAAGTAATTGAGTTTAGTATTCCATAATAAAAAATTGAAAATCTTGCATATTTTTAAAGTTTTACCCCATCGCGCAGCATTTGCGACTATCCATTGGGGCAGCTCACGGATCATTCGTGACTGTCTAGTTAAACAACCCATGAATGAAATGCGTATTCGCGACTTGCAGGATTTGCAACCCATGAATGCGCACTGATGTAGTTTGGGATGATGAAAAATACTGAATTCACCATTAAATTTAATATTTGTTTGGATCAAATTGATGAGCTTAGGGTGTAGAATTACTTGAAGCTAACAGATTCCAATTCTGACGGTCCAATTGTCCACGGTGATCGATCAAAGGTAGAGGGTAATCTTGCTCTTTATGGTTCAAAAAGTTCAAATGGTGAGAAATGTTTTAATTTTCAAGCTATTTATAGAAATAATATTTCATAAAGTGGGTCTTTTTATATAGTTTGAAATTTCAATTCACTAATATCACCCTTTTTGTGCCTTGGAATAGGTTTATCCACTTTTACAAAGTGTTGTTTCTTCTATAGGGTGGTTTTGCAATTTCCAACACATGTTGGCATCTTTTCACTCACATTAACCATAGTATTTAACACTTTGCCATGGACTATGGTATTCTAAACCATTAGTCCCTTGTCTTTACCATTGTTCCTCCATGGCTAGGGCCCTTATTTCATGAGTATCATCTTTATATGCCTTTTTCATCCCTTGGTGCTCATGCCACCACTGTTTCAGGTTCAGGGGTGTCCTCTTAGCTATTTTTCACGCCAAATAGAGCTTCTTCTGAATCTCTTTTTACAAGCTATCCCTTTATAGGAATCCTCACCCTTATGGAGTTTCTTTAGGCCCAGGTCTGACTCCTTCAAAACAGACTTGACTGCCGAGTTATCTCATCCATTCAAGCTCATTAAGAATATGTGAACGGGTATCCGCATTGGTGGTAGTTTATCTCTTTCTCGAACCACGAGGAATAATATGAGAAAGGATCACTCTCTTTTCTTTTGAATTGAGAAGAGTATTCTCAGGCATAAGTTTATCAATTTTCCGGACATGAGGGACTAAATTTATGGAAAAGGAACACCTAGTTTGAGCTTAGTTTTCTCCTTTTCGTGCTCTGGACCCAAACATGAAAAATATTCTGAGTGTACTTTGTGTCTTTGTCATGCTCGTTAAACACTAAAGAACAAAGCAATGAGTTTATTGTTGTAAGCCCCATTTCTCGTAACCAAATGGATCTTTCTGAGTGATCTTTCTTTCCTTCACACTCGTAAAACTCAAGCTATCTTATGCTATTCTAGAAGGAGCATTGGGTAGGTGGTAATTTAACCTTTTTCGGACCTCCCTGACTAAGTACGAAAAAGGTGCACCTTTTCTTCTTCGAAAGTTAAGAGAGTTCTTATGTGGTTTGTTTTATACTTTTTCAGCGTCAGGAGACACCCCTGGAGTCTTCTTTGGCATTTTCAGACTCTCTAAACGTGAAAACACTATCTGAGCATGTACTAGTTCGGGATCATTAAATCCATGAATCACTGAATCAAACATTATTTTCCCATCTCTTCAAGATTGTTAAAAAATGAAGAGGGAACCAAGTTTACTTTCCTGGACTCATTAAAATTTAACATGGAAGGTAAGGAAGAAGTTTTCTCTTGTTTTCAGTAATGGCAGCATGTCATCCTTGAACATAGCACTCTTTGTTTTTTTATATCCATGTTTCAATGTCCACTTGTGTTCAGCTATCACTTTGAGTTTGTTACTCCTCCTCTTGTCCATTATACCTGGGGAATCTGATCATGTCTCCTACATGACAGATAAGTCTAGTTGTTCCATCTCTGTATACGTTGCCTTGGGTCATCTATGTGTTGTGCTCACTGTTCAAGGACTCTATCGAATGTCTGATCTATATCTTAATCCCATCATTGTTATATCTGTTATCTATTTGTGTCTCCCTTCTTTTGCCCAGTTCCTAGTCACTCTTGTGATCCGTTGGAGGATCTTTTTCCTTCCTTATCACAGCATGGTTCTGTTTTCAGTACTTCCTGATGGTGAAGACCTAGAGTTTTGATGATGGTACCTCTAGATTCACTTTCATCATTGGTGAATTCCTTTGCTTCAATTGTCAATTATCCCTTATTGGTTGACAAACTGTTGAATCCTTTCCATGTTCGACTTCATATTACCCTTATTCACATGGCTTGGATTGTACTGATTCTTTGGGATCCTTTATGAAGACCTTAGTCCCTCACATATGGACTAAGTTGCACAAGATTATGTTATATCTATCTACATAGCTTCCAAATCTTTGAATACTCATCATTATTGTATATTGTGGCTTCTCTCCACCTTTGTAATATACGTGGTCCTATACCCATATCATATGATGTACTCAAATATTGTAAAGGAGCTAGTGTTCCAGTAAATTGAACATAGCATCCTCAGATGTAACTTTGTACATGACATTACTATGTATTTGTTTCAGGTACTCCCTCTGCTCCATTGGATTTCTGAGTTCTTCAGAGCTAAATATTATAATGTATTTCGGCCATCGCTTCCCTCTGACCTCACACATTAGGGGGCATCTGTTATACACCTGAATGGCATCTCTCCATTCGAGTGCTAACATCCCTCATGTTGGCACACAAAAGGACATCTATGGATAGAGGTTTTCCCAAAACATTATAGCTTGTCTTATGATGAAATACATTCCTTATATACCCAGCTAGTTACTTTGCTATTTTACTATGTTGAGCTATATTCACGACTCTTCTCTTATACAACTCGCGAGTCATTCGCGAGTCCCGGTTGATGCAAGTCGCGAATCATTCGTGGGTTTCTTTACTACATACCCGCGAATGTGTCTCTTAACATTTAAACATAAAACACGCACTAATTGGAGATTAGTTAACTCATTTAACTTAATTTCCTTAACTGTTACAACTTTCACAACCTTCGAGAACTGCCTTATTTCACCCATATAAATACAGGCCTTGGGGAGGGTGTTTGATAGATATACTTGGAGAGAAAAGTTATGCTGGTGGAGTTTATAAAGAAGTCTTTGGAGCAGTGGAACTCAGAATCCTTTGGTTGCAGAGGAGTCCTTGTCTCAAGCGTTGGGTTTTAATATGAACTTCTTCATTATTGATAATAAAGAGAATCCTTCTTCCATATGTGTTTCATGTGTATTGGTTTGATAAATGTTTATGTTTATGCATCTTATATGTGATTTATCTAACCTTCTTATATATATATGAATCATATTGTATCTGGAAGATTGTCTTTTGATAGGTGAAAGAGGAGCAACCTTGGAGACTTTGAAGGTGAAGCAAAGCGGAAGAGGACTAGCAAGGATCGACCTTCAGTAATCGAGTAAGTCTTTCTAATCCTCCTATTTCCTTTATTGCATTTTAGAGTCAATTGTATACAAGTTGATTGAGTATGTTGGTAACCCCAGACCTTAGGTTATTAGGTGTGTAATCCTGTAAAACAAAGATGAAATTAGATCAATAATTTCTAACCTTATGTTACTGTTTCTTTAGTTAACCATGCTTATTTAATTTCTGCTTTTATAATGTCTTTAGTTACTATAATAATAAGCTTACTGTAATATATTATATCTACTATGTAAATAAATACATAGACTAAATATATATATGTGTTTTCATCTTTTCTAGATACAGGTTTGTTTATGTTATTATAGAGTACCCTGTCTAAGGAAAAACATCTTGTATAGAAATAATAACATACTTATGAATAACTCTTAAGAAATATGTAAAAGGTGATAAAACACATACAATTCGTTCTTCTTTCGGTTCTCTATCTGAATTTAATCTAACCTACTGTACTAGAGTACTACCTTGAAAAATGTGTGGAAAAATACAGTTAGGTATTTTTTTAATCTATCAGTAGATCTGGAAATTCTTCTAATCATTTACCCTAATGTATATCTAAACCAACATTTAACTGTCTTTTCACAGTAAAATATTTCATTAACTATTCCTAACATCAGTAGAACATAAGCATAACACATTATTACTTAAACTCAATCCTTCTAGATGTAAATATGCCATTACAAAACTAGATAAATCATGTAGAACCTGGAAATGTAGAAGAGGTGACAAAAGCTTAAGGAACCTGTTCCTCCCAACCAACTGCTGGAGAAAATATAAACTACAAATATCAGGACCCTCGAGCTTGTCTCCTATCCACCTGGTAGGAGTAATGGGTGAGATATGTAGTTTGGTAATCCTATGCAACTCTACTAAATGTTCAGTAGTAAATCTATTATGCATGCAGCGGTATGAACTCAGCTTAGAATAGTTGCACTAGTTCAGATATTCAACACTTTTCACTCAAAACAAACTTCGACTAGTCCCCTCCATCGAATTTTCTTGTGCACTTCATTCACTCATAATGTTCACAAGTCAAGAATGAGCAGCCTCAGCTGTATTCAATGGGAAGTTTTATTAGCATGCCAGGGTCTTTTGGGTTAGTTTTCACTTAGTAATCCACCTGCTCTTGTTCCACTTTCTTGGGGAACATGACCACAAAAATAAGGAAATTTGTTCATGCAATAGCTAGAAGTAGTTTGAGGATGCTGTCAAGTGTCAATCTGCTCTCATCCTAGCCTACTCGACCAAGTGACTAGTAAAACACTCATTTAATAGCTTCCTTAAGCTGTTGTCTCATCGTTCATTATTAATTAATAAAATATTAAACAATTAC
Organism: Pseudotsuga menziesii; assembly: GCA_001517045.1. Taxonomy (NCBI): domain Eukaryota; kingdom Viridiplantae; phylum Streptophyta; class Pinopsida; order Pinales; family Pinaceae; genus Pseudotsuga; species Pseudotsuga menziesii. The sequence continues at coordinate 441,818 of LPNX010324691.1, read as the reverse complement.
ATCCAATTATCCTTGACCCCACTTGGTCATTAATTACAAACTTTATAATAAAATATAACATAATGTTTCCTAAAACATAAAAAAAAAATTGCAATTTGAGGCACGTGACATGAAAACCCCCTTAAATTATAACGTCATCCTCAATGCTATTTATTCTTCGTCCTCAGAATTGTCCTGGAACAGAATTGTATATGCAGCCTGCATATGACTCTCCAATTCCCAGATGGCTTCTTCTGGACTAAGGTGCTTCCATTGCATCTTCACCTGGCCAATGGTGTGATTCTGAAGCAATATCTCCCTCCTTTCGAGGATACAATCTGGTTCCACCAAAAAATATCCTTTAGGTTCCACCTTCACATCATTTCAATTATAACATGAGTAGCATCATGTACATAGTTTTTTAACATAGAAATATGAAAGACATTATGAACCTTCAAATTTTGGTGGTAAAGCCAATTGATATGCCACCTATCCTATTCTGAATAGTATCTCAAAAGGTCTGCAATATTGGGGTGCTAATGTAGCACAACTTCCTAATCTCAGAGAACTCTTTTTAGGCCTTACCTTAATAAAGACATGTTCACCAACCTAGAACTCTTTTTGAGTTCATTTAAGATCTGCTTGACTTTTTTGTCTATCTTGTGTAACTTTCAAGTTACCTTGCACTTTTTTTACAATTAACTCCATCTCTTTTAATATTTCAGGTCCTAATACTAACCTGTTAACTGGATTACTTCATGAGATGGGAGTATTTCACTTCCTACCATACAAAATTTCAAATGGATTGTATCTTGTTGAAGCTTAGTAGTTATTGTTGTAAGCAAACTCTACTAGGTGTAAGTAATCTTTCCATTTACCTGGTTGTTCCTTAACATACATTCTGATCATATCTTCCAACACTTGATTGACTCTTTTAGTCTATTCATCCATCTGGGAATGAAAAGAGGTACTAAAATTTAAAGTAGTATTCAGTTCTTTAAATAAATACTTCTAGAAATTTCTTGTAAACTTAGGGTCTCTGTCTGAAATTATAACTTTTGGTAATCCATGTAAACGAAATATTTGCTTCATTAATATATCTAGAATATTAGCAGCCTTGTAAGTGGTTTTTACAGGTATAAAATGAGCTTATTTACTAATTTTATCAACGACTACCATTATCGAGTCATTTATATTTTGATTTCTAGGTAGACCTGTAATAAAATCAAGTCTGATTATTTCCCACTTCCAACTAGGGATAGGTAATGGCTGAAGTAATCTAGCTGGATGTTAGTGTTCATTCTTAACTTGTTGACATTCAAAACACTTTGCAATGTATTCTGCCAATTCATTCTTCATGTTTGGCCAAAAATAATCCTTCAGTAACATGGTTATAGTCTTTTGATAATGAGGATGGCTTGAGTAAGGAGTATTATGAATTTCGTTTAAAATCAATAAATTAATCTTGGGTACATTAAGCATATACAACCTATCTTTATATAATAATAATCCTTTTTCGTTTAGACTATACCCTGTAATTAAACTTCGAGTTAAATTTTCTGTTACTTTTTCTTGTACTTTCTGGTAGTTTTCATCCAATCTCACTCTTTCCTCTAGTTGTTCTTCTAAATATATTTTATAAGTGTTGATTGCTGCTGCAAAATTTAGTTTTGAATTTCTTCTTAGAGCATCAACAACCTTATTTTCTTTTCCCTTAATATGTTGGATTTCAAAATCGTACTCACTAAGGAAAGCTATCCACCTAGCTTTCCTTGCATTTAAGTTAGGTTGATCCAACACATATTTTAATCATTTATTATTTGTCATTAATATAAATTTTCTTTCAATTAAGTGATGTCACTACATCTTCAACGCATGTATGATGGAATCCAACTCTAAGTCATAGGTTTCATAGTTTTTCTCATGAATCTTAAGCTTCCTAGACTCATATGCAATTATCTGTCCTTCCTAAGTTAAAAGTCCACCTAGACCGTCGTTGCATACATCAATACATACTATAAAGTATTTATTAGGATCAACAATTCTTAAGATTGGTGTAGTAGTTAGTAATGTTTTTAACTTTTTAAAACTTTCTTCACACTTTTGACTCCACTCGAATTTCTTCCCTTTCTTCTGTAAAGAAGTTATGGGATTTGCAATTCTTAAAAACCCTTCAATGAATCTTTGATAATAGCTAGTAATCCCCATGAATGACCGTACGTCACTTATGTCCTTTGTAACTAGCCATTCTTCGATTGATTTTAACTTTTCTGGATCAACTGAGATCCCTTCTTTAGTTACTACATGACCCAAGTACTATATTTTATCCTTAAAGAAATCACACTTACTAAATTTTGCATAAAGTTGATGTTCTCGCAATTCTTGTAAAACAATTTTTAAGTGCTCTTCATGTTCTTCTTTATACTTAGAATAAATTAGAATGTCTTCAATGAATACCACCAAAAACTTATCAAGGTACTTATGTAATACATTATTCATTAGACACATGAAGACAGTCGGGGCATTAGTAATCCGAAATACCATAAGAAAAAACTCATAGTGACCATATCCGGTCCTAAAAGTTGTTTTAAAAATGTCTTCATCTTTGATTCGGACCTGATGATAACCAGATCGTAAATCAATATTCAGAAATACAGTTTCTCCATGTAGCTGATCAAACATATCACCTATACAGTGCAACATATATATGTTTTTAATAGTCATTTTATTAAGTTAACGATAATCTATTCATAAACGTAGAGTATAATCCTTCTTTTTAACGAAAATAATAGGTGCTCCCCAAGAAGACACACTCAGTCTGATATAATTATTATCAATAAGCTCTTTTAAATTTTATTTTAACTCATTTAATTCCAATATATTCATCCGATAAGGGGCCTTTGAGCTGGGCACTACACCAGGTACCAACTCAATAGTGAAGTCTAAGTCGCTCTTCAGAGGCAGTCCTAGAATTTCTTCTAGAAATACATCTGAATACCCCCTCAATATTGGAATATCTTCCAGTCTTAGCTTATCTTCATTATTAGTATGTTATTCGTTAATTATAGTTACATCAAAGGCTTTACAACCCTTCCGAAGAACACTCTTTAATTGCAAAGAATAAATTTGTCGGATAGCTATTTTCCTAGGGATTCTGCTTGCATTTACTGTTTCACCATCATTATTTATGCAAGTAAAAGTTTTATCAAAATAGTTCAGAACTAATCCATCTTGTTCTAACAAGTCCATACCAATTAACATATCATAAGAAACTAAAGGAAGTACATTAATCTTCATAGAGGTTTCAAACTTATCCATGTTTACAATACAATCTTTTACAAAACTAATCACTTTTATTTTTGTGCCAGTAGCTAGCTGAACTAACCATGACTTTGGAAATTTTTCTACTCATAACTTGCATTTTTCTACTAAATCAGGAGAAATATAACTTAAGCTAGCGCCTAGATAAATTAAAATAGATATAGGTGTTTGATTCAGCTTACCTTCCACTTCCACCATGGAAGTTTGATAATTATCCAGCCTATTTTATAGTGCTACATTGATCCTGGGAATTGTCCTTACTAGATCACCAACATTCATCTCCTCTTGCACCGTATGTATGTTGCTGACAAACTTATTCCTGTTAGGTAAAACTGATGCATAATGAGGCCCATTACATTCCCAACATTTTATTGGTTCTTCACGTTCATTATTATTAGTATAATTGCTGTGATTATTAGCATGTTCTTTATTTCTAGGACCATTTGGATTTAACTGTGAATTACCTTTATTCCCTTGGAAATTTTTATTAGGAAAATTACATGTGTTAATATTCCTAAAATTGTGTTTAGGTACAAAACCTTTCTTCTTATGTTCAAAATTATTAGATCTTTTATCCTTCTAGTTTGACATACTTTCCTTTTTGTGATTCTGCTCATAGCAAAAATTCGTCTTTCGAATAGCCTCCTCTAAGGTTTCTGGATTATCATATTCAATTATTTCTTTTATATGAAAACGTAAACATCTTAAAAACCAATGTACGTTAGGCTTCTCATCCACAATGTAAGGCACGTATAGTAGCAGACTTAAAAATTTATTGTTTAATTCTTTCATGTTCATTCTTCCCAGATTTAATTCATAAAATTCCTTAGCTCACTCTTCATAGTACTGTTCTGACAAGAACTTTTTTTTTTAATATTTCTTAAAGGTACTCTAGTTAATGTTCTTTTCCCTAATACCTTTTACTCATTTTAGGTCCTACCACCAAATATCTTCCTTCTCAATTAGGTTGTAAATGGTCATTCCTACTTTTAATTGATTAGAGTAACTGTAGATTTGAAAATACGTATTCATCCCAGACATCCATGATTCAGCCTCTTCTCCTTTCTCAGTTTCACCATTAAAAGTTGGTGGTTTTATTTTCTTAAATTCTCTTGAAATTTCTTCATAAGGCTTAAATTTTCTTTTTCTTGAACGATGATTATCTTCGTGACTATCACTAGTATACTCATAATTCTTCCTATGTGGATCACCATAAATCTCAGAGGATGAACTAATTTCAATTTTAAACTGTTAAGACTTTTTTCTTTTGTGTTTCCAAGTACATATCTTCAGATCCTATTCGTTTATATTTTTCTTCATTCTAAATTTTTTCCATTAAGATCTGATTCAGCTCCTCCTGAGCTCTAAAAATTCTTTCATTTTCCTTTTTTATTGTTTCCATCTTAGTTCTTAATTCTTTAACCATTTGTAATAATTTAGAAGAGTTATTAGTTATTTCTTCCTGAACTGGTTCTCTTCTAGAATCACTTCGTTCAATAAATGGGGATTATTCATCTCGATATTCCTCAAGTCTTTCAATACCTACAGTTTAGCTCAAAAAAAATTTCTGGAAATAACATTTCAAAGAAAAATATATAATAATCAGTATGCTTGCATTAAATCTACTGTTTATATATGTAGGTTGAGCCTCATTTAGTCCTAGTGTCTGAACATGTGCTCTAATGCCACATGTAACAACTCGAAAAATTCGTAAAAATTTTCATCTAACATTAAACGTTTGCAATTGTCACTACTAAGGAACATTTAACTGTTAACGATTAACCTAAACAGGCTTAAACTAGAATTAATTCTTGTCAATTTCTAGTTCTGCATACTTGATTGTCCTTTTTCTAAAATCGTTATTAAGGGTTTGATTTAGCAGGTTAAGATTTGGAATAAAAGGGATTGAAATATCGGTTTAATTACTAGTGCTAAGTTTGTTTTACTATTTTGTGAAAATATGAAGGAACTTTAGTTGAGATCAAGGCTTAGATTTTTAGCTAATGCAGTGAAGTGATGCTTCTTTGATAGATCATTTACAGGTAATACATTTTGTTACAAGTTTCGGATCGAGATTATTATCTCAACTAGAATAAAATATAATGCTAGTAAATTTATTTATTTTACTGCTTTGAGCAAATAAATGAGGTATCATTGATCTGTATGTACTTGTGTTTTAATTAGCCTTCTGGTAACATAAGTGTCTAGTAAACTGAACATAGTTCAGTTGTTCTTCCATTTTTTCAACTATAACTTGTTCATCTAATTTTTATCATTCTATTATTAGTTTAGCTCCTGTATGTAATTCTAGTGAAGGGTAACTGTATAGCAGATCCCTTTTATAATTTATTACTTGATGTCAAAGTAATTCAAGAGTATTTGTTTTTCAACATCAAATGAGTGAAATGAACTTAGAAAAACCTAGAATCTAGGTAAGTCATAAAGAAAAATTATTGATATTCACACATGGAAATAAATCCTAGTGCGTAAGACAGTTTACCAACTATGCTAATACTTACTGACTAGAAATGTAATAATACAAATTTTATATCTTTAAACTTTAGTATTACTACTTCTTGTGTAAGAATGAAAGGGTTATTTTCTATAAAGACTATCCAACTTAACCCTTGTATGATCTCCATTTCACAAGGGGATAAACAAATCTAAGTTTTAAAACCTAGACAAACAAAAACTAGCAATACATCTTCCTATGTTTGCAAACTCACATACATAAAGGATTAAGTCTCTTATGCGATTCTTTTTTTACAATTCTATGATTTTTCACAAAATGTTATTGTTATGCAAACCAATATTGAAGAATTCTTTACATAAGGGTTTACCCATTTCTAAATATTATAAGACATGAGTTAAACCCTAGTGTGTGTAATTAGCACCTCCATACGTTATTTTTTTTATAATATGCACATTATAATGTGATGGTATTGGAAGTTATGACAAAGGTTTTAACCCAAGGTTTCATTATAAAATACTATTGTATCGAGGAAGCTCCAAAGAGGTTTCGAACTATAATACCAAGACCCACATTTTAGAAATAAATTTGGAGCCACATGGTCAATGCATGATGATTAGGTTTTTGTTGACTTTGTGGATCAATATAAACTACCTTAAACCCTAAAAATTCAAAATTTTTACCTCACTTTGTTTTCTCTACTATGGAGTGAAGAGTCAAAGGCTTATGGCCACATGGCCTTACTATCACTCCTTTAACTTTGGATATGCCTCCTTGCCATTAACTTTTCCTTCCATGTAGAGGTACATTTGGCCACTACCTTTCGTTCTGTTGTAGAACCCTCTGTCGCTATTACCATTTCTATGTAAGAAAGTGGTCTTCATTGTCGTTATTTGTCCTCTGCATGAGCTATCCTTCGACACTGGTGTACTTGATAGTGTGAGTACAGGTCCTAATTTTTATTAGTGTGGTATTATCTGTCTAAATCAGTGTTCCTGTTGGGTATATGGTTAACTGTCCTCACTACGGGATTTCTAGTGCGTGATTCTTTACTCTATCTCATTGTGGTTTTGGTTTTTGGCCTGGCACATTTCGTGTTGGGGTTTTCTTGATAGAGCTTCCATCGTTGCTTGGCGTAATTTTTTTGGGTGGCTAGGGTTTTTTCTTGCTACCAGTAAGGGGCCAAGGACAAAACCTTCAGGTGAGAAATTTTTTTTTATACATCATACTATTCTTCAATTGTTTATAAACTAATTCGCTTTGTGTTTGTATAAATTTTCTCATTTAGGGTTTTATTAAACTTGCGCAGGGTTTTTTTTTTAAGTGAATGCTCGGTGCTCGAATACGCCATAACAACTCCACTTAGGTATTCTAGGATTTTTATCCATACTGGTAAGCCTCAGTCGTTCCTGAGCTTCTCCTGCATTGGTTGTATGGTGTTTATGTTGATATTTCCCAATTGGTTCTTGGGTTCTTCTCTACCGTGGTTACATGGTGATTTGTTTCATTTTGGAAGGCCATGTGGCCAAGGCTATGGTATGTTGTTTAAGAAAACATTGGAGCCCTAGAGTCTATATCGTGATGGAAAACTTGGGGCTTTCATGGCTGCGGTTTGTATTTTAGTAAAGTTATTTTTGTACAGTATTTTAAGTCATGTCTTAAGTTGTAAAAAGGCCATTAGGCTGTAAACTCTAAGGTGACAGTAGTAGTTTTGATAATGATGATAGGGTTTTAAACGTTGTCTATAAATTGAAAATATTTTAAGCTTACTGTTTCGTGACTTCTATATTCAGAAATAAATATAAAATGTGGTTTTAAGAAGATGATGGGAGGTCATAGATTTAACTATTTTGGTTTATTTTTCAATTCTTTTTAAATAATCATAAACAGAAATATATTGTTACTGCAATTGTTATTTGTTTGATTACGTTTTAAAAGAGAATGAAATATTTAGATAGTTGGTTTTTAGAACAGAATTGATTTTATTGTCAGTAGCAACTACTTCAGTAATTAGATAGAAGAAAAAGGAGTGAATAATACCTCCTAAATCTTTATTGTTTTCCTGGCTTGAAATGTATTGAAAAGTTTTTATTTACTTTTTATCTTATATTTACCCAAACAATTTTTAATACTGTTTCCTATGGAAATGTATTAAATTTTGTATATTAATATAATAGATAATTGTGGTTATACGATGAACTAATGTATGCTTATTTGATTTTGATTAAAAACTGTATCATCCCTCTGTTAATAAAAGAGGAGATAATGATAGTCATGATTAACAATTTTTCTTCAAAATAGGTTTTATTTATAAAACCTTGAATACTTTAAAATTACTATTGAGTTTATTATTTGATTATAATGTTATTCAATTACACTTTTACTTAGATTAAAGACGAAATTATATTAGTAATTTCTAGCCTTATGTTACTGTTTCTTTAGTTAACCCTACTTATTTAATTTCTACTTTTATAATGTCTTTAGTTACTATAATAATAAGCTTACTGTAATATATTATATCTACTATGTAAATAAATACACATACTAAATATATATGTATTTTCATCTTTCCTAGATACAGGTTTGTTTATGTTATTATAGAGTACTCTCTCTAAGGAAAACCATCTGGTATAGAAATAATAACATACTTATGAATAACTCTTAAGAAATTTGTAAAAGGTGATAAAACACATACATGCATTCTTCATTCGGTTCTCTATCTGAATTTACTGTAACCTACTATACTAGAGTACTACCTTGAAAAAGTTGTTGAAAAATACAGTTAGGTATTTTTTTAATCTATTAGTAAATCTAGAAATTCTTCTAATCATTTATCCTAATTTATATCTAAACTAGCATTCAACTATTTTTTCATAATAAAATATTTCATTAACCATTCCTAAAATTAGCAGAACGGAAGCATAGCACATTATTGCTTAAACTCAATCCTTCCAGATGTAAATATTCCATTAGAAAACTAGATAAATCATGTAGAACCTAGAAATGTAGAAGAGGTGACAACAACTGAAGGAACGTATTCCTCCCAACCAACTCCTGGAGAAAAGATGAACTGCAAATCTCAGGACCCCAAAGCTTGTCTCCTAGTCCACCTGGTAGGAGTACTGGGTGAGAGATGTATTTTAGTGATCCTCTGCAACTCTACTGAGTGTTCAGCAATAAATCTGTTCTGCATGCAGCAGTATGAACTCTGCTTAAAATAGCTACACTAGTTCATATCTACAGCACATTTCACTCAAAACAAACTTCAGCTAGTCCACTCCATCGAATTTTCTTCTGCACTTCATTCACCCAGAATGTTCACAAGTCAAGAACGATCAGCCTCGACTGTCTTCAATGGGAAGTTTTATTAGCATGCCTAGGTATTTTGGGTTAGTTTTCACTTAATGAGCCACCTGCTCTTGTTCCACTTTCTTGGGGAACATGACCATAAAAGTAGGGAAGTTGCCTCCCGCAATAGCTAGAAGTAGTTTGAGAATGCTGCCGAGTCTCAATCTTCTCTCAACCTAGCCTACTCCACCAAATGACCAGTAAAACACTCATTTAATAGCTTTCTTAAGCTGTTGTCTCATCTTTCATTATTAATTAATAAAATATTCAGCAATTACATCCAATTATCCTTGACCCCACTTGGTCATTAATTACAAACTTTATAATAAAATATAACATAATGTTTCTTAAAACATAATTTTTTTTTGCAATTTGTGCCATGTGACAGAATCAGAAGTGGAAGCCATTTTTATTTTACCTTACGAAACTACTTTTTCCCTTTAAGAAATGATTTTTTTTTCTTAACCTAACTATGATACCATATTTTTGAAAAGACAATTGCTTCAATGGTATACTTGAGTTACCACACAATCATAAACTTTCTTTCCCTTTTTAATTTAACGGAAAGTCTTGCGACCAAAATACCTGCGACAGAATTAGTGTGAAAAATTTACCAAGATGAACTTTTTACTGGACACACTTTTACCTCAATAGACTCACTTGGCTTCAATCATATTTTATTGGGACAAGATTTAGGTTGTGACCACACAACTATATTGAAACCACTCAGAATATTATATAACCCAATATTAAGTAAGATTTTTGTCGAACATTTTGCGGATAAAAACTAGTACTTTAACACTTTGAAATAAATATGGATTCTTTGTGCCTTTCACTAACAATAAATGTAAACAACATTCACTCATGTATATATGGAGAATATGTCCGGATAAATAAAACTTTCAATAAACCATAAACTTATGGATATATATCTGGTTGTGGCATAAAAAAGAACTACAACCGTAAATACGAACTTGGACATTTACAAGGATGTTTCATCTTTTACAGAGCTTAGACTCTTAAAAGATTTCACAAAACATAGAATCTTGAGCTTCAAACTCTTCATAGAGTTTTTCCTTCTTCTTCTCTGCACCTCTCTTCTATGTATCTCTCTATCTGTGTGTTTGTCTATTCTGTCTATTCTGTTCTCTCTTACATATTTACAATCTTCTTCTTTTTATAAAAAATGTATATCTACTTACATTAAAGACTGCAATAAATTCTACCTAAAAACCTTAGCTTCAACAATTTAATTTGACTGCCTTAGATACGAGCGATGTGAAATATTCATATTGTCAGACTGACTGACATAAATTGGCCTACTACAAACTTTGACAGGGTCGGCTTATGTGCTATTCAGATGAAGGATTAATTAATATTTTCAACATACAACTCAAAAAATCTAAGTTCATACTTATGTTTTCCATAAAATCATGACGATATTGAAAGAAATCTCTAGGAAATCATGAGGCGAGAAATAATATAAAAATCTTTCGGTAACACTCTACCTTATCCCCGAAATAAAACATGAATGTGAAAGTAAGTGAAATGAAAGAAACTGTGTTGAAAACCTACAGTGCATTATACTCAAAATAATGGATTATACTTGGAATAACGCATGAAAGTGATGGTAAGTGAAATGAGAGGCTCTATATATAAACAATTGAGGTTGCATGGTAGCAAGTTCCTGCCTTTCTAGAGGTAGAAGTATAAGTTCCAACCATATATACTGTAGTATAATTTCAATTTTTTTGAGTAAGTACCGAGAGAAAAAGTTCCAACTACTAATTCAAGTTCTTTGAGAAAGTACCGAGAGCACTATTTTGTGTAGCTTTTGTTGCAAGTGATATTTTGCTAACCTTTTCAACCATTATGTCCCTTTTGAATTTTATTTTTGTTTTCCTTCCTTAATGTTTCATATAGCTGTAAATTTCTTGCTCTCCATTTCAATTCAAATTTTTATTCTATAGGGTTGTTACCTTGCTATGTAAGATTGTTTGGATCTTATTTATTATTTGTGGGATTATGGTTTCACATGGAATTGACAACCTGATTTTATTGACTACTCCTACATTTTGATTTTGATATTTTTCGTTGTACTTTCCATTATTATTTTTCTCATTGTTTTGACGTTTGTGACTACAGTTACAAGGATGCATGCATTCCTCTGAGAGATTGAAAAAGCTTAAATCAGTAGGTCGACAGAATGACCACCCTAGAAAGAGAGAATAAAGGATGCAAAATCAAGAGGGAAGCATCAAAAAGTAAAAGGAACCTGAACTGTGGAGGCCGAGGTGTAACCGTCAACTATGGAGGTGATGTACCCAACCAAATTCATACAAACAAAAGATTCCTAGCGGGTAAAAGGGTTGTAAGGGAGCATTAGTAGGTATTGAATTAAAATTTAGTAGGTATTCAATTAATAATCATTGGAAATCTAGCTATTATCATGTATATATGCAAGTAAATTATGAACATTTATAGTTTCATAAAATTTCTATAAAATAAACTTGTATACTAGTGTAGGAATATATAAAAATATGGCATGAACTATTGTTTGTAATATGCATTATGCAGAGTGCTCCATGATGTCTACCTGGATGACCATGAAAATATTTGTAGCTTTATGGAATAATTCCACAGGGTGGCATATCTGCAACATGGTAAATCTATGTACAAGAATCTATGTCTTTGTTTTCTTATAAAATCCTGGGTTCCTAAAGGTGTTCAACGACCACAGAACTAATGCAGCCCTGGATTTTCCATCATATAATTGTATGCTTTATGTTTGCAATTGCAACGAGTGACCACAGAACTAATGCAGCCTTGTCCTTTCCATCATATAATTTTATGCTTTATGTTTTCAATTGCAATGAGCATTATGGGCACTAATAATGAGTAGAATCAGCTTGTGTGCGGATAAGCTAAGAAAAAAAAAACCTCGTAGGAAAGGAATCACATCATAGGACCACATGCAGGTCAAAATCATGGCGGTGCAGTCTCATGGAACTTGCAGCAAAGGACAGTAACAAATTGCTCTACATGTCAATGTGCATGGTACTCTCTGCATGGTACTCTACATCTCAATATGCATGCACTGCACCATTGTGTTTTCAGTCCATAAACACTAGCATTATATGTTTACTATCTAATTCTATATTCGAGATGGCATTACTGTAAGGATAGTAAGGATTCTTTGTTATATGCAATTTTAAACTAAGTTGAGACTTATGAAAATGAAAATGGCCTTGATATGAGGCCGAATAAGGCCTCAAGTAATCTCATAGGTTTAAAAACAATTTTGTACTAATTTTATAAAAAAATTAATTAGGTAATCATTTTATAAAGAAAACGTAAGATACATGTGTGTGAAATATGTTTTGGTTTGTGTGAAATATATATATATATATATATATATATTGTAATGAAAACCATGATCAATAAGAAGGATTTCATTCCATCATGGTTGTTGAGCAGGTCATTCGATCTCAAGCAGTTTGAGATCTAATAACGTACTATTTAGCCAGTGTAGCCACCATTGCATTAAATCATGTGCAATAAGATGGTTAATTTTTTCAAATGAAAATAGGGGAAATACTATTCATAATTTTCGCCAATGAAAACATGGGAAGATTATTCATAGACTAATAAATAGAGCATAGTAATTTTATAAAAAAAAACTTAGGATACATGTGTGTGAAATATGTTTTGGTTTTTGTGAAGGCTAATGAAAACGATGATCAATAAGTAGGATTTAATGTCATGAAAACTACGTTACAGACCGTTGGATATCAAGCAATTTGAGATCTAACGATGTACTCCTCAAGAAGTTTAATGAGTTTAAGAACTAATGATGTATTTCTCAGACACCAACATTAAAGCCTAGGAAACATGATGATTAATTTTCTCGATTGAAAAGTATGTCAACTACTCTGGCATTAAAGCCTACACAAGTAGTTTAAGAACTAATAACGTACTGCTTAGACACCATGACATTAAAGCCTAAGAAACAAGCTAGTTAATTTTCACTAATAAAAACAACAAAAGCCCTATATATAGACTAATAAATAGAGCATAAGACCTAAATAATCAATTTAGAATGTCAACTCCTCGGTATTCACTCAAATTAAAACAACCTCATGGTATGTTTTGTTGCATAAATATCAATGCTTTTTTAAAAGACCATTCCAATTTCTGAGTTTGTTGTTTTTGTGGTTTTACTTAGTTGGATAATATAAAACTCCTTCGCTAACAATCTAGGAAAGTAAAGTGAAATGAAATGAGGTTATGGTAAAATCAATATATCGTTTATTCTACCAAACTAGATCTTGTAAAATCCAATCACACCCTGCCAAAAAATCCAAATGAATAGTATGAAATATATAATGAATTGATCATGATTATCCCTATATTGTGCATGCTCGGGGCATCCAACAAAAATGTGTATCCATGCAATTATTGTAGCAAAATGTGTTTACTTAATATGACCCCATTCTTTATCTATAGTTAATATAACATGTATATAGTCAAGATAAGATGTAGAATTCAAGAAAAAGTGGTGAGGTAACCTATTATTTAGGATTGACATCCTTTGCAAAAAAATAAATATTTCTAGGTGGGAAAAAATTCGGGGTCAACAAACGGTGACTACATAGGGCGGGATGCTTAAAATATGCCATAATTCAAAATATTTGATTTTATAGACTAGTAATACAATGATAAGTATGGGTCAAGGATCAAGTGTATTATATTTACAAAAATATTAGGTTCATTAACCCTAAATGTAGTATTTCAAAGAATGAAAAATACATAGACCAGTGTTCCTAGCGAGGAAGCAACATCACAAATCTATGCCATGCATACTAGATACCATCTCTTGAGTGTGAAGAATGGGTTCCATGCATGCTAGAGCCCATCTCTTGCGGGTGAAGAATGGGAAAGTAAAGAAGACTAGGGAGGGACTACATGATTTCCTCCATTAAATAACTTCTCTATAAGTAATGGATAATATAGCTAGTCGGAAGTGCCAATTGCAAAGATACAAAGAAGCATTTAAATTTAGATGAATGTTGTTCAAATTGCAAAGATACAAATAGGCATTTAGATTTAGACGAATGTCTGTGTTCATCAAGCAATGCTAGTTAGTGACCAAATTTATAGATACTATATATACCACACTATTTGGTTTAGTCCAAACCTATCAAGTGAATTATAAGGAATGCTAGTTAGTAACAAAATTTATAGATACTATATATACCACACTATCTTGTTTAGTCCAAGTCTATCATGTGAATTATAAGGAATAATTTACTATCTAGTTTAGTCCAAGCCTATCAAGTTAATTATACAAAATAATTCTAAAAGTAAAGACGAATGGTAGCATGTAATGAACAATCAAGCACAAGGAAACAAAAAATAAGACAACAAGGAAAAGCATGTAAAGTAAAAACTAAAATTATTGTTATTCTATTTTTTTTTTAAATCAACCTTTTTATTTTTGTCACAAGGTCCAATTTTTGTCACAAGGTCCACATAATTCTTCATTTGTTGGTGATTGGTGGTGTAAGAGAAAAATCATCCATCTTAATCTTTTAGCAAGTATAAATAGTTTCCAATGACCAAGGAAATAACATATTGTCTTTATACTAGTATTGTTTTTTATTTTTACTCATTTTATTCTTTTACCACATAAATATTTAGTTTTTCTCTTTCTTTTGACATAATTATTGTTTCATATTATGTACTTAATGGATCTACTTTTAAATCTCATTGACCTATTTATTGTGTTTCTATAATTAATAAAATTATCTTGAATTATCTCTATAATCTTTTAGATTTCGATAAATACATTTTTTTTTCTTTTTTCTTTTTAAATTTTATTTTTTTTCAAAAGAAAACCTCATTGATACCCACTTTTTTTATGTGTGTGTGTGTCTTCTTAACCATTGTCTACAATAGAAACTAGTACCCCCACGTTGGGTGTTGTCCTAACCCTTGCCCCGTGACATGCTAATGATCTAAGGAGAGATTCAAACAGACAACAACTTGGTAGGGAGATTTCACAAAACATTATGGAAAGGTATAGAAAATATGATATGCTTGTGTGAGCCTATAACTCTCAATCTAACTTTTCCCCTTATAAATCCGTCATCTGTTTAGTCCAAAAATTCTTGTTGAGGAATTGGGGAATATGGTTGATGACTATTGTTCCACATGCACAAAGGTAACTCAATACACCAAAACTCTCAACCTTCTATAATATACAATTCTTGTCCCAACATATTTTCTTTGAGTTCACCATAGTCTTATACTTGTTTGATATGTTGTTATTTCCATTCCAAGAATGAAATTTGTTTCTTTGAGATATTTCATGTCGAACTTAGAAGATAAATATAGTTTCACCTCCTTTATTAGGTCCATGTTATTCCTAGACAACAACATGTCACTAACATACAAAACTACATTTATGAAATGACCACCAACTTTCTTCCCAAACACACTTATGAACATGGCTTCTCACAAACCGTAGCTATTGGATATACATGTCAAACATGTTATACATCTTGTATGATTTTTTAAAACCACGGAGATACTTCTTGAGCTTAGAGACCAATTATTTTTCTCCATCCACTATAAAAACTTAAAGATACGTCACATAGATTTCTTCTTCAATATAAACATGAAGAAACACAATCTTTACACACATATTTTGTATTAATGATCAAACATTGTAGCTACATACATTAGTACCCTTATGGAAATTATTTTAGAAACACACAATAAAATTTCTCCAAATTTGAATCCCTCGGCTTGGGAATATCCTTTCACCACCAATCGATCCTTGTCACTCCTCAACCTAAGTTGATGCATTTAACTTTTTCTTGAACACCCACTTACTATGCACTTACTATGAACATGTTTCCTTCCATTTGGTAATGTGACTAGATCCTACAATTCATTTTTATTCAAGAACTTTATTTCTTTTTCCATGGCCTTTTTTCATTGTGTTCCCTCTATTTATTTGATCACTTCCTTTACTAACCTAGTATCCTCTGTTGATGTATATGTAACTTCGGAATGTATTCTTCTATGTATTTCATATATTGTAACCCGATGTTTATTCCGGGATGTTTCTATTATGCATTTGAGTCATGTGGTCATGCCCCGATGTTTCGATCGGGAGGATTAATAATGTAAACAAGTCATATCAAGTCATTAGGTAAGTCCCCACAGTTTAGGGGCACTTGGGTTATTATACACTAATTAAGGTGTAGGCTCAAGTAATTAATTATAAGTTAAGCCGACATGGTTGAGTGCACTTCAAGTAAACGGAAGAATATAAATAGAAAGTGAGAGTCTCTCTATTTATCACTTGTGACTTAGCTCTCTTGCTCTCTCAAGTGTGGCACACTTTTGGAGAAGGAAATTCTTGGGCTTGACAGAAGACAGAAGGTTGCTGTTGTGAAGGGAGGTCATCTTACTGTTTTGGGATCACATCTTGTGGTGATACTATCTTAGAGGAAGTTGAGGGGTTTTCTCCATTTATGGTTTCCCCTCCTAAAATCTTTGTGTCTCTTGTCTCTTGTGATGTGCTTATGTGATTGTTGTGCTTGTTATTCTCTCAGTGAAAAGATCTTAACATAATGCTAGCTTAAATGATGAAAAACTAACATGGTATCAGAGCTAACCTGAGAAGAAGACATTGTACAGCTACAGGAACTAGGGATTCTTATTTTGTGGATCTTCCTCCAGATATTTTCAGCACAAGTATGCTAGGATGACTCTCCATTGAAGGGTGCATCTTTCTGTCGATGCGGAATTCAATTTCAAGCATTTTTCAGTTTCGATGTGGAAATTAGGGCTTTCTACAGAAGAGGAATTTTTGAGTGAGACTAGCATAGGATTTTTCTCCTCATAAAAACCGAAATTTAGAGACCTGGATCAATAAATTTGGTTGGGTGAAACTCCGGGAAAGTCAAACCCTAGTTTGACCCTGAGCTAGGAGAAACCCTAAATACTAAAACTGCTAAGTTTTGGTACAGTCGCTATATTACGATATTGGAGAAGTATCAGAAGCTAAAAATTGTAGGGGCCGAAGAACAAATCATTATGAACACTGTGTCCAAAGTGAAGCCTCTGATTCGCTGTATTCCAGGAGATATGATCTCTCCAAGTTAGGGTTTCAGCCTCTTCCACAAATCATCCATAAACAGGACACCTGGGGAGATATTCAATATCTTGGGCTACAGAGGTAAAAATGGAATTCTTGAAGATGTTCAAGAAATGGTACATACTGTACTTTCTATTTTCCTAAGGTTAGAATCAGAATATGAACCAGTGACACGTGGCATGTCGTACAACTTCGCTGTTCTGAGCAGTCCTGTAACAGGTCACCTTGGGAAAAGGATCATAAATCCCAAATGGTGAAACCAATTCTAATGAAACCTGTGGTGTTGGATCAGGGACATGTGAGGTTACCTCAGTGAGAAAGTTCAGACACATAGGATCAGTAATTTAGGATATATCACAGAAACAGTAACAGGAATTTATGCAGAAGAAATCAGAAAATTAGGGCTTCCTGTTCCGGGAGATTCCCTCCACTTTTTTCAGAAAAGGAGTACATAGGACAGCTCCATTTGAAGAGATATATCTGTTCATCCAATCAGATATGAAATATTCCAAGTTTTTTAAAATTAGGGTTTCTACAACAAACCCTAGATCAGCAAACTCCGGGACAAGGATAGACACCTCAAATCGGTAAGATCTAATCCTTTGCTATTTCCATTTAAGGTTCTCATTTCAATATGATATATCACATCATCTTGGTGACAAGCTTGGGGAAGTTGACAACTTCCAATCCTAGAAGTATATGATCTCTCTGAAGAAACTGGATTGGACATATTCATGAGTATAGAGGTTCCAGTTTCAGAGGGAAACAAGGCCAAAAGAGACATCATGCTTATGCTGCAGAGGATGATGAACCATCCAGAAAGAGATCCAGATATGAAAGTGAAGATTCTTCAAGAAAGGATGAATATGTTCTGATGTCAGCTCTCATAGGTAACATTACTCATGGAAGTTATGATTGGCTTATAGATAGTGGGGCTTCCAAACATATGACGGGATTCAAGGAATCTTTTGTGAGACTATCAGAACATGAATGAGATGACTACCAATGTCCAATAAAAGGTAGTGGGGAATCTTCATACAAGCTAGACTCTGGTAAGTCTCTAATAATGAAAGAAGTATTGTTTGTGCTAGGATTGAAGAAGAATCTTCTGTCCATTTCAGCATTAGATGCAAAAGGAATGCGGGTGGCATTCATAGATGGTCAAGTCATCATATGGCCAAAAGGAAAGACTATCGATGATACGATAGTGATTGGAGAACAAGAAGGAGGCTTGTACAATTTGAAGGAACAAGCCTTGATCCATGACATAGTAGAGCCAAATGAGCTTTGGCATAGAAGTCTTGCACATGTGCATTACAGAGCACTACCTATTGCAAGAAAAGCTATTTGAAGGGAAGAACAAAATCAGAATATGACCAATTGAAGAATGTGAAGATCCAGAATGCAGAGACCATGCAGTCATAAGAGTCTCTCAAATCAAAGAACAACTTGAAGCTGTAAAAGAAAAAGTGAAGAATGCAAAAGTGGTGATGGCCACCTTGAATGGCCTCCCAGGATCGTGGAATTCATTCATGTGAGGAATATGTGCTAAAAGGAAGTGATTACTCCCAATAGTCTCTATAAA
>LPNX010324691.1:330658-422534 GCA_001517045.1 Pseudotsuga menziesii | reverse complement strand
AAGCTACTTGTCACTCCGGTACAGAATGTTTCAGTGCATAGAGCATAGAAGACAGAGGGAGTACGATGCTTCGCTTCAGAGGGAGTGACTACAGAAGATCATGAGGTTTGACATGATACGACAGGATGGACAGATTACTGATGACTTTAGGCTTTACTGAGAGTAAAGTGGATTCCAACCTTTGCTTCAAGGTTGAAGGCATAATACCAATGATGCTCCTGTTATGTGTCAATGCACTATTGTTCTAGGTATGGAGGTGTGGCAGAGTACAGATGGAATCTTCCTTGGACAAGGGAAGTATGCAGTAGAGATCCTGAAGAGGTTCAGGATGATGGACTGCATGACCACACCTATGGCATCGAACCTGAAGCTATTGAGTGATGCTTCTTCAGAGACGGTTGATGCTACGATGTATCGTCAGATGATTGGGTCATTGATGTACCTGACGAACACGAGACCAGATATTTGCTTTGCTGTGAACACCTTGAGCCAGTACTTGACAGATTCGAGAAGTGTTCACTTGATTGATTATGGGCTCAAGTATGATGCGAATCAGAAGATTAACCTAGAGGGTTATGTTGATTCAGATTGGGAAGGCAGTGCCATCGATAGGAAGAGTACTTCGGGATGTTGCTTTAGTATGGGATCAGGTGGGATCTCTTGGTTTAGCAGGAAGCAATCCTGTGTGGCACTGAGTACAGCTGAAGCAGAGTATGTCGCAGCTTGTTCAGCTAGTTGTGAGGAAGTATGGCTGCGGAAGCTACTGTCTGATATATTTGATCTCCAGCTGGATGCTACCTGTATACATTGTGACAACTAGAGTTGTGTGAAGTTGTCAGAGAATCCAGTGTTCCATGACAGGTTGAAGCATATTGAGATCAAATATCACTATATCAGGGATATGGTGCAGAGAGGAGCAGTGAAGCTCCTGTATGTTGCGACGGAGGAACAGATAGCTGATGTATTGACGAAGCCATTGGCTAGGCTGAATTTTGAGTACTTCAGAGAGAGACTTGGTGTTCTCCAAATTGAGGCTTCCTCCCAAAGATAGTGATGAGATCCAGAGCCATTCTGACATGGTGAGAGGATTGGTTCCTTCCATGGTCAGATGTAAGGGCTGAGATATTCCGTCATGGTGAGAGGATTGGTTCCTTCCATGAATGATATGAGTACTGAGATCCATAGCCATTCTGATGAGCAGGTCAGATGTAAGGGCTGTGCCATTCTGTTCATGGCTAAAGGATTTAGTTCCTCCCATGTTAGATATAAGTGCAGAAATATCTCCTCATTGTGAGCTGAGAGTCTTCCATCATTGGATGGGATTGTGCCATTCTGAGGAGCAGGTCAGATGTAAGGGCAGAGCCATTCTGCTCATGGCTAAAGGATTTAGTTCCTTCCATGTCAGATGTGAGTGCTGGCCATTATGTCGAGTAGGACATATGTAAGGGCTACCGCCATTCTGACAAGTAGGTCATATGTAAGGGCAGTGCCATTCTGTTCATGGATAAAGGATTTAGTTCCTTCCATGTCAGATGTAAGTGCAAAAATCTCTCTTCATTGTAGTTGAGAGTCTTCCATCCTTGGATGGGATTGAGCCATTCTGACGAGCAGCTCAGATGTAAGGGCTGTTCCATTCTGTTCATGGATTAAGGATTTAGTTCCTTCCATGTCAGATGTAAGTGCAGAAATCTCTCTTCAGTGTGGTTGAGAGTCTTCCATCATTGGATGGGATTGTGCCATTCTGACGAGCAGGTCAGATGTAAGGGCAGAGCCATTCTGTTCATGGCTAAAGGATTTAGTTCCTTCCATGTCAGATATAAGTGCTGGCCATTCTGTCGAGTAGGAAAGATGTAAGGGCAACTGTCATTCTAGGAATGGAGGCATCTGGTCAGTTACCAGGAACACTCAGTCAGGTTGTGCAGATGGCATGTAATTCGGTCCCTGGGAGATCCAATAGGTTGGGTTGTGTGCCCGTAATCAGTCCTGGGATGCTCTTTCGAGGTTTTGTGACGCACGTAATAAGTCCTGAGGATTCTCCAGTATAGCCAGTGATGATGAAGACCTGCAGGTGGAGGGCCTACATCCAGCATGAAATAGGGCTGGCTCTGTAGAACTTCCTATGATGAGATAGTACACACTTGATGATGACCAGTGGAGATCCAGATCGAGCTATGATCCAGATCCAGTTATGATGACTCCGAGAGATCTAGCAGTGATGATCCAGATCGAGTGATGATCCAGATCCTATCTAGAGAGATGATCCAGATCGAGTGATGATCCAGATCCTGTCCAGAGAGATGATCCATATCGAGTGATGATCCAGATCCAGTCCAGTGATGTTGATCCCGATCGAGTGATGATCTAGACCCAGTGATTCCATTTTATGATGATCCAGATCGAGAGATGATCCAGATCCAGATGACTTGAAGACGAAGATGACTTGAAGATGAAGATGACTTGAAGACGAAGATGATCCAGTTGATGCAGAGAAGAAGACCAGTGCTGAAAAAATTGTGTCGAAAGAATACCTTCCTAGTTAAGAGGGAGTGTTGATGTATATGTAACTTCGGAATGTATTCTTCTATGTATTTCATATATTGTAACCCGATGTTTATTCCAGGATGTTTCTATTATGCATTTGATTCATGTGGTCATGCCCCGATGTTCCGATCGGGAGGATTAATAATGTAAACAAGTCATATCAAGTCATTAGGTAAGTCCCCACAGTTTAGGGGCACTTGGGTTATTATACACTAATTAAGGTGTAGGCTCAAGTAATTAATTATAAGTTAAGCCGACATAGTTGAGTGCACTTCAAGTCAACAGAAGAATATAAATAGAGAGTGAGAGTCTCTCTATTTATCACTTGTGACTTAGCTCTCTTGCTCTCTCAAGTGTGGCACACTTTTGGAGAAGGAAATTCTTGGGCTTGACAGAAGACAGAAGGCTGCTGTTGTGAAGGGAGGTCATCTTACTGATTTGGGATCACATCTTGTGGGGAGACTATCTTAGAGGAAGTTGAGGGGTTTTCTCCATTTATGGTTTCCCCTCCTAAAATCTTTGTGTCTCTTGTCTCTTGTGATGTGCTTATGTGATTGTTGTGCTTGTTATTCTCTCAGTGAAAAGATCTTAACATAATGCTAGCTTAAATGATGAAAAACTAACATCCTCTTTTATGGTAGATAACAAGAAAACAAAGTGAAATTTGGGTGGAATATACTATTTTGGTTGTTTCCTTGACTAGACCTCCTAACATCCGAAGTCTGTTGTTCCACCCCTTCATCATATTTTGTTGACTTTCCCAAATAGAGACCTTTGTCATTCATTTCAAACTCTTTCTTTCAAAATTCCTTTTCTCTTTTAACTTCTTCATCCATAGAAGTTCCTTTGACTTCCCTGGAGATCACATTTCTCCTATAAATATCCTTCTTCATCATTGGGTTCCATAGCTTATTATACCCTTTCACTCCATCCTTGTACTTGATGAAGATGAAGATGCATTTCTTTGACTTGTTTTCAAGTTTAGTTCTTTTATCCTTTGGGATGCGCACAAAGGAAATACATCAAAACACTTTGAGATGTCTAAGAGAAGTCCTTTTACCATCCCTTGCCTCCTAACATGTCACATCGACTTCCTCTTCACATACTTCTTGTGTGATTCTTCCACCAATGAGCATGCTCCTCTCTTTCTCCATCAATGTTTTGTTCATCATTTCAACAACCATGTTCTATTGAGGTGTGTAGGGAGTTTCATTTTGTTGAGTTATATCTACCTATCTAAAGAACTTGTTGAACACTTTTCCATAGAAATCTCCTCTGTTATCAATTCTAAACACCTTGAATCTTTTACCAGTCTAATTCTCCACAAGGGATTTTAAAACTCTTAAAACTTCTCAAAAGCCTCAAATTTATTTTTCATAAAATACAACCTTACACGACATATACATTTCATGATTTCCATTAAATGAACTTGTTATGTATTTCATTAACACAATTGAATGGTTAAAACTCGCCAATTTTCTAGCCAGTCAATGTTTTTTTATGTAGCCATTGATCATCACAATGGATCCTTCTTAGAATTTTGGAGAGTGTAATAAAACATCTAGTGTGAGATTCCAACCAACAATTCAATTTATATATCAATGCAATTCAAAATCCATGGGTAAAGATTCATCCTCTGAGCATCTCCCAAATCTAAACAAGAGGTATTATCCAACATCCAAGATCCAATGGTGTAGGTTATATGTGAACTGCATGGGAAAGTGGAGCTTATTCGATTGATAGATAGTAATTTTTCAAATGGGGACCTATTTCATGACATGAAACCAAGCATGTGACGATATTATGTGTTAGTACTAGAGATAGCAGAGTTTGTTATAGTGTTGAATCCTTATTTTGAACCCCTTCTTAACTTAAAGATAGTCATTCTATGAGACCTAGCATTATTTAGTACCACTAGCAATATTATGAGGTGCATGCAATCTTTTATTAACATAGGTGCATTGGTGCTCCTTATGGATAGACTAGTACTATGTCATCCATGTCAATGATATCCATTTACTAATGGGATTTTCCATGGAGGGGCACGATGTTTCATTATATTTCCAAGGGAGATTAAAATTGGTTGGAAGAAATATAAGTCTAGATTATATGATCAGTACGATACCCAGAGAGGTGGGTGAAGTGAGGTAATTTCATTAACCAATATCCCACGGCTGAAATTTGCATGCCAGCTAATCTCTATCAAGGTCATGCAAAGTACACCAAAGGAAAGTGCACCTTGGATGCACTCTCCATGGCCAAATTTTGAGATTAGGGTGTTTAATTGAATTGGTGTCACTTCAATTCAAAATGAACTGAATACTTCCTTCTAGACAAAATCCTTCAAGCATGTGTGGATACTCGTGCTACATCCACTTATTTTATTTTTGGGTATTTGATATTAACCTTAGCCATGTGAAAATGAAAAACATATGAGGATCATGAATCACATCTAACTTCTAACCAAAGGGTCTTGGAACTATGGTTTGAACCTTGAAAGATCCACACCAATGCTCGAAATGTTGTATTTAATGACAACTCATTTTGGAAGTGGTATGACTAGTGCATGATTGTAATCACCACCCCATCCTGTGAATTCCCTAGGCACTTCTTAATGCACATGTGAGCAAGATATTGTTTGGATTGGATGGGGACAACACATTTGTGCAGCCCAATGTTGCTGATCCAGAGCTCTTCAAATCGAGCACTCTCCTCTATTATCTAAAAAAATAAGGTTTTTGATAGGGAGGTCTCACACTAGTTAGGAGTGCATACAAATTTAAAATAGCACAAGGAACACTTATATTTTGTCAAAGATCACAACTAGATTTATGCATAAGAAGAAGATGTTGGCTAAGGAAGAATTTCCCTAATAACGAATGCTGGTAGTGGAGGAGATGATCTAGAGACGAGTTCATTTTAAGAAGAGCCTCAACCATCCAATGCATCTAATGTCCCAACCATATTATCTTCCTCCATTTTAGGTTCCACTTAGACTCTCGTGTAAAGAGTTCAAATCTTACCTTGGGTCTATACATGGGGTCTTCACTGATTGAAACCATGTCATAGTGCCTTCATTCATGGGGATTTTAAATAATACCCCTGATTTCACTACATATTGATAATTAACTACAAAATTCATTTTGTTGAGCCCCCCTCCAAATACATTTTTCCAATTTAAAAGCCCTATATTTATGATATAATCCTTATTTGAACTAGAAACCCCTTTTTATACCCCCCAATACCTATAAACCCCCCATATCCTATTCCCCTTCCCCCCAATACCTACAATATATTGACCTTATTTTTCACAATTAAAAAAAAATATTTCTCAATGAGTCTGATAGACATGCTAAAAAAGGTGAATCCCCTTTGGTTCTGTAGCACAATTTTTGCATGGAAGCACATCAAAGAAGGAGAGAGTGGTTCTACCCATCAACCCTTCATGTCAAGCTTATAGTCGATAACCCATCTTCTGCATCTACACCAGCCACACCACCTCCAATTTCCAATGCTAGTGTGAAGCATAAGCATAATTAGGAAAATCTCTCAAAAGAAACATAAAGAAAACAAGAGGGGATGATGTTCCAAAACCAATTCCCATTACTCCACATATTCCTAAACTCTCAACCTTCTATAGTATGCCAAATCGTTGCCAGGACAAGCCATCACAAATTATGCATAGGGTTGATTTCAAGATGATCCCCAAGGTAGGAGCTTGAGTGAGAGAATGACCTGCATGGAGCGTTGGCTACATCATCTATCCTAGGCGCAAATGGACTAATATATTCCTATCAATCCCTCAACACTTTTTCTTTTGATTTAATAGGAAAGACTTTTAGTCACGCCGTAACAAACCCCAACACTTCTCAACTAATTTTTCATCACTCACTACATTCATTCCAATTGGAAGAAATCTCAAAAGCTTCCAAGAAATAAATTCCAAGTGACATTCAACTTTCTTCTCCTCCCATTTTAGTCTATGATGACATGAATAAATAAGGTCAAATATTTTTTAAGTCTATGATGATGAATAGATAAGGTCAAATATTTGTGTTCTCTGTCCTATTTTTTCAATAGTATGTGGATCTTGATTATAATTAAGTTTTGTATTTTGCAGCCATAACTTTTCACCAAGGATATTTCTTCTTTGTAAAATTTTCAAGTTTTTGTGTCGAGAAGCATTCTACAACCTAGTATGGAGTAGATCTTGTAATGTTATGGGGGAGATATCATAACGTTACTTAACATTATGGGAATATCTTGTAACTTTATGTCGGCTATAAATAATGAAAAAAAATAGAAAATTAAAAATAAAAACAGCTATATAAACACCAAGAACTATCTCAAACAACATAATAAACACCAAGAAGTATCACAACTTGGAAGCTTTCATGCAATAGGTAAGAATTTTAAATTTTAAATTTTATTTCAACTGAATCGAAATTCTCTAGCGTAGAGCGAGACTAACGAATAAGATGGCCGGAATGGATAATATAAACAGTGTTTAAAAAAATCAAAATACAATTCGATCTTTCAAACTCGCCAGCTCCCAGCTCACGCAACCATATCCACCTGCTCTCCATCATCTCCAGCATTTTTCTGCTCCTGCCAACCTCACGCAGCCATCCTAGCATTGCATTGGCTGATTAGCCCTTTTCTTGTGTAGTCTAACTCATGTTGTAGAAATGTATCACAGTTGAACACGTTTATACCCCAGGTTTCTATACTTGTAATTCTAAAGGCAGTGTCTTCAAACTGCAACCCTATATTAATTGATTCGTTCGAAAATCGACAGTTTCCTTGTCTCGTAATATTGAAACTGTGTATATCATAAAGAAGTTTTAATACTATGTAATTCTGGTCATGAATCGTAATAAATAGACTTGAGTTCTCCACACGGTTGATCTGAAAGCCTCGGACATTGCATCCACTCTTTACTAAATCGAATGGGTACCTGATAGTTGTATTTCTGCATGTAGTAATCTTTTGGCAAATCTCATATTGTGAGAAAGAATAATATCACTCAGCCATCTCCCAACCATCAAGGATTTGGATGTATCGCAACCATAAGACACAAAACAAATATATATATTCAATAATATATTAATATATATTTTAATATACCTTTTAATATTTTAATGGCTTTTTAATGGAAGATGAAATATATACTAATATATATTTTAATATAAATTTATTGAAATATATATTAAATAAATTAAATTAAAATATAATTTTAATTTTTAAAAAGTGAAATTTATATCGAAATTAATATTTATATTAAATATAACATTAGTATTTATATTAATATGTTAATATGATGATCTAAACTAACATAAGAAGGAAACCCGACTTATATTTCAATATATATGTAAACCCCATTATATATTGAAATATAAATTTAAATTAAATTTAAAGATATAAATGTAAACTATTATAAGTTAATATCAACAAATTTAGGGTTTATTCCATTGGTAACATATTGTGGTGCATAGAGGTAGGTCATGAGATCAAATCCTAGGGTTGATCTACCCTTCCCCCATTTTCACCAAATGCATAATTATTCAAGTTTCTATATTGTTTCCTTACTATTAATAATAAGAACTACTTGTGGTATAGTGGTAAGCGTGTTGGGATAATGGGCATGAGGTTTAAGGTTCAATCCTCCCAAATCACTTAATTTTTTTGAAAATATATTGAATTTTAAATTTGCATACAATTTAGTGTATGCCTTTTTTTAATAATTTCATAGTTTTAAGTGTATAGTGTTTTAGTGTAGCTATTATTCCTTGAGTGCATTGATTTCAGTGTAGATTTCATTGATAAAAAAAATTAGTGTATATGGTAATGATTTCCTTTTTTGATATAGAGTGTGACCTAGAAATGGAATATGTGCATGCGAAAGATGCTATGAGACAAACAGCAGAGGGACAAAATGTACAGAACGTCGAACGTCAAAAAGCATATCAAGGAAAAAAATCTAACGAAATGGCATCAGAAGAAGGAGAAGAACGAAATAAAGAACATGCAGATTGACAAAAAGAATATCAAAAAAGAAAGTTAGATGAATTGACAACACAAGAACGAGAAAAACAAATAAAATGAAACGCTGATCAACAAAGAGCATATTGAGAGAGAAAGTTGAAGCAATTGGAAGAAGCAAGATATCAATTTGCATAACAACAAAAAAATCAAGATGTCAAATGAAAAAGACAAAATTCAACCAATATACCAGTGGAATCAACTATGGTCGATGCTCAACGTGTAACGCTCAGAGAGAAACGTGTTGATGGCATGGTCCAATTTTAAGTAGTTCCAATTACTAATATGATCCCAAATGCATATCAGCAAAAAGAATATCGAAAAAGAAAGTTCGATGAATTGACAACATAAGAACAAGAAGAACAAAGAAAACAAAACATTGATCGACAAAGAGAATATCGAGAGAGAAAGTTGAAGCAATTGGAAGAATCAAGAAATCAACTTCCAGAACAACAAAAAAATCAAAATGTCAAACGAGAAAGAAAAAATTCAACCAATATACCAATGGAACCAACTATGGAAGATGTTCAACGTGTAATGGTCAGTGAGCAATGTGTTGATGACATGATCCAATTTCAAGAAGTTCCAATTACTAATATGATCCCAAGTGCGGATCGACAAAAAAAATATCAGAAAAGAAATTTGGATGAATTGACAACACAAAAACAGGAAGAACAAAGAAAATGAAACATTGATCATCAAAGAGCATATCGAGATAGAAATTCAAAGCAATTGGAAGAAGCAAGAAATCAATTTGCAGAACAACAAAAAAGTCAAAATGTCGAATGACAAAGATAAAATATCAACCAATATACCGATGGAACCAAATGTGGAAGATGCTCAACATGTATCAGTCAGTGAGAAACGTGTTGATGACATGGTCCAATTTCAAGCAGTTCCAATTACTAATATTCACAACAGTTGTAACCCTCGATACTATGTTTTGAAAGAATGGACAAAGCAATGAACAAATATATTTTCGTAATTTGTTAATGATTATTAGATATGCAGTTCCAACAATTGAGGATTGGAAATTGCTGATGAATGGTACAGATACTTCCTTGGATGCTTCAATGAAAAAGTCATTCAATAAGGTGATACATTTGTTTGCGACAAATGATGATGTAAACTGTCATAAAAAGTGTTTAATAGGAGGCCTAAATTGTTCCATTGCGACTAGTGCTGCTATATCTGTAAGAAGCAACTATTCTACAGAAGGAGATGAAGAAGGGTTGGAACTTGAATTACTGATAGCCATAGGAGAAAGGGTAATGCTGACATCAAACCTACGGACTGATGCAGGACTCATCAATGGTGCTCTTGGAGTTATACAACAAATTGTATATAATCCTAGGAGTTTGCCTCCATAACGACCCCTGTATGTTTTAATAAAATTCGATAATTATATGGGGATACCATGGCATGAATTGTTTCCTCAAGTTGTTCCTATTACATCTATCAAAAGAGGTAGTAAAAAACAACTTCCATTGAAACTCGCTTGGGGTTTAACAATCCATAAGTCAGAAGGATTGACATTGGACAAAGCTACTATTAATATGGTCTATATAAGGATCTTGTAAACTTGTTTCATAATTATCAAGCATTCAAGTAATTTATATTTTCAAACCTAAACTCTTTGTGTAAATAATAAATGATTAAGAAATACAATACAACATACCTGGTGATGGTTTTGTAAGATCATCATTACTTTTAATCATTAAAATAGATAAGTAATAAGAAAAAATGATATCAGTTTCACAACTCTTCTTCCTACTTAGGAACTCCCAAATGCAATGTTTTCCAACTATAAGCAAGATGAGAAAATTCATTAATTGTATAAAAACCATTGTTTTTTTTTCTATCTATCACCACTGTGATGTCTCTTCAATGAACTTGAGGTGCATCCATCTATTACCATGCCATCTTGTTGAATTCACATATAGCAAACCTTTTTGAGACAAGGCAAGTTGGAAATGAGGGTAACCTATTGGACTTATATTCCTCAAATCATTTGGAATTCAGAGCCAGAAATTATTCAATCAGTGATCTCAAAACATATCTTATATGCCCCATATAGGATTAATTGTTGAAATAAAAAAATATACATTGTGAGACTCGTTTGAAATTCTAATAATACTCAATTTAAATTGTGTTTGACCCTTTGCAAGTGAGTGTTTGGGAAGCATTTTTTTCAAAGTTGAAAACAATCACTATTTTGAATTAGGATACTGCATAGGGGATTATTCTTTCCCTTATTTAGAAGGTTTCTTTATATATTCTCATCCTTTCTTCTCTTTACTCCCACAATATAGGAAATGACATGGATGGGGGTAGTATTCACTATAGTCGTTAGGAACCCTCATGATTGAACCTATCCTTATCACACCGATCCTACAGTTGCACTCTATACATGATCTTTATACCTCAATTTTGTATCACACAAGTTGTCTTATTTATGATCTAATTTATGATCTATTTTCGATTTTTGCTTCTCTCTACTCTCAAAATACACGAAATTAAATTCATGGGTTATTCACTTTGGTTTCTAGGAATATTAGTGATTGAACCTATGCTTAGTGCATCGATCATGTACTTAGCAGCCTACCAGTTCAAGTAAGAATTTGTTCAGAGGATCACATGTAAAAATTAAAACATATTGCACTATGGTGTAGTGCTTTATTTATGCCTTCCACTACATTTTAGTTTTACACTATATTCTAGTTATAATAACATGTATATTTTCATATTTGAACTAAATCCTCCTCTTTCAAAGTTTTAATCAGCACTGGATTAAGAACATTGGATTAAATGAAATCCTATTCTTTCAAACTCTTAATCAACGCTCCATAAATTACATTCCACATCGGTTTTTAATCAAGTGTTTGGGAAAAATATTTCATAAAGATACAAGGGTTAAAATTGAGCTCTCCAACCCAAGGAAACCTTGAACGTCCTACTATCCTACTGACCCCTCACACCCATCCTCTCATGTGAGAATGAGTACCTCTTACTTGACTCCTCCTCAACCCTCCCACATTCCACCCACATTCATGGTCCCTCATATAGAGGCACTCAGTTTGTCTATGATTCTACTAGATATGTGACTCCTCAAACCATTAATCCATATTACCCATTCCTCGACCCTTCACTAGGACCTCCAAACCGGCCACACCCCCATCCTCCCTCTTTTTTTCATGGGAAGGTTTATGCTCAACAAAACATGCTCACTCCACCTACAACCAATAACCAACAAGCATAACCCAACACACTAAGAAGAAGAAGAAGAAGAAGAAGACAAACAATCAAAATCAAGAAGGGATCAACCCCCTAATCCTCTTGGTAATATTGGAGGTACTCAGAACCCCAAAAATTGGAATCTAAATAAACCCTCCAAGCAGGATGTGGACACTACACTCACCATTATATGCATCTTATGAAGGATTTCCAATTATGGGATGAGACCAATAAATGATAGGAAATCAATTATTCTCAAGGTCAAAATGTTTTTCCACCCCCTCATACTATCACACCTTAAGCAATGGCACTACAAATGACTCTAAAAGACTGCATAAGATTATCCCAAAGGTAGGTCACGGTAACACTATTCTATATTGTTTAATCATGTTTTTTTTTCAAAAATCACGATAATTGTTAATAGTTTACCATAAGATTAGCCTAAAGGTAGGTCATGGTAATAATATTCTCTATTTTTTAACCATGTTTTTCATAACTCTTAGCATTAATGTCACAAGCATGTATCTATGATTGCAGTATCAGTTCCTATTTCACTGCATTCGCATGCCTCTTCTATCCCGATCCTGAATGGAATGAATTTCTCAGATTGGAAAGAACAGGTTCAGTTTCACCTTGGTGTTCTGGATCTGGATGTAGCACTTGAATCTGAAAAACCGACTGCTATTACTAGTGACAGCAGTACAGACGAAAGAACTACATTCAAAGAATGGGAAAGATCAAATAGACTGAGCCTTAAGTTTATGTGGATGATTGTAGCAAACAACATTAAGTCAACTCTTCCTAATACTAAAAATGCTAAAGAATTTCTGAAATCTGTGGAAGAGCATTTCAAAACTGCAGACAAGTCTCTTGCTGGGACACTAATGGCTAAGCTTACCACCATGAAGTTTGATGGTATGCATGGAATGCATGAGCATGTCCTTGAAATGACAAAGTTGGCTGCTCAATTAAAGACTCTTGAGATGAATGTGGATGAGTTCTTTCTTGTGCAAGTCATTTTAAACTCCTTATCTCCTCAGTATGGGCCATTTCAGATTCACTATAACACTATTAAGGATAAGTGGAATGTGAATGAGTTCGTCGGTATGCTCAATCAAGAAGAGGCAAGACTTAAGCAACATGGACAACATTCAGTTCATTTCACAACTCAAGGAGCCAAAAGGAAAGGGAAAAATCCTAGAAAGGGCATGAAGCAAACACCATCCAATACTAATGAGACTAATCAAGGTTCTCAGACTTATAAGAAGGAAAGGAACAATGACAAGTGTCACTTCTGTAAAAATTCGGGACACTATCAGAAAAATTGTCCGAAACGTAAGGAATGGTTCGAAAATAAAGGTATGAATTTTGTTTCTATTTGTTTCGAATCAAACCTAACTGAAGTTCTTTCTAATACTTGGAGGATTGACTCTGGGGCTACTACTCATGTTTCTAATACCCTGCAGGGATTCCTTACAACCCAGAACACAAATCCAAATGAGAATTTTCTATTCATGGGAAATCGGGTTAAAGCTCCAGTTGAAGCCATTGGGACTTATCGTTTATTTCTAGATTCTGGTTATCATTTGGATTTGTTTCAGACTCTATATGTTCCTTCTATTTCCAGAAATTTAATTTCCTTGCCCAGACTTGATATTGATGGTTACTTCTGTAATTTTGGAAATAAAAGTTTCAGTTTGTTTAAGAGTACCTCTTTTGTTGGTTCAGGCATTCTTTCTGATGGTTTGTACAAATTAAAACTTGATAATCAATTTGTTGAAACTATTCTTACCCTGCATCATAATGTTGGTATTAAACGTAGTCTCATGAATGAAAATTCCTCGTACTTGTGGCATAAAAGGCTGGGACATATTTCCAGAGAAAGGTTACTTAGATTAGTAAAAGATGGGATTCTCTTGAACTTAGATTTTTCTGATCTTGCAGTGTGTGTAGATTGTATTAAGGGAAAACAAATCAAACACACCAGAAAAAGTGCCACAAGAAGTACTGAGCTTCTTGAGATTATCCATACAGACATTTGTGGGCCTTTTGACCATCCATCTTTTGGTGGAGAAAAGTATTTTATCACCTTTATTGACGATTTTTCACGCTATGGTTATGTCTATTTGCTGCATGAAAAATCTCAATTGGTGGATGCCCTTGAGGTATATATTACTGAGGTTGAAAGGAAATTAGACTGAAAATTGAAAATCATCAGATATGATAGAGGTGGTGAATTCTATGGAAAGTATGATGAAACGGGACAGAGCCCTGGCCCATTTGCTAAACTCCTTGGAAAGCATGGCATATGTGCGCAGTATACTATGCCTGGAACGCCACAACAGAATGGTGTAGCTGAAAGGCGTAATCGAACTTTAATGGATATGGTTAGGAGTATGTTAAGTAATTCCAATTTACCCAAGTCATTGTGGATGTATGCTCTTAAGACCGCTGTATATTTATTAAATCGGGTTCCTAGTAAGTCAGTTCCAAAAACCCCTTTTGAATTGTGGACAGGAAGGAAACCGAGTTTAAGACACCTACATGTTTGGGGTTGCCCAGCAAAGGTTAGATTGTACAATCCACATGAAAAGAAATTGGATGTTAGAACGATCAGTGGTTATTTTATTGGTTATCCTGAAAAATCCAAAGGGTATAGGTTTTATTACTCTAATCACAGTACAAGAATTGTAGAGACTGGTCATGCCAGATTCATTGAAAATGGTGAAGTCAGTGGGAGTGATAAATCACAAAATGTGGTTATCCAAGAAGTTAGGGTACAAGTTCCTGTACCTATGGCTTCAAAGGAAATTGTTGTTCCTATCATTGATAAATAACCTCAGAACATTGAGCAACAAATTAATGAACCACCACTCCATAATGAGGCTGTCACCAATGAACTGATGCTAGATGGACCACAAGAAGTAGTATTAAGGAGATCTCAAAGGGAAAGGAGGTCTTCTATTTCAGACGATTATGTGGTTTATCTACAAGAATCAAATTTTGATGTAGGAACATGTAAGGATCCGGTTTCATTTTCACAAGCAATAGAAAGTAATGATTCTGCTAAATGGATTAATGCCATGAATGATGAATTGAAATCAATGGACCAAAATGAATTCTTGGATCTCGTTGAATTTCCTGAAGGATACAAGAAAGTTGGTTGAAAATTGGTCTTTAAGACCAAACGTGACTCTAAGGATAATATTGAACGACGTAAAGCTAGACTTGTTGCCAAAGGTTTCACTCAGAAAGGAGGCATATATTATAGAGATAACTTATCTCATGTGTCCAAGAAGGACTCACTTAGAATCATTATGGCATTGGTAGCTCATTACGATTTAGAACTGCACCAAATTGATGTGAAAATAACTTTTATGAATGGGAGTTTAGAGGAAGAATTCTATATGGATCAACCTGAGGGTTTCTCCATTAAAGGAAAAGAACACCTGGCTTGCAAACTTAAGAAATCAATATATGGACTTAAACAAGCTTCTCGGCAGTGGTATCTTAAGTTTCATAATACCATTAATTCTTTTGGATTTAAGGAAAACACTGTTGATCGTTGTATATATTTGAAGGTTAGTGGGAGTAAGTTTATATTTTTGATTTTGTATGTTGATGACATATTGCTTTCCACCAGTAATTTTGGTTTATTACATGAAACCAAAAAGTTTCTCTCTATGAATTTTGAAATGAAAGATATGGGTGAGGCATATTACGTGATAGGAATTGAAATATTCCGAGATCGATCACGTAGATTGTTAGGATTGTCTCCGAAGGCTTATATCAAAAGAGTTCTAGAAAGATTCGGAATGAATAATTGTTCAGCTGGTGATGCCCCTATTCAGCAAGGGGATAAATTATGCCTTATGCAATGTCTGCAGAATGAATGGGAATGAAAACAGATGGAAGGAATTCCTTATGCTTCTGTAGTAGGAATTTTAATGTATGCACAGACTTGCACTAGACCAGACATTAGTTTTGCAGTTGGTATGTTGGGAAGATACCAAATTAATCCTGGATTGGATCACTGGAAAGCTGCAAAGAAAGTGATGAGGTACTTACAGGGAATGAAGGATTACATGCTCACATTTAGGAGGTATGATAATCTAGAGGTGATTGGCTACTCAGATTCAGATTTTGCTGGATGTGTTGACAGTAGGAAGTCCACTTTTGGTTATTTATTTCTATTAGCTGGAGGAGCAATATCATGGAAAAGTGCGAAGCAAACCATCACTGCTTCATCCACTATGGAAGCTGAATTTGTGGCATGCTTTGAGGCCACGGTTCATGGATTATGGTTGCGAAATTTTATCTCAGGACTTGGGTTTGTCGACTCTATTGCCAAGCCGCTGAGGATTTATTGTGATAACGCCATAGATGTATTTTTCTCTAATAATGACAAGTATTCTAATGGTGCTAAACACATGTAACTGAAATACTTTGCCGTTAAAGAAGAAGTTCAGAAACAACGAGTGTCAATTGAACACATAAGCACACTGCTCATGGTTGCAAATCCATTGACAAAAGGATTACCACCAAAGACATTTAAGGAACATGTTAATAGAATGGGTATTGAACGTAGCACATAACAATAGCTATTTTTATGAAATAAATCGCATTATGTTATTTGTTTTATTTGACACTTTGAGATCTTAATAAAGATGTTTCTGTTTGATACATTTTGTTCTAAATGTGTACGTACATGTATGAGATTAAAATGTATGATGACAAGAATAGTCTCTGACAAGGGACATTATTGTTGGACCTTATGAACACACTCATTTCTTACAGACTAATTAAATAGGTTACTAATTTTGTGGTACATGAAAGGGACTATGTTGTTTTATTGACATGGAACCGTCATGACTCACATTACTAGGTTATTTAATTATAATATTATGATAACCCATTGAAAACCAAGATGAATATGACTTATGGCACATCTAATGTCTAATCTGTTAAACTCTAACGTTAAGCTATCATATGTGCCAAGTGGGAGAATGTAAGACTAATTTTTTAAATCAGTTTTTAATGACCCACATGATGAGACGCATGTGCTGGCAACAGTTACGTTTTTGCGGAGTTCTTGCTAACGAATTCAGGGGAATGGTCTCGAATCTCCAACTATGATGGGCACGTGGAGAATAATGGTCTTGGGGAAACCGGTCCTCTCTCCACCTATAAAAGGAACCTTCAGAATACCCATCGATTGATATCTGAAAGAGTGTATTGGAATAGGGTAAGAGAGAGAAACAGGTTTTCTATTTTAAAGAAGGTTGAAGCTGAGGATTTACTGTGCTGAAGACTGAAGCAAAGGGTTTACTGATCTGAAGATCTGAAGCAGTCAAATATTTACAAAACAAAATGAAGTCAGGTAATAAATTCATTAATGTTCAAATTCCACTTTATATGATGCTGGTAAAGAATCTGAAAGTTCTAGGTCCTGTAATCAAATAACTGATATTGATTACTAAACAGATTCTAAAATTATAACATTCGTCTCCATCATCATCGCCATTGTTGTGAGGGTTCTTGTTATTAGGGTTATTGTTACCCTTAACACTACCAAAGATAAGATCCACAAGATGATTCGCGTAATCTCGATAATCGTGCTGGTTATGGTTATGGTCATTATCATCATCACCCCCACCGCCATAGCCGGAGCTAGAGCCCCCATGATCATTACAACCACCAGCATCAGCACATCCACCATCCTCTCCTTCAGCTACCAAGCATCGTAGATGAGGAGGAGGCAGTGGAAAAAAAGAGTTTGAATCAAAATTACCGAAATCTCCAAATCCTGGAAGATTGGTATTGCTAGAAAAATATGAACCACAGTTCTCTTCATCACTGTCACTGCTACTGCTATTGCTGTCACTGCTACTGGTAAATGGAGGACGAGAATTATAATTCTTCATTGTATGCAACTGACAGAGCAGCTCCTAATTATCCAATGATTATGAATGCTCCTTCGCTTATAATTGTTCGAAGGGTCGCTACCACACTTCCTTTTTGTTTTTTTGAGTACAATTATCAAGAATGGTCTCTACCGCTCCCTTCTTTTATGTTGCATTCACTTCTTGTATGTTTCATTTGAGATTTTATTATCATCCAAGAGATTCCCATGAATCATGATGCCTTTTGGATTAGAATGAGGAACTAATCACTCTTGATTAAGTTCGGTTAGCTTTCTCCCATGACTTACACATGATCTTAATTGAAAAAATGATAAATTTCATTTATAAAGCATGGACTCTTAGTCTAGATGCACAAGAAAGCATAGACACCATATTAAACACTTTTATCCATAGTGAAGCAAAGGTAACTGCATATCATGGTGTATTTTGTAGTTGGATTTGATTGGCAAATCTATTCTCAATGTACCCAAATTTGACATGAAAAAATAAATTGAGTATTTGAGGGGTGTAATTAAAGAGATTTGGGAAGTTGCAAAGAAATGAGATTTGGATCCATAGGCATTGTTTAGTGGAGCGAGACAAATGGTTTGATTCATATTTATGTTTTTAAGTTGTTATTTTTTTTTTGTGTGGGTTTCTAATTTTTGTTGTATTGGTCGAATTGTGATTCTTTCAATGTAAGTGGAGAATAGTTTGAGAAATATAATTATATATTTCTCTTAGAGTTTCATTTTGGATTTATTCTTAGTATTTTTTAGGCTTCAACAAAAAATTGAACTAAGCATTTAATTAGTTTCCTTTATTTGTTTGAAACTTATTTATGTGGTTGGTTGATAAACTTCTTTTCTATTCTTTGCATCTTTGATAGAGATTAGCTATTATTAACTTCAATTTCTTAAGATAAATTGATAGAGAAGAGGATTCAACTTTTATTCCTGTGAACCTATTCTTAGTGCATCGATCATGTACTTAGCAGCCTATGAATTCAAGTAGGAATTTGTTCATAGGATCACGTGTAAAAATTAAAACATATTGCACTATGGTATAGTGCTTTATTTATGCCTTCCACTACATTTTAGTTTTAAACTACATTCTAGTTATAATAACACGTATGTTATCATATTTGAACTAAATCCTCCTCTTTCAAAGTTTTAATCAGCACTCAATTAAGAACATTGGATTAAATGAAATCCTATTCTTTCAAACTCTTAATCAATGCTCCATAAATTACATTCCACATCGGTTTTTAATCAAGTGTTTGGGAAAAATGTTTCATAAAGATATAAGGGTTAAAATTGAGCTCTCCAACCCAAGGAAACCTTGAATGTCCTACTATCCTACTGACCCCTCACATCCATCCTCTCATGTGAGAATGAGTACCTCTTACTTGACTCCTCCTCAACCCTCCCACATTCCACCCAAATTCATGGTCCCTCATATAGAGGCTCTAAGTGTGTCTATGATTCTACTACATATGTGACTCCACAAACCATTAATCCATATTACCCATTCCCCCACCCTTCACTAAGGCCTCCAAACCGGCCACACCCCCATCCTCCCTCTTTTTTTCATGGGAAGGTTTATGCTCAACAAAACATGCTCACTCGACCTACAACCAATAACTAACAAGAATAACCTAACAAACTAAGAAGAAGAAGAAGAAGAAGAAGGCAAACAATCAAAATCAAGAAGGGATCAACCCCCTAATTCTCTTGCTAATATTGGAGGTACTCAGAACCCCAAAAATCTAAATCTGAATAAACCCTCCGAGTAGGATCTGGACACTACACTCACCATTATATGCATCTTATGAAGGATTTCCAATTATGGGATGAGACCAATAAATGGTAGGAAATCAATTTTTTTCAAGGTCAATTTTTTTTCCACCCCCTCATACTATCACACCTTAATCAATAGCACTGCAAATGACTCTAAATAACTGCATAAGAAATTTGGTGGAGACTCTCCAAGTCACAAGGCATTATAAGGATGCAAATAGAGAACCTTTCCATCTCAAGGGGTGGCCATAACATAGCCAACGATACCTTATCATCCCCAAATATCTACAACAAGTCACCCTAGTGATCCTTCCTTCCAAAACATTCACATGAACTCCATCTATGTCAACCTAATGACACAACATAATCAATATGGCATGTCAGTTGAACCAACCAATCTCAATAAGGAAAAGGATACATATGTGTTGAAAGGACCCTTGCATCTACTACACAATAATTTAAACCCTCCCCTAAATATCCCTAAGACCCCTTTATGTCACACTACCTAGAACCCCGATGCTAGAGTCACTCCTAACTATATATAGTGTTGTGGATGACTTGTCCTAGTCTCTAGCTACCAATTCTATGATGAAATTTCTCCAAACTATCTTGGTGCAACACAAATATCTCTTGTTTTCCTTAGGTGCAATTGATCCTTCACACACTCATCTAATGACATTCGACTTAGATAGACTTGAGCCCTATTTTATCCTCTTTCCAAGTTCTTGTCACTATTAAGAATTTGATTATTCATTGATGCATAATATGAAGGTGCTTCTACTTGTGTCATGTACACCCATGTTTGGAATAATTATGTTCCCTTGAGTTAGTCCTATCCCTTATGAAATTTTACATGTATGATGGTTAACATTCTAAGCTATAAGGTCATCTCCAAAAAAAAATTGTTTAACTTATTGGTAATATAGTATTGATCAACATGGAGGTTATAAATGTTGAGTTAGATTACAATATCCTCCTTAGTAGTAGCTACATGTATGGCACTATGAAAAATCAAAGTCCTTAATGAAGTTCTTAAGCCTTCAAATCACTTGTTGAAAATGAAGCAAATCGCAAAAAATATTTCCAATCATATAATGGTGGAGAGTTCACCTCAAATGAATTCAATGAATTTTGTGAAATTCATGGAATCAAGAGGCAGTTGTCAGTAGCAAAAATGTCTCAGCAAAATGGAGTAGTTGAGAGAAAGAACGGGACTGTCCAAGAAGCAGCTAGAACTATGCTTAATGAAGAAAAACTTCCTCATGGCTATTGGAGAGAAGCAATATATACGACTGTCTATTAATAAAATTGAGGATAGCTCAAAGTGAATAGTTAGAAGAATCCTTATGAGCGGTTGGAAGACCAACTTCAGTTAAATATCTTAGATTTTTTGGAAGTAAATGCTACATAAAAAGAGAATATGATAATCTAGAGAAGTGTGACTCTATAACGGATGAAGGCATATTTCTTCGATATCCTTCCACTAAAAAGGCATACAGATCTTATAATCTAAGTTTGCACTAGATCATAGAAAGCGAAAATGTAACTGTTGACGATACTAAGCCAAGAATAATACAAATACAAGAGTGTGGATGTTGAAGAAACTGACGATGAAGAAATAGATGATAAACGAAAAGAAGAAAGTTGACTAGAAGAGGATTAGTTTGAGGAAGAAGAAGAAATAAAAGTAGAATCATGGGAAAATGAGAACGAAGAATCTCCAAGATCATACACAAAGACACCATCTAGGTGGGTTCAGAAAAATCATCATGAAATTGAAATAATTGGTGATAAATATCCAGGGGTTAAAACAAGAAAAAAAAATTACTTTATGATGAAGAAAAAGCACTACTTTTGATAGTAGAACCCAAAATATTTAAAGAAGCTTGAAAAAGTGAGGACTGGATCAATGCTATGACTGATGAACTTGATCAAATAGAGAAGAAAAAAACTTGGGAAGTTGTCCCAAGAACTAAGGGCATGACTGTTATTGGAACCAAGTGGACTTTTAAAAACAAGTTCAATGAGCATGGTCATGTGACAAGAAATAAGGCCAAGTTAGTATGCAAAGGATATACTCAAGTAGAAGGTGTTGACTTTGAAGAAACTTTTGCACATGTGGAAAGACTTGAATCCATTAGTATTTTTTTGGATTTTGCAAGCCACAAGAAATTCAAAGTATATCATATGGATGTAAAATCTACTTTTCTTAATAGAGAACTTGAAGAAGAAGTCTATGTTGAGCAACATGAAGGGTTTTTTTTCATGAAAATCGAAATTATGTTTTCAAACTCAAGAAGGCACTCTATGGTCTTAAACAAGCTCCAAGAGCATGGTTCTCAAGCCTTAACAATTATTTAAAGAAACAAGGATATATAAGGGGGGCCACTAGCCATAATCTATACATAAAGTTTGAAAACAAAAATATGATCATTATTGTAGTCTACGTAGCCAATATCATATTTGGAAGTGATCTACAAATTCTTAGTGTAAAATTTGCTTCAGAAATGAACAAGGAATTTGAAATGTCAATGTTAGGAGAACTAACATTCTTTCTAGAGTTGCAACTATATCAGTCAGAAAAAGGGACCTTCAACTCTCAAACCAAGTATATCAAAGAGATGTTGAAAAATTCAAAATGGAAGAATCCAAACTTGTTAGTACTCCTATGGTCACTGGTTGTAAATTGAGCAAGGATGATGAATCTTTAGAAGTAGATCATACAATGTATAGTTCAATAATTGGTAGTTTATTATATGTAACAACTACAAGACTAGATGTAATGAAGACTTTAGGTTTGGTTTCTAGATTCCAATCAACCCCAAAAGAAACACATGCGGATGCAGTAAAACAAATTTTTAGATATCCGAAAGGTACCATGGATTATGGATTATGGTATCCAAAAGGAAATAAATTCACTCTAAAATCATTCACTAATGCATATTGTGAAGGAAGTACTGATGACATGAAAAACACAAGTGGAGAAACATTCTACCTAGGATATTCATTGGTGTCATGGCTAACCAAAAAGAAGTCTTCCATTTCACTATCTATAATAGAAGCTGAGTTTATTGCTACTGGATCATGTTGTACACGCATCATTTAGATGAAGGAAACATTGGAAGATTTACTTGTAAAATATGAAGACCCCATTTTCATACATGGTGACAATACAAGTGCCATAAAAATATCAAAAAATTCAGTCATGCAATCCAAGACAAAGCACATACCAATAAAATAGCACACTAAAAGTGATCAAGTGTCTCAAAAGGTGGTAAAATTGGAATATATTGATAGTAAAGAACATATTGTTGATATATTCACTAAGCCACTACCCAAAGAAGAATTTGAGCATATTAGACGTAAGTTGGGAGTAAAATCCTTACAGTGATTAAAAAGGAGAAAATGCAACATTTCAGGGGCAGATATGTTGATAGGGTGAGCCGTTAGAAGGAAACCTTTGTCATCATTGTCAAAGGGGAGAATGATTTAATGTTTCCATCAATGCCAAAGGGGGAGAATGTTGAATTGAGTTGTCATTGATTTCAAAATGAGTTCAATAATGAAAAAGGAATAAGCGATGACACGATGGCATATGCGATGAGGATGGAAAGACACATAAGGGGATCTAATGAGGGGATCAAGTTCAATGGAGACTGATTGATTGATCGATCCTCTCATAATTCAATGTAGATTCATGGAGTTGAAATCAAGTTATTTATCATATATTAGATGGCTGAGAGTTTAACATGAGAATAGATTGATGGTAGGAAAAAGATCTGCAAAGTAAATGTGCGTGGAAAATAACATTTCGGAGCTCCAAAGTGATGTTCTGTGTTTGATATTTGATCAATGAACAAGGAGGGTTCTGCAAAGCAATCGAAAATTCACAGGATTTACATAAGACGAATTAGGGAAGCAATTTTGAAAAAAGTCGAAATGCAGACCTGTAATCTGCGATTTGCAATACAGAAGGAATCCACAATCTGCAACTCGCAAAGCACGAAAGAAGTCTTGTAGAAGATTAATTGAGGAAGTTGTTTCATGAGAAGTCGAAATGCACACCCGCAACCAAAAATCTTCAAAATCTTCAATTCACACAAATTGCGAAAAGGTCTGTTGCAGATAGATTATTGCAAGAAAGACATTGTGGGAAGGACAATGTGAAAAAGAAACTGCGAAAGGTTGGGACTGTTAAAATTTAAACAGATTTAAAAATGACAAACATAGAGGTAAATTGAATTAGTTTTTTTTATGAGTTGCGATGAAGATATGTGACTGTCATATGAAGAGATACGTTTGAGGGTATTTAAGCAATGCTTTAAATTTTCAAATAAGCATCTCTGCACATTCGATTGGAAGATTCATTGGTGTAGAGAAGTTAGAGATTAAATTAACATATAAGGGAGGTAGGGTGGTGCTAGGGATAGATATATGCCTGCAAGGGGGTTGTAGCCTCCTTCCAGTGGTAGCTAGTAAATAGGGGTTCCCAACATTCTTTCAACAAAAACTGGTAAGGGAGGGGGTTATAGCCTTCTTCTAGTAGTTGTTGGTTAATAGGGTGCGGTACCATCCTTATCTGTAGTAGCAGGAAAACATTTTTTGTAAATATAATTTTTCATTAATAGGAAGTATTGGTTGTTTACCCAATTGGGATTCAACAATAAATTTCTGTTCTATGTGTTTTTGTTGATCATGTGTGTTAATAAATTAATTAAAATGTGTTTTGATTGTTAAAAGTTATTAATACTAAATCACACCCCCACTCTATGTATTGTCCAATATTCCAACAGTGGTGAGACTTAATTGACAGAAATACATGCAATAATAAAAATTCCTTTGATATTTTTAAGCATTTCCAAAGAGTAGAGAGGGGGAAAAAAGGGGAAAAAACCTATTGAACTGTGTCACTTATAGTAGATCCCATTGCTTGTTCATCCATGTCCTTTAGGCCTCCATTAGCATATTTATTTCTAGTTACTTACCTCTAAATATACCTCTATGAACTTGAAAAACTTGAAATCTATCTACCAAATATTGAATTAAAAACTAGATTTAACACATAAATTCAAATTCATATTC
The DNA here is from genome assembly GCA_001517045.1 of Pseudotsuga menziesii. Taxonomy (NCBI): domain Eukaryota; kingdom Viridiplantae; phylum Streptophyta; class Pinopsida; order Pinales; family Pinaceae; genus Pseudotsuga; species Pseudotsuga menziesii. The sequence continues at coordinate 397,933 of LPNX010324691.1, read as the reverse complement.
AAAATTAGGGGGAGATTGAATTTCATCGACATATTGAATCAAAGAAAATATAATGCTTATAACCCTGATGTGTAGGTGAATCCCTTCTCCTTTTCTTTGAGTCATCCTTCTCCATCCATGCCATTGATCACCAAAAACTTCATGTAGAAATATTATTTCCAGCCTCCAATTCCTCCAACATGCCTTTACTCTCACTTTTTTATTCTTTAACATTGCCCCAAATACCTCCTTTTATAGCATTGGGAATTGGAAATTCAAGAATCAAACTTCAATGTTGGATAATAACTTTTTCCAAAATTTTGATTTATTTCATCAAATACCCACTTTCTATATTTTTTGTCAGGATTTTGTATTGTTAATCCATAATTTCAAACAAAATTAATGAATATGCCATGCATTTCTTTCCACTTTTTGGGTTTGTGGAGAATGGGTTTTTGCATTAAGTGGGTAAATCAATCACTAAACCTTGCCTCTTTAGGATACCTTTGTATGAAATCACTTCTTCTATTATGGAACTAGTGGTTAGATAAGACGAGATTGTCTCTTACATGTACTTGAACTTTATCTTCATGCCACGAGAAAATGATAAGGATGTGCTTATGACTGTCGCAACTTAAGGGTGCTAATTTGATTATTAACATATGCCTCCTAATGTGTGAGGTCTCAAGAAAATCTAAGTGCCAAAATAAATTTTTTGTATTTTGATACTCTTCATACTGATACTCTTTAGTGATCAAGGAATGATAGTAAGGGATTAGTTAATGTATGCAGTAGTTGGAAAAATACCTACAAGTCAAAGAAGTCAATTTCTGAAATATAAAAAATATTGTTAAGGTCGGTATACCCATGGTCAGCAATAAACAAGCATGACCATGAATAATACATAGTGAATCCATGTCAAAAGTGAATATCTCAAAAATTTATACATGCACTTTGATAAGTGCAAAATATCGAGGTCTTTGTGGTACTTTGACATATTTGTTAATCTTGCGCAACTCGAGCAGTGCATCAATGAGTGATACAATTGTCTTTTCCAAGGTATAAAACACAAGCCAATGATATTATGAGTTTATATCATGAAAATATATGAGATGATGCCGAGCATAATAAAACACCATCTGATTCCTAATCATTGATGTATACTGTTAATGGATAAAAGAAGACCCACCAATAATGATGATGGACTCCAAGGTACTTGAGTACAAACTAACAAGTTTGAATATATGTTCTAAGGTTGAACAATTGATGTATACACACTGTCATTTGTGAGGAAACTTGCAACTGATAACTACAAGATCCAATGTACTCTCCAGGTTCCTAGACCCACTTCCTGGATGATGGTTTGGCTTCAACGGTAATATATATTTCAGAAGAAAGGAATTAATGTATCCCACATCAACTCACATGAAACAAAGGTCAATAGTTTGATATAATTTTGTAGTGATATGGGATCCATCATTGTATATTGACACAAGGAGGTCTAACATGATTGGTTATGAATATTGAGGAATGACTAACACTATTTAACTTCCCTTGAACACATAACACAACATAGAATGGACACTTGGAAAATTAAGTCTCAAGTAACTAACGATTATGGAATTCTTCAATTCCAGATACATTAACAATAGCTCCATGGATGATAGGAAGGGTAACCCATTAGTGGAGATCTATTAAAAATACTTGTACATTTTCCTTAGGAAAATGTAAATGGTGTAATAACAATGGATACAAAATTATGTGTCGTGTTCAAGGGAAACCAGGACTGGCTGTTGCCATTTTCAAGGATTCAATATGATATTATTCAAGTCTCCCCCTTTTTGGATTTTTGTTTTTTTTAATTTTGAGTAAATTTTCATTCATTAGCTTGAAAAATGAATAAAGAATGTTATAGTACATGGGAGGGAACAAGTGTTGCATGGGCATACTCCCATATTTCAAGGGAACGGGTCAAGACAAGGAAAAGATACATATTGCAAACAAGGGATGATTTAGTTGCACACACTCTTTCGGATGTTCCCTCCATAGGTTGACTATTTGAAGTAGTTCTATGTGTGAACATATAGTGAAATAAAACCAAGTAACTGTAGCTATGAAATTTGGTATAATGGCCAAGTAGGAAAGGTGAGATTGTTAGGATTAATTAATCCTCCTTTGTCCAATATATTCTATTTTGTCTATTTTCCTAACTTAGGGGGTCATTTTTACTGTACTAGAGTGTATGGGACACACACAGAGGTTATTTTCCACTTACTGCATGTGCATGTATGAGTTTATGTTCCTCTGGGAATAAACCCTACATTATAGGAGCCCACTATGAGTGCCACTAGTAGCCTCCATCAGTTGGTAATGGTTGGTAAGTAGTTATGTTTAGTTAACCTCCAGTTACAATCAGTTAGCTCACTTTCAGTTATCCTAGCACTAGTTTGCATGAATGAAAGGAGAGTGGAACCTTTTTCCCACCTACCTCATCAGTTAACTTATTGTAGACTGATTTAGACATCTCGAGTTAGATTAGTGACTTCCATTAGTGATTTAGACATGCTTAGTTAGCTAATCATACATGTTTAGTTGGTAGATTCAAATCCTATCCTAATGATTCAAATTATATTTATTGTATAATCATTGTATTTTTTATTAATGAATAAAGATTAATGTTGTGATTATCTAAGCAATTCTTGTCTGATTTATCTAAAGTTTGTGGCATGGATTTCTTGTTCAGTGTACATTATCTTTGATTATTCCACTACATAATTCCCTTCCTACAACTTTCATATTTTCCTATAGATCAATGGTTCACATATTTAACATGTATCAAAACCTTTTTTTAGGCTAGAAACAAACCTTGTCCAACCTCCATTATGCACCTAAAGCAGCCAATTTCCACATAATTCCTAGAATCATAGCTTTTCTCCCTCTGGATTATGTATACAGAATTCTATCCATGTGTGAGTGGCTATGAGAAAGTGTAAATGTCAATGTGGAAAAACTTGTACTGACATATGATTGTGAATTGAATTTTTTTTTCACTGTTCTTTGCAGGAACCTACGTATATTCTTCAGGAATTGACTTATCAGCATATATAAAGATGGATAATTTTTCATCTCTCGTACATAGGATCCTTACACCCTTCAATTACACTAATTGGAGGGAAGATATGCAGGTAGCCTTGCACAGTCTTGGTATTTTTAGGATGACAATGGACATCGAAGCTGATCCCCAATAGTATGTTGATAAGAACAAGTTTTTGAATCGACTTGATGAATCCTTCAACTACGTGTGCACTCACATCTCCTGGGATCTTTTATTCCACCTTGAGGGACTAAGGACTCTGAAGTAATATTGGGAAATGCTTGAATATTTGTTTGGAAAACAAGATGAGATTCAAGGGCATATTTTGGAGAATGAGCTCATTGCACTACAACCCAAAAGTTTCAAAACTATTCAACAATTCTTTTCAAACTACAAGTCACTAGTATTACAATGCAAACAATGTGGATTAGAGAGGAAATATGCGCAGCTTTTGCTATCAATGCTGAGAAATATTCATTCATAGTTCTTAGTCTTTGTCTCTACATCCCATTCTGGAAGAACTTGTTAAAATATTATAACTTTGAAAGCTATTCCAGATGTATTGATTGTGATCCTCCTTCAAGAGATGAGTTTTGTCTTGTAAGAGTCATTGAAAGAATCAATGTAAACCTTCAGATGTAATTCGGGTCAATAGTACCCAAGTGTCAATATAATAAAACCCATACATGCGTTCTTCTTTCAGTTCTCTATCTGAATTTAATCTAACCTATTGTACTAGAGTACTACCTTGAACAGGGTGTGGAAAAATACAGTTAGGTGTTTTTTTAATCTATTAGTAAATCTGGAAATTCTTCTAATCATTTACCCTAATCTATATCTAAACCAACAATTGACTATCTTTTCACAATAAAATATTTCATTAACTATTCCTGACATCAGCGGAACATAAGCATAACACATTATTGCTTAAAATAAATCCTTCCAGGTGTAAATATGCCATTACAAAACTAGATAAATCGTGTAGAATCTTGAAATGTAGAAGAGGTGACAACAACTTAAGGAACCTATTCCTCCCAACAAACTTTTAGAGAAAATTTGAACTACAAATCTTAGGACCCTCGAGCTTGTCTCCTATCCACCTGGTAGGAGTACTGGATGATTGACGTAGTTTAGTAATCCTATGCAACTCTATTGAGTGTTCAGTAGTAAATCTATTCTGCATGCAGCAGTATGAACTCAACTTAGAATAGTTGCACTAGTTCAGATATTCAACACTTTTCACTCAAAAAAAACTTCAGCTAGTCCCCTCCATCGAATTTTCTTGTGCACTTCATTCACTCAGAATGTTCACAAGTCAAGAATGAGCATCCTCAGCTGTATTCAATGGGAAGTTTTATTAGCATGCCCAGGCCTTTTGGGTTAGTTTTCACTTAGTGATCCACCTACTCATGTTCCACTTCCTTGGAGAACATGACCATAAAAATAGGGAAGTTTCCTCATGCAACAGCTAGAAGTAGTTTGAGGATGTTGTCAAGTGTCTATCTACTCTCATCCCAGCCTACTCTACCAAGTGACTAGTAAAACACTCATTTAATAGCTTCCTTAAGCTATTGTCTCATCTTTCATTATTAATTAACAAAATATTCAACAATTACATCCAATTATCCTTGGTCCCACTTGGTCATTAGTTACAAACTTTATAATAAAATATAACATAATGTTTCTTAAAACATAAAATGTTTTTGCAATTTGGGGCATGTGACATACAAACCCCCTTAAATTATAACATCATCCTCAATGTTATTTATTCTTCATCCTCAGAATATCCCTAGAACAGAATTGTATATGCAGCCCGCATATGACTCTCCAATTCTCAGGTAGCTTCTTCTGGGCTAAGGTGTTTCCATTGCACCTTCACCTGGCCAATGGTGTGATTTTGAAGGAAGATCTCCCTCCTTTCGAGGATACAATCTAGTTCTACAAAAAAATATCCTTTGGGTTCCACCTACACATCATTCTAGTTTATAACATGAGTAGCATCATGTACATAGTTTTTTAACACATAAATATGAAAGACATTATGAACCTTGAAATTTGGGAGTAAAGCCAATTGATATGCCATCTGTCCTATTCTGAATAGTATCTCAAAAGGTTTGCAATATTGGGGTGCTAACTTAGCACAAATTCCTAATCTCAGATATAACTCTTTTTAGGCCTTACCTTAATAAAGACATGTTCACCAACCTGGAACTCTTTTTGCGTTCGTTTAAGATCTACTTGACTTTTTGTCTGTCTTGTGCAACTTTCAAGTTACCTTGCACCTGTTTTACAATTAACTCGATATTTTTAAATATTTCAGGTCCTAATACGAACCTGTTAACTGGATTACTCCATGAGATGGGGGTATTACACTTACTGCCATACAAAATTTCAAATGGATTGTATCTTGCTAAAGCTTGGTAGTGATTGTTGTAAGCAAACTATACTAGGTGTAAGTAATCTTCCCATTTACCTGGTTGTTCCTTAACATACATTCTGAGCATATCTTCCAACACTTGATTCACTCTTTTATTCTATCCATCCATCTGGGGATGAAAATAAGTACTAAAATGTAAAGTAGTATTCAGTTCTTTAAACAAAGACTTCTAGAAATCGCTCGTAAACTTAGGCTCTCTGTCTAAAATTATAACTTTCGGTATTCCACGTAAACAAAATATTTGCTTCATGAATATATCAGTAATATTAGCATCCTTGTAAGTGGTTTTTACAGCTATAAAATGAGCTTCTTTACTAATTTTATCAACGACTACCATTATTGAGTAATTCATATCTTGATTTCTTGGTAGACCTATAATAAAATCAAGACTGATTATTTTCGACTTCCAGCTAGGGATAGGTGATGGCTGAAGTAATCTAGCTAGATGTTAGTGTTCAGTCTTAACTTTTTGACATTCAAAACACTTTGCAAAGTATTCTTCCAATTCATTCTTCATGTTTGGCCAAAAATAATCCTTCAGTAACATGGTTATAGTATTCTGATAATGCGGATGTCTTGAGTAAGGATTCTTATGAATTTTGTTTAAAATCAATAACTTAATATTGGGTACATTAAGCATATACAACCTGTCCTTATATAGTAATAATCCTTTTTCGTTTAGACTATACCCTGTAGTTAAACTTTCAGTTAATTTTTTTGTTACTTTTGCTTGTAATTTCTGGTAGTTTTCATCCAATCTCACTCCTTCCTCTAGTTGTTCTTCTAAATCTGTTTTATAAGTGTTGATTTTGCTACAAAATTTAGTTTTGAATTTCTTCTTAGAGCATCAACAACCTTATTTTCTTTTCCCTTAATATGTTGGATTTCAAAATCGTACTCATTAAGGAAAGCTATCCACCTAGATGGCCTTGGATATAAGTTAGGTTGATCCAACACATATTTTAATCCTTTATTATCTATCATTAATATAAATTTTCTTTCAATTAAGTCATTTCACCACATCTTCAAGGCATGTATGATGGAATCCAACTCTAAGTCATAGGTTGCATAGTTTTTCTCATGAATATTAAGCTTCCTAGACTCATATGCAATTAAGTGTCCTTCTTGAGTTAAAACTCCACCTAGACCGTCGTTGCATGCGTCAGTACATACTATAAAGCCTTTATTAGGATCAACAATTCTTAAGATTGGTGTAGTCGTTAGTAATGTTTTTAACTTTTTAAAAATTTCTTCACACTTTTGACTCCACTCAAATTTCTTCCCTTTCTTCTATAAAGAAGTTATGGGATTTGCAATTCTTAAAAACCCTTCAATAAATCTTTGACAATAGCCAATAATCCCCATGAATGACCGTATGTCAGTTACATCCTTTGGAACTAGTCATTTTTCGATTGATTTTATCTTTTCTGGATCAAGTGAGATCCCTTCTTTAGTTACTACATGACCCAAGTACTGTATTTCATCCTTAAAGAAATCACACTTACTAAATTTTGCATAAATTTAATGTTCATTAATTGTAAAATTCATTAATTGTATAAAAACCAATGTTTTTTTTCTATCTATCACCACTGTGATGTCTCTTCAATGGACTTGAGGTGCATCCATCTATTACCATGCCATCTCGTTGAATTCACATATAGAAAACCTTTTTGAGACAAGGCAAGTTGGAAATGAGGGTAACCTATTGGACTTATATTCCTCAAATCATTTGGAATTCAAAGCCAGAAATCATTCAATCAATGATTTCAAAACATGTATTATATGCCCCATATAGGATTAATTGTTGAAATAAAAAAATATACATTGTGAGACTCGTTTGAAAGTCTAATAATACTCAATTTAAATTGTGTTTGGCCTTTTGCAAGTGAGTGCTTGGGAAGCATTTTTTTCAAAGTTGAAAACAATCACTATTTTGAATTAGGCTATTGCATAGGGGATTATTCTTTCCCTTATTTACAAGGTTTCTTTATATATTCTCATGCTTTCTTCTCTTTACCCCCAAAATATAGGAAATGACATGGATGGGGGTGGTATTCACTATAGTCGTTAGGAACCCTCATGATTGAACTTATCCTTATCACACCGATCCTATAGTTGCACTCTATACATTATCTTTATACCTCAATTTTGTATCGCACAAGTTGTCTTATGTATGATCTAATTTATGATCTATTTTCGATTTTTACTTCTCTATACTCTCAAGATACACGAAATTAAATTCATGGGTTATTCACTTTGATTTCTAGGAACATTGGCGATTGAACCTATGCTTAGTGCATCGATCATGTACTTAGTGGCCTACCAGTTCAAGTAAGAATTTGTTCAGAGGATCACATGTAAAAATTAAAACATATTGCACTATGGTGTAGTGCTTTATTTATTCCCTCCAATACATTTTAGTTTTACACTACATTCTAGTTATAATAACATGTTTGTTATCATATTTGAACTAAACCCTCCTCTTTCAAAGTTTTAATCAGCACTAGATTAAGAACATTGGATTAAATGAAATCCTATTCTTTCAAACTCTTAATCAACACTCCATAAATTACATTCCACATCGGTTTCTAATCAAGTGTTTGGGAAAAATGTTTCATAAAGATACAAGGGTTAAAATTGAGCTCTCCAACCCACGGAAACCTTGAACATCCTACTATCCTACTGACCCCTCACACCCATCCTCTCATGTGAGAATGAGTACCTCTTACTTGACTCCTCCTCAACACTCCCACATTCCACCCACATTCATGGTCCCTCATAATGAGGCACTCAGTGTGTCTATGATTCTACTAGATATGTGACTCCACAAACCATTAATCCATATTACCCATTCCTCCACCCTTCACTAGGACCTCCAAACTGGCCAGATGCCCATCCTCCCTCTTTTCTTCATGGGAAGGTTTATGCTAAACAAAAAAAGCTCACTCCACCTACAACCAATAACCAACAAGCATAACCCAACACACTAAGAAGAAGAATAAGAATAAGACAAACAATCAAAATCAAGAAGGGACCAACCCCCTAATCCTCTTGGTAATATTGGAGGTACTAAAAACCCCAAAAATCGGAATCTGAATAAACCCTCCAAATAGGATGTGGAAACTACACTCACCATTATATGCATCTTATGAAGTATTTCCAATTATGGCATGAGACCAATAAATGATAGGAAATCAATTATTCTCAAGGTCAAAATGTTTTTCCACCCCCTCATACTATCACACCTTAATCAATGGCACTGCAAATGACCCTAAAAAACTGCATACGAAATTTGGTGGAGATTCTCCAAGTCACAGGGCATTAGTAGGATAAAAAAAAAAGAACCTTTCCATCTCAAGGGATGGCCATAACATAGCCAACGATACCTTATCATCCCCAAATATCTACAATAAGTCACCCTAGTGATCCTTCCTTCCAAAACATTCACATGAACTCCATCTATGTAAACCTAATGACACAACATAATCAATATGGCATGTCAGTTGAACCAACCAATATCAATAAGGAAAAGGATACATATATGTTGAAAGGACCCTTGCATCTACTACACAATAATTTAAACCCTCCCCTAAATATCCCTAAGACCCCTTTATGTCACACTACCTAGAACCCTGATGCTAGAGTCACTCCTAACTATATATAGTGTTGTGGATGACTTGTCCTAGTCTCTAGCTACCAAGTCTATGATGAAATTTCTCCAAATTATATTTGTGCAACACAAATATCTCTTGTTTTCCTTAGGTGCAATTGATCCTTCACACACTCATCTAATGACATTTGACTTAGATAGAGTTGATCCCTACTTTAGCCTCTTTCCAAGTTGTTGTCACTATTAAGAATTTGATTATTCATTGATGCATAATTTATTAAGGTGCTTCTACTTGTGTCATGTACAGCCATGTTTGGAATAATTATGCTCCCTTGAGTTAGTCCTACCCCTTATGAAAATTTACATGTATGATGGTTGACCTTCTAAGCTATAAGGTCTTCTTCAAAACATTTTTGTTTAACTTATTGGTAATATAGTATTGATCAACATGGAGGTTATAAATGCTGATTTAGATTACAATATCCTCCTTAGTAGTAGCTACATGTATGGCACTATGAAAAATCAGAGTCCTTTATGAAGTTCTTAAGCCTTCAAATCACTTGTTGAAAATGAAGCAAATCGCAAAAAATGTTTCCAATCATATAATGGTGGAGAGTTCACCTCAAATGAATTCAATGAATTTTGTGAAATTCATGGAATCAAGAGGGATTTCTCAGCAGCAAAAACGTCTCAGCAAAATGGAGTAGTTGAGATAAAAAAACGGGACGGTCCAAGAAGCAGCTAGAACTATGCCTAATGAAGAAAAAATTCCTCCTAGCTATTGGAGAGAAGCAATATATACAACTGTCTATTTACAAAACAGAGGATAGCTTAGAGTGAAATGTGACAAGAATCCTTATGAGCGGTAGGAAGACCAACTTCAGTTAAATATGTTAGATTTTTTGGAAGTAAATGCTACATAAAAAGAGAATATGATAATCTAGAGCAGTTTGACTCTATAACGGATAAAGGAATATTTCTTGGATATCCTTCCAGTAAAAAGGCATACATATGTTATAATCTAAGTTCGGACAAGATCATAGAAAGTGAAAATGTAACTGTTGATGATACTAAGTCAAGAAGAATACAAATACAAGAGTGTGGATTTTGAAGAAACTGACGATGAAGAAATAGATGATTAACAAAAAGAAGAAAGTTCACTAGAAGAGGATTCTTTTGAGGAAGAAGAAGAAAGAAAAGTAGAATCATGGGAAAATGAGAACGAAGAATCTCCAAGATCATACACAATGACACCATCTAGGTAGGTTCAGAAGAATCATCATGAAATTCAAATAATTGGTGATAAATATTCAAGGGTTAAAACAAGAAAAAAATTACTTTATGATGAAGAACAAGCACTACTTTCAATAGTAGAACCCAAAATATTTAAAGAAGATTAAAAAAGTGAGGATTGGATCAATGCTATGAATGATGAACTTGATCAAATAGAGAAGAAAAAATCTTGGGAACTTGTCCCAAGAACTAAGGGCATCATGGTTATTGGAACCAAGTGGATTTTTAAAAGCAAGTTCAATGAGCATGGTCATGTGACAAGAAATAAGGCCAAGTTAGTATGCAAAGGATATACTCAAGTAGAAGGTGTTGACGTTGAAGAAACTTTTGCACATGTGGAAAGACTTGAATCCATTAGTATTTTTTTGGATTTTGCAAGCCACAAGAAATTCAAAGTATATCATATGGATGCAAAATCTACTTTTCTTAATGGATAACTTGAAGAAGAAGTCTATGTTGAGCAACATGAACGGTTTTTTTTCATGAAAATCAAAATTATGTTTTCAAAGTCAAGAAGGCACTCTATGGTATTAAACAAGCTCCAAGAGCATGGTTCTCAAGCCTTAACAATTATTTAAAGAAACAAGGATATATAAGGGCGGCCACTAGCCATAATCTATACATAAAGTTTGAAAACAAAAATATGATCATTATTGTAGTCTACATAGACGATATCATATTTGGAAGTGATCTACAAATTCTGAGCGTAAAACTTGATTCAGAAATGAAGAAGGAATTTGAAATGTCAATGTTATGAGAACTAACATTCTTTCTATATTTACAACTATCTCAATCAGAAAAAGGGACCTTCAATTCTCAAACTAAGTATATCAAATAGATGTTGAAAAATTCAAAATGGAAGAATCCAAACTTGTTAGTACTCCTATGGTCACTGGTTGTAAATTGAGCAAGGTTGATGAATCTTTAGAAGTAGATCATACAATGTATAGTTCAATGATTGGTAGTTTATTATACGTAACAACTACAACACTAGATGTAATGAAGACTTTAGGTTTGGTTTCTAGATTCCAATCAACCCCAAAAGAAACACATGTGGATGCAGTAAAAATAATTTTTAGATATCTAAAAGGTACCGTGGATTATGGATTATGGTATCCAAAAGCAAATAACTTCACTCTCAAATCATTCACTGATGCAGATTGGGAAGGAAGTACTGATGACAGGAAAAACACAGTGGAGAAACATTCTACCTAGGATATTGATTGGTGTCATGGCTAGCCAAAAAGAAGTCTTCCATTTCACTGTTTACAATAGAATCCGAGTATATTGCTGCTGCATCATGTTGTACACACATCATTTGGATGAAGGAAACATTGGAAGATTTACTTGTAAAATATGAGGACCCCATTTTCATACACGGTGACAATACAAGTGCCATAAAAATATCAAAAAATCCGGTCATGCAATCCAAGACAAAGCACATACCAATAAAATAGCACTCTAAAAGAGATCAAGTGTCTCAAAAGGTGGTCAAATTGGAATATATTGATACTAAAGAACATATTGTTGATATATTCACTAAGCCACTACCCAAAGAAGAATTTGAGCATATTAGACATAAGTTGGGAGTAAAATCCTTATAGTGAATAAAAAGGAGAAAATGAAACATGTTAGGGGGAGATATGTTGATAGAGTGAGTCATTAGAAGGATTTACCTTTGTCATCGTTGTCAAAGGGTAGAATGATTTAATTCTTCCATCAATGCCAAAGGGGGACAATGTTGAATGGAGTTGTCATTGAGGTCAAAAGGAGTTCAGTAATGAAAAAGGAATAAGCGATGACACGATGGCATATGTGATGAGGATGGAAAGACAAATAAGGGGATCCAATGAGGGGATCAAGTCTAGTCGAGGCTGATTGATTGATTGATCCTCTGATAAATCGACGTATATTCATGGAGTTGCAATCAAATTATTTATGAGAGCTTGGATGGCTCAGATTGTATCAAGAGAATAGATCAACAATTGGAAAAGGATCCGCATGGTAAATGTGTGTGGAAAATAACATTCCGAAGCGCCAAAGTGAAGTTCTATGTTTGATAACTAATCAACGAACAAGGAGGATTCCGCAAAGCGATAAAAATTTCACAGGATTTACAAAAGACGAATTGTGGAATCAATTTTGAGAAAAGTCAAAATGCAGACCTGCAATATACAATCTCCAATACAGAAGGAATCCACAATCTACAATCTGCAAAGTGCAAAATAAGTCTTGCAAAAGATGAATTGGGGAAGTTGTTTCACGAGAAGTCGAAATGCACACCCGCAACCCACAATCTACAATTGCAGAAGGAATGAATTCATGCAAATTGCAGAAAGGTCTGTTGCAGATAGATTGTTGCAAAAAAGACATTGTGGGAGGGACGATGTGAAAAGGAAACTGCAGAAGGTCGCGACTGTGAAAATTTAAACAGAGTTAAAAATAAAAAAAACATAGAGGTAATTTGATTTAGTTTTTTTTATGGGTCGCGATGAAGATATGTGACTGTCATATGAAGAGATACATTTGAGGGTATTTAAGCAATGCTTCAAATTTTCAAATAAGCGTCTCTGCACATTCAATTGGAAGATTCATTGGTGTAGAGAAGTTAGAGATTGAATTAACATATAAGGGAGGTAAGGTGGTTCTAGGGCGGGATATATGCCTGGAAGGGGGTCGTAGTCTCCTTCCAGTGGTATCTAGTAAATTGGGGGTCACAATATCCTTTCAACAAAAAGAGGTAAGGCAGGTGGTCATAGCCTTCTTCCAGTAGCTACTGGTTCATAGGGTGCAATACCATCCTTATCTTTAGTAGGAGGAAAACATTATTTGTAAATATAATTTTGCATTAATAGGAAGTATTGGTGGTTTACCCAATTGGGATTCAATGATAAATTTGTGTTCTATGTGTTTTTGTTGATCATGTGTGTTAGTAAATTAATTAAAAGTTTTTTTGATTGTTAAAAGTTATCAATACTAATTCACAAACCCCCTCTTTGTATTATCTAATATTCCAACAAAGGTGAGACCTAATTGACAGAAATACATGCAATAATAAAAAATCCTTTGATATTTCTGAGCATTTCCAAAGAGTGGAGAGGGGAGGAAAAGGGCAAATAACCTATTGAAGTGTGTCACTTGTAGTAGATCCCATTTCTTGATCATCCATGTCCTTTAGACCTCCATTAGCATATTTATTTCTAGTTACTTACCTCTAAATCTACCTCTGTGAACTTGAAAAACTTGAAGTCTATCTACCAAATATTGAATTCAAAACTAGATTTAACACATAAATTCAAGTTCAAGTTCAAAATTGGGGGGAATATTGAATTGCATCATATTGAACCAAAGAAAATATAATGCTTATAACCCTGATGTGTAGGTGAATCACTTCTCCTTTTCTTTGAGTCATCCTTCTCCATCCATTCCTTTGATCACTAAAAACTTCATGCAGAAAGAAGATTTCTAGCATCCAATTCCTCCAACATGCCTTTACTCTCATTTTTTTGTTCTTTAACATTGCCCCAAATACCTCCTTTTATAGCATTGGAAATTGGAAATTCAAAAATCAAACTTCAATGTTGGATAATAAATTTTTCCCAAATTTTGATTTATTTCATCAAAAACCCACTTTCTATATTTTTTGTCACGATTTTGTATTGTTAATCCATAATTTCAAACACAAAGTGGAGTAGGCTGTTATTACTCGAATCCAAACTGTGAAAGGATTTTTCAAAGCCATAAAGTTTCCTAACTGGCATTAACTAAGACTCGATATTCTGTTTCTGGTGAAGAAACAGGAAGAGCTTTTTGTTTCTTACAAGCCTAAGTGATAGGTTCAAATCATAGACTGAAAACATAACCTACAGTAGACTTTCGATCATCAGGATCGCCAACCCAATCTAAATCAGTGAAACCAACCAACAAAGGTTTCTCCCCTATACTGTAATGAATCCCAAACTGAATTGTACCTCGAATATATCGAAGTATTCTTTTTGCTTCTTTCGAGTGACTTTCATGAGGTGTTTGCATATAACGGGAAACACGACCAACGAAAAAGGAAAGGTGAGGACAGGAATGAGTCAAGTATAAGAGACTACCAACAAGCTAATGATACAAGGTGGCATCTACTTCACGGGAAGTACAAGTGGCAGAAAGTTTGACTCCAAACTGGAAGGGAGAAGGGGCTAGTTTACAATCTTCCATGTGGAAGCAATGAAGAAGATCATAAGCATAATTAGACTCGGAAATAAAGATTCCTTCTTTGGTTTGCAAGGCTTGGAGACCAAGAAAATAATGCAAATGTCCTAAGTGTGACATTTGGAAATTCTTCTTAAGACTAAATTTCACATGGGTTATAAGTTTAGGGTCACTACGAGTAAGGATAAGATCATAAACATAAAGAACAAGTATGATGAGATGGTTTCCTACTTTCTTAGTATAGACATTGGGGTGTGAATGGCATCTAGAAAAACAAGTGTCAAGGAGAAAGCTATCCATTTTGGCATACCAAGCTTTAAGAGGTTGCTTAAGGCCATATAAGGATTTCTTAAGGAGAGAGACAGGATTTTTTTTTAACTCTTATCTCTCATCCTCTGTGCTTGCCTTTTTTTTTTCTGCAAATCACAAACATAATCCTAAGTGTCTAAATATCCTAACATAATCCTCATAATTCTATTTGTGTTTTCAACTTAACTTGTTCCTTACAATGTTGATCAAACTCCAGTTTTGTGTAACCTTCCACGACTGAAACCTACCTAGATCCAAATCCTAGGGTCTATCAAGCACCGAGAGGGATCAAATCTCCCGGTGTGCAAACCTCTTCTCAAGTATTGCACTCAAGAACCTATTCAAGGAAAGGTTTGTACCTCTGGAGATTTGATCCATCTCGGTGCTTGATAGAGCCTAGGATTTCGATCTAGGCTTGTCAATAGAATTTTGAAGTGATCGTACTTAACCTAAAATTGAAGAGATAAAAAAAAACTTGAAACAACTCCTTTAAACTAATAAACAATACAACTAATATTTTAATGTATAATGAATTGTTGTGATTAATGTAAGTGTAATCAACATAATAATTTTTTTTAAAAATAAGAAATTATAATTATTTTACATATAATTTTATCAATTGATAAATAATTAATATTTCAATATTTTTTATAAGTTTTATTAAATAATAATTGTAACATTATCCTATAACATTATAAATTTCATTTTTTTTTTTCAAAAAAATCTCATTATATTCTTATTCTTTATATTTAACTTTTCTCAACCATTAATTATAATATCAAGTTGGCCACCTCAATTGAACTAAAAATGAAGAACTTGAAACAACTAATTTGAACTAATCCACAATAAAATCAAATTATAAAATTTTAGTATATGATTTATTGTTATGATTATTAAAATTGTGGTCAACACAAAAGAGAAAATTATTTATTTGATATACACTATGTTTATTTTACATACATTTTCGATATAAGACATTATGTTTATTTTATATATATTTTTGTCAAGTATATAATTTATTTTATATATATAAGACTTTATGGTTATTCTAAATAACCATGATGACGAGCTCGTTGGCAACTGAATGCGTCTAATCGAGCAGGGTCATTAGGGTTATTCTCAAGATTATTAGGGTTTTACTTCTTTTGCTCATTGGTATTTGGCTTCTCATCTTGCGTGTCTTGCTTCTTGTCAGTGGATCTTTTCTGAGTATTTTGCTCACTGCTGCACTGCTTCATTTCTTGATCGGCTTGTAGTCCCTTGCTTTGCTTATTTTCCTCTGCCTCTGCGCGCGCATCATCATCAAATGAGCGAGTGCGATGACATGTTGGACAGATTGTGCAGCTGCTTCTAGGATCCTGCGTAGGACGAGGATCTACAATAGAAGACTGAGGGGGCAACGTATGGGGAGGCAGATCAACGTATAGCCTTGCAAAAACCTTGCCATTGGAGGCAAAGCGGAAGAGGTACTTAGGATCTGCTCTATATTGCAAATCCATATTTTCAAAATAAGAGCTGTCCACGACATGCACAGTATCCGGATGATTGGTTAAAGCGTCAAGCAAGAAGTGCAAATAAGCACGGCCATAAGAGTAAGTGCCTGAACCATCGCCAATGTCCAAATAGCTTCCTACTTGAGGATGCCGATGGCTGTCTTCGTCTCCGTCATCGTCGCCATTGTTGTTAGGGTTATTGTTACCCTTAACACTGCCAAAGATAAGATCCACAAGACGATTCGCGTAATCTCGATAACCGTGCTGGTTATGGTTATGGCCATTATCATCATCACCCCCGCCGCCATAGCCGGAGCCGGAGCCCCCATGATCATTACAACCACCAGCATCAGCACAGCCACCATCCTCGCCTTCAGCTACCAAGCGTCGTAGATGAGGAGGAGGCGGCGGAAAAAAAGAGTCTGAATCAAAATTACCGAAATCTCCAAAGCCTGGAAGATTGGTATTGCTAGCAAAATCTGAACCATAGTTCTCTTCGTCACTGTCACTGCTACTGCTGCTGCTGTCACTGCTACTGGTAAACGGAAGACGAGAATTATAATTCTTCATTGTATGCAACCGACAGAGCAGCTCCTAATTATCCAATGATTCTGAATGCTCCTTCGCTTATAATTGTTCGAAGGGTCGCTACCACACTTCCTTTTTGTTTGTTTGAGTACAATTATCAAGAATGGTCTCTACCGCTCCCTTCTTTTATGTTGCATTCACTTCTTGTATGTTTCATTTGAGATTTTATTATCATCCAAGAGATTCCCATGAATCATGATGCCTTTTGGATTAGAATGAGGAACTAATCACTCTTGATTAAGTTCGGTTAGCTTTCTCCCATGACTTACACATGATCTTAATTGAAAAAATGATAAATTTCATTTATAAAGCATGGAATCTTAGTCTAGATGCACAAGAAAGCATAGACACCATATTAAACATTGTTATCCATAGTGAAGCAAAGGTAACTGCATATCATGGTGTATTTTGTAGTTGGGTTTGATTGGCAAATCTATTCTCAATGTACCCAAATTTGACATGACAAAATAAATTGAGTATCTAAGGGGTGTACTTAAAGAGATTTGCGAAGTTGCAAAGAAATGAGACTTGGATCCATAGGCATTGTTTAGTGGAGCGAGACAAATGGTTTGATTCGTATTTATGTTTTTAAGTTGTTATTTGTTTTTTTTGTGGGTTTCTAATTTTTGTTGTATTGGTCAAATTGTGATTCTTTCAATGTAAGTGGAGAATAGTTTGAAAAATATAATTATATATTGCTCTTAGAGTTTCATTTTGGATTTATTTTTAGTATTTTTTAGGCTTCAACAAAAAATTGAACTAAGCATTTAATTAGTTTCCTTTATTTGTTTGAAACTTCTTTATGTGGTTGGTTGATAAACTTCTTTTCTATTCTTTGCATCTTTGATAGAGATTAGCTATTATTCAACTGCTTAAGATAAATTGATAGAGAAGAGGATTCAGCTTTTATTCCCGTGAACCTATGCTTAGTGCATCGATCATGTACTTAGCACCCTACGAGTTCCAGTAGGAATTTGTTCATAGGATCACGTGTAAAAATTAAAACATATTGCGCTATGGTGTAGTGCTTTATTTATGCCTTCCACTACATTTTAGTTTTACACTACATTCTAGTTATAATAACATGTCTGTTATCATATTTGAAATAAATCCTCCTCTTTCAAAGTTTTAATCAGCACTCGATTAAGAACATTGGATTAAAAGAAATCCTATTCTTTCAAACTCTTAATCAATGCTCCATAAATTACATTCCACATCGGTTTTTAATCAAGTGTTTGGGGAAAATGTTTCATAAAGATAGAAAGGTTAAAATTGAGCTCTCCAACCCAAGGCAACCTTGAACGTCCTACTATCCTACTGACCCCTCACACCCATCCTCTCATGTGAGAATGAGTACCTCTTACTTGACTCCTCCTCAACCCTCCCACATTCCACCCACATTCATGGTCCCTCATATAGAGGCACTAAGTGTGTATATGATTCTACTACATATGTGACTCTACAAATCATTAATCCATATTACCCATTCCCCCACCCTTCACTAGGGCCTCCAAACCGGCCACACCCCCATCCTCCCTTTTTTTTCATGGGAAGGTTTATGCTCAACAAAACATGCTCACTCCACCTACAACCAATAACCAACAAGCATAACCTAACACACTAAGAAGAAGAAGAAGAAGAAGAAGAAGACAAACAATCAAAATCAAGAACGGATCAACCCCCTAATCCTCTTGCTAATATTTGAGGTACTGAGAACCCCAAAAATATGAATCTGAATAAACCCTCCGAGTAGGATGTGGACACTACACTCACCATTATATGCATCTTATGAAGGATTTCCAATTATGGGATGAGACCAATAAATGACAGGAAATCAATTATTCTAAAGGTCAATTTTTTTTCCACACCCTCATACTATCACACCTTAATCAATGGCACTGTAAATGACTCTAAATAACTGCATACGAAATTTGGTGGAGACTCTCCAAGTCACAAGGCATTATAATGATGAAAACAAAGAAACTTTCCATCTCAAGGGGTGGCCATAACATAGCCAACGATACCTTATCATCCCCAAATATCTACAACAAGTCACCCTAGTGATCCTTCCTTCCAAAACATTCACATGAACTCCATCTATGTCAACCTAATGACACAACATAATCAATATGGCATGTCAGTTGAACCAACCAATCTCAATAAGGAAAAGGATACATATGTGTTGAAAGGACCCTTGCATCTACTACACAATAATTTAAACCCTCCCCTAAATATCCCTAAGACCCCTTTATGTCACACTACCTAGAACCTCGATGCTAGAGTCACTCCTAACTATATATAGTGTTGCGGATGACTTGTCCTAGTCTCTAGCTACCAATTCTATGATGAAATTTCTCCAAATTATCTTGGTGCAACACAAATATCTCTTGTTTTCCTTAGGTGCAAGTGATCCTTCACACACTCATCTAATGACATTTGACTTAGATAGACTTGAGCCCTATTTTAGCCTCTTTCCAAGTTGTTGTCACTGTTAAGAATTTGATTATTCATTGATGCATAATATGAAGGTGCTTCTACTTGTGTCATGTACACCCATGTTTGGAATAATTATGTTCCCTTGAGTTAGTCCTATCCCTTATGAAATTTTACATGTATGATGGTTAACATTCTAAGCTATAAGGTCTTCTCCAAAACATTTTTGTTTAACTTATTGGTAATATAGTATTGATCAACATGGAGGTTATAAATGTTGAGTTAGATTACAATATCCTCCTTAGTCGTAGCTACATGTATGGCACTAAGAAAAATCAGATTCCTTTATGAAGTTCTTAAGCCTTCAAATCACTTGTTGAAAATGACGCAAATTGCAAAAAATATTTCCAATCAGATAATGGTGGAGAGTTCACCTCAAATGAATTCAATGAATTTTGTGAAATTCATGGAATCAAGAGGCAGTTGTCAGCAACAAAAATGTCTCAGCAAAATGGAGTAGCTGAGAGAAAGAACGAGACGGTCCAAGAAGCAGCGAGAACTATGCTTAATGAAGAAAAACTTCCTCATGGCTATTGGAGAGAAGCAATATATACGACTATCTATTCATAAAATAGAGGATAGCTCAAAGTGAATAGTTAGAAGAATCGTTATGAGCAGTTGGAAGACCAACTTCAGTTAAATATCTTAGATTTTTTGGAAGTAAATGCTACATAAAAGGAGAATATGATAATCTAGAGAAGTTTGACTCTATAACGGATGAAGGCATATTTCTTGGATATCCTTCCACTAAAAAGGCATACAGATCTTATAATCTAAGTTTACACAAGATCATAGAAAGTGAAAATGTAACTATTGACGATACTAAGACAAGAAGAATACAAATATAAGAGTGTGGATGTTGAAGAAACTGACGATGAAGAAATAGATGATAAACAAAAAGAAGAAAGTTGACTAGAAGAGGATTAGTTTGAGGAAGAAGAAGAAAGAAAAGTAGAATCATGGGAAAATGAGAACGAAGAATCTCGAAGATCATACACAAAGACACCATCTAGGTGGGTTCAGAAAAATCATCATGAAATTCAAATAATTGGTGATAAATATTCAGGGGTTAAACAAGAAAAAAAATTACTTTATGATGAAGAAAAAGCACTACTTTCGATAGTAGAACCCAAAATATTTAAAGAAGCTTGAAAAAGTGAGGACTCGATCAATGCTATGAATGATGAACTTGATAAATAGAGAAGAAAAAAACTTGGGAACTTTTCCCAAGAACTAAGGGCATGACTGTTATTGGAACCAAGAGGATTTTTAAAAACAAGTCCAATGAGCATGGTCATGTGACAAGAAATAAGGCCAAGTTAGTATGCAAAGGATATACTCAAGTAGAAGGTGTTGACATTGAAGAAACTTTTGCACATGTGGAAAGACTTGAATCCATTAGTATTTTTTTGGATTTTGCAAGCCACAAGAAATTCAAAGTATATCATATGGATGTAAAATCTACTTTTCTTAATGGAGAACTTAAAGAAGAAGTCTATGTTGAGCAACATGAAGGGTTTTATTTTCATGACAATCGAAATTATGTTTTCAAACTCAAGAAGGCACTCTATGGTCTTAAACAAGCTCCAAGAGCATGGTTCTCAATCCTTAACAATTACTTAAAGAAACAAGGATATATAAGGGGGGCCACGAACCGTAATCTATACATAAAGTTTGAAAACAAAAATATGATCATTATTGTAGTCTACATAGCCAATATCATATTTGGAAGTAATCTACAAATTCTTAGTGTAAAATTTGCTTCAGAAATGAAGAAGGAATTTGAAATGTCAATGTTAGGAGAACTAACATTCTTTCTAGAGTTGCAACTATCTCAGTCAGAAAAAGGGACCTTCAACTCTCAAACTAAGTATATCAAAGAGATGTTGAAAAATTCAAAATGGAAGAATCCAAACTTGTTAGTACTCCTATGGTCACTGGTTGTAAATTGAGCAAGGATGATGAATCTTTAGAAGTAGATCATACAATGTATAGTTCAATGATTGGTAGTTTATTATATGTAACAACTACAAGACTAGATGTAATGAAGACTTTAGGTTTGGTTTCTAGATTCCAATCAACCCCAAAAGAAACACATGTGGATGCAGTAAAACAAATTTTTAGATATCCGAAAGGTACCATGGATTATGGATTATGGTATCCAAAAGGAAATAAATTCACTCTAAAATCATTCAATAATGTAGATTGGGAAGGAAGTACTGATGTCATGAAAAACACAAGTGGAGAAACATTCTACTTAGGATATTGATTGGTGTCATGGCTAACCAAAAAGAAGTCTTCCATTTCACTGTCTATAATAGAAGCTAAGTTTATTGCTACTGCATCATGTTGTACACGCATCATTTAGATGAACGAAACATTGGAAGATTTACTTGTAAAATATGAAGACCCGATTTTCATACACGGTGACAATACAAGTGCCATAAAAATATTAAAAAATCCGGTCATGCAATCCAAGACAAAGCACATACCAATAAAATAGCACTCTAAAAGAGATCAAGTGTCTCAAAAGGTGGTCAAATTGGAATATATTGATACTAAAGAACATATTGTTGATATATTCACTAAGCCACTACCCAAAGAAGCATTTGAGCATATTAGACGTAAGTTGGGAGTAAAATCCTTACAATGAATAAAAAGGAGATATGTTGATAGGGTGAGACATTAGAAGGAAACCTTTGTCATCGTTGTCAAAGGGGAGAATATGTTGATAGGGTGAGACATTAGAAGGAAACCTTTGTCATCGTTGTCAAAGGGGAGAATATGTTGATAGGGTGAGACATTAGAAGGAAACCTTTGTCATCGTTGTCAAAGGGGAGAATGATTTAATGTTTCCATCAATGCCAAAGGGGGAAAATGTTGAATGGAGTTGTCATTGGTTTCAAAATGAGTTCAATAATGAAAAAGGAATAAGAGATGACATGATGGCATATGTGATGAGGATGGAAAGAAACATAAGGAGATCCAATGAGGGGATCAAGTTCAATGGAGACTGATTGATTTATCGATCCTCTCATAAATCAACGCAGAGTCATGGAGTTGAAATCAAGTTATTTATTAGAGATTGGATGGATGAGATTGTATCATGAGAATAGATTGATGGTAGGAAAAAGATCTGCAAAGTAAATGTGAATGGAAAATAACATTCCAGAGCTCCAAAGTGAAGTTCTGTATTTGATATCTGATCAACGGACAAGGAGGGTTCCGCAAAGCAATCGAAAATTCACGGGATTTACATAAGACGAATTGGGGAAGCAATTTTGAAAAAAGTCGAAATGCAGACCTGTAATATGCAATCTACAATACAGAAGGAATCCACAATCTGCAACTCGTAAAGCACGAAGGAAGTCTTGCAGAAGATGAATTGAGGAAGTTGTTTCACAAGAAGTCGAAATGCACACCCGCAACCCAAATCTGCAATTGCAGAAGGAATGAATTCACACAAATTGCAAAAAGGTCTGTTGCAGATAGATTATTGCGAAAAAGACATTGTGGGAAGGACGATGTGAAAAGGAAACTACTAAAGGTTGGGACTGTTAAAGTTTAAATAGAGCTAAAAATGACAAACATAGAGGTAATTTGAATTAGTTTTTTTTATGAGTCGCGATGAAGATATGTGACTGTTATATAAAGAGATACGTTTGAGGGTATTTAAGCAATGCTTTAAATTTTCAAATAAGCGTCTCTGCACATTCAATTGGAAGATTCATTGGTGTAGAGAAATTAGAGATTAAATTAACATATAAAGGAGGTAGGGTGGTGCTAGGGCTAGATATATGCCTGCAAGGGGGTCATAGCCTCCTTCCAGTGGTAGCTAGTAAATAGGGGTTCCCAACATTCCTTCAACAAAAATTGGTAGGGCAGGGGGTTATAGCCTTCTTCCAGTAGTTGTTGGTTAATAGGGTGCAGTACCATCCTTATCTGTAGTAGCAAGAAAACATTATTTGTAAATATAATTTTGCATTAATAGGAAGTATTGGTTGTTTACCTAATTGGGATTCAATGATAAATTTATGTTCTATGTGTTTTTGTTGATCATGTGTGTTAATAAATTAATTAAAATTTGTTTTGATTGTTAAAAGTTATTAATACTAATTCACACCTCCACTCTATGTATTGTCCAATATTCCAACAGTGGTGAGACCTATTTGAAAAAAATGCATGCAATAATAAAAATTCCTTTGATATTTCTAAGCATTTCCAAAGACTAGAGAGGGGAGGAAAAGGGGAAAGAACCTATTGAAGTGTGTCACTTATAGTAGATCCCATTGCTTGATCATCCATGTCCTTTAGGCCTCCATTAGTATATTTATTTCTAGTTACTTACCTCTAAATATACCTCTATGAACTTGAAAAACTTGAAATCTATCTACCAAATATTGAATTCAAAACTAGATTTAACACATAAATTCAAATTCATATTCAAAATTGGGGGGAAGATTGGATTGCATCGACATATTGAATCAAAGAAAATTAAATGCTTATAACCCTGATGTGTAAGTGAATCCCTTCTCCTTTTCTTTGAGTCATCCTTCTCCATCCATGCCATTGATCACCAAAAACCTCATGTAGAAAGATTATTTCTAGCCTCCAATTCCTCCAACATGCCTTTACTCTCACTTTTTTGTTCTTTAACATTGCCCCAAATACCTCCTTTTATAGCATTGGGAATTGGAAATTCAAGAATCAAACTTCAATGTTGGATAATAACTTTTTCCCAAATTTTGATTTATTTCATCAAAAACCCACTTTCTATATTTTTTGTCAGGATTTTGTATTGTTAATCCATAATTTCAAACACAATTAATGAATATGCCATGCATTTCTTTCCACTTTTTGGGTTTGTGGAGAATGGGTTTTTGCATTAAGTGGGTAAATCAATCACTGAACCTTGCCTCTTTAGGATACCTTTGTATGAAATCACTTCTTCTATTATGGAAGTAGTGGTTAGATAAGACGGGATTGTCTCTTACATGTACTTGAACTTTATCTTCATGCCACGAGCAAATGATAAGGATGTGCTTATGACTGTCACAACTTAAGGGTGTTAATGTGATTATTAACATATGCCTCCTAATGTGTGAGGTCTGAAGAAAATCTAAGTGCCGAAATACATTGTTTGTATTTTGATACTCTTCATACCGATACTCTTTAGTGATCAAGGAATGATAGTAAGGGATTAGTTAATGGACGCAGTAGTTGGAAAAATACCTACAAGTCAAACAAGTCAATTTCTGAAATATACAAAATATTCTTAAAATCGGTATACCCATGGTCAGCAGTAAAAAAGCATGACCATGAATAATACATAGTGAATCCATGCACTTTGATAAGTACAAAATATCGAGGTCTGTGTGGTACTTTGAGATAGTCGTTAATCTTGCGCAACTCGAGCAGTGCATCAATGAGTGATACAATTGTCTTTTCCAAGGTATACAACACAAACCAATGACATTATGAGTTTATATCATGAAAATATATGAGATGATGTCGAGCATAATAAAACACCATCTTATTCCTAATCATTGATGTATACCATTAATGGATAAAAGAAGACCCACCAATAATGATGGTGGACTCCAATGTACTTGAGTACAAACTAACAAGTTTGAATATATTTTCTAAGGTTGAAAACTTGATGTATACACACTGTCGTTTGTGAGGAAACTTGCCACTGATAACTACAAGATCCAATGTACTCTCCAGGTTCCTAGACCCACTTCCTGAATGATGGTTTGGCTTTGACGGTAATATATATTTCAGAAGAAAGGAATTAATATATCCCACATCAACTCACATGAAACAAAGGTCAATAGTTTGATATAATTTTGTAGTGATATGGGATCCATCATTGTATATTGACACAAGGAGGTCTAACATGATTGGTTAGGAATATTGAGGAATGACTAACACTATTTAACTTCCCTTGAACACATAACGCAACATAGAATGGACACTTGGAAAATTAAGACTCGAGTAACTAACGATTATGGAATTCTTCAATTCCAGATACATTAACAATAGCTACATGGATGATAGGAAGGGTAACCCATTAGTGGAGATCTATTAAAAATACTTGTACATTTTCCTTAGGAAAATGTAAATGGTGTACTAACAGTGGATACAAAATTATGTGTCATGTTCAAGGGAAACCAGGACTAGCTGTTGCCATTTTCAAGGATTCAATATGATATTATTCAAGTCTCCCCCTTTTTGGATTTTTGTTTTTTTTAATTCTGAGTACTTTTTCATTCATTAGCTTGAAAAATGAATAAATAATGTTATTGTACATGGGAGGGAACAAGTGTTGCATGGGCATACTCCCATAGTTCAAGGGAACAGGTCAAGACAAGGAAAATATACATATTGCAAACAAGGGATGATTTGGTTGCACACACTCTTTCGGATGTTCCCTCCATAGGTTGACTATTTGAAGTAGTTCTATGTGTGAACATATAGTGAAATAAAACCAAGTAACTGCAGCTATGAAATTTGGTATAATGGCCAAGTAGGAAAGATGAAATTGTTAGGATTAATTAATCCTACTTTGTCCAATATAGTCTATTTTGTCTATTTTCCTAACTTAGGGGGTCATTTTTACTATACTAGAGTGTGTGGGACACACATAGAGGTTATTTTCCACTTACTGCATGTGCATGTATGAGTTTATGTTCCTCTAGGAATAGACCCTACATTATAGGAGCCCACTATGAGTGCCACTAGTAGCCTCCATCAGTTGGTAATGGTTGGTAAGCAGTTATGTTGAGTTAACCTCCAGTTACAATCAGTTAGCTCACTTCCAGTTATCCTAGCACCAGTTTGCATGCATGAAAGGAGAGTGGAACCTTTTTCCCACCTACCTCATCAGCTAACTTATTGTAGACTGATTTAGACATCCCGAGTTAGATTAGTGAGTTCCATTAGTGATTTAGACACGCTTATTTAGCTAATCATACATGTTTAGTTGGTAGAGTCAAATCCTATCCCCATGATTCAAATTCTATTTATTGTATAATCATTGTATTTTTTATTAATGAATAAAGATTAATGTTGTGATTATCTAAGCAATTCTTTCTCGATTTATCTAAATTTTGTGGCATGGATTTCTTGTTCAGTGTACATTATCTTTGATTATTCCACTACATAATTCCCTTCCTACAAATTTCATATTTTCCTATAGATCAATGGTTCACATATTTAACATGTATCAAAACCTTTTTTTTGCTAGAAACAAACCTTGTCCGACCTCCATTGTGCACCTAAAGCAGCCAATTTCCACATAATTCCTAGAATCATAGCATTTCTCCCTCTGGATTATGTACAGAGAAGTCTATCCATGTGTGATTGGCTATGAGAAAGTGTAAATGTCAACGTGGAAAATATTGTACTGACATATGATTGTGAATTGAATTGTTTTTGCAGTGTTCTTTGTAGGAACCTACGTATATTCTTCAGGATTGACTTATTAGCATATAGAAAGATGGATAATTTTTCATCTCTCGTACATAGGATCCTTACACCCTTCAATTACACTAATTGGAAGGAAGATATGCAGGTAGCCTTGCACAATCTTGGTATTTTTAGGATGACAATGGACATAGAAGCTGATCCCCAATAGTATGTTGATAAGAACAAGTTTTTGAATCGACTTGATGAATCCCTCAGCTACGTGTGCACTCACATCTCCTGGGATCTTTTATTCCACCTTGAGGGACTAAGGACTCTGAAGGAAGATTGGGAAATGCTTGAATATTTGTTTGGAAAACAAGATGAGATTCGAGGGCATATTTTGGAGAATGAGATCATTGCACTACAACCCAAAAGTTTCAAAACTATTCAACAATTATTTTCAAAGTACAAGTCACTAGTATTACAATGCAAACAATGTGGATTAGAGAGGAAAGATGCGCGCTATCAATGCTGAGAAATATTGGTTCATAGTTCTTAGTCTTTATCTCTACATCCCATTCTGGAAGAACTTGTTAAAATATTGAAACTTTGAAAGCTATTCCAGATGTATTGAGTGTGTTCCTCCTTCAGGAGATGAGTTTTGTCTTGTAAGAGTCATTGAAAGAATCAATGTAAACCTTTAGATGTAAGTCGGGTCAATAGTACCCAGGTGTCAATATAATAAAACACATACATGCATTCTTCTTTTTGTTCTCTATCTAAATTTAATCTAACCTACTGTACTGGAGTACTACCTTGAACAAGGTGTGGAAAAATACAGTTAGGTATTTTTTTAATCTATTAGTAAATATGGAAATTCTTCTAATCATTTAGCCTAATTTATATCTAAACCAACATTTGACTATCTTTTCACAGTAAAATATTTCATTAATTATTCCTGACATCAGCGAAACATAAGCATAACACATTATTGCTTAAACTCAATCCTTCCAGATGTAAATATGCCATTACAAAACTAGATAAATCATGTAGAATATTGAAATGTAGAAGAGGTGACAACAGCTTAAGGAACCTATTCCTCCCAACAAACTCCTAGAGAAAAGCTGAACTGCAAATCTTAGGACCCTCGAGCTTGTCTCCTATCCACCTGGTAGGAGTACTGGGTGAGAGATGTAGTTTAGTAATCCTATGCAACTCTATTGAGTGTTCAGCGGTAAATCTATTCTGCATGCAGTAGTATGAACTCAACATAGAATAGTTGCACTAGTTCAGATATTCAACACTTTTCACTCAAAACAAACTTCAGCTAGTCCCCTCCATCGAATTTTCTTGTGCACTTCATTCACTCAGAATGTTCACAAGTCAAGAATGAGCAGCCTCAGATGTATTCAATGGGAAGTTTTATTAGCATGCCAAGATCTTTTGGGTTAGTTTCCACTTAGTGATCCACCTACTCATGTTCCACTTCCTTGGGGAACATGACCATAAAAATAGGGAAGTTGCCTCATGCAACAGCTAGAAGTAGTTTGAGGATGTTGTCAAGTGCTAGTCTGCTCTCATCCCAGCCTGCTCTACCAAGTGACTAGTAAAACACTCATTTAATATCTTCCTTAAGGTGTTGTCTCATCTTTCATTATTAATTAATAAAATATTCGACAATTACATCCAATTATCCTTGGTCCCACTTGGTCATTAGTTACAAACTTTATAATAAAATATAACATAATGTTTCTTAAAACATAAAATGATTTTTCAATTTGGGGCATGTGACATACAAACCCTCTTAAATTATAACATCATCCTCAATGTTATTTATTCTTCATCCTCATAATTTCCCTAGAACAGAATTGTATATGCAGCCCGCATATGACTCTCCAATTCTCAGGTGGCTTCTTTTGGGCTAAGGTGTTTCCATTGCACCTTCACCTAGCCAATGGTGTGATTTTGAAGGAAGATCTCCCTCCTTCCGAGGATACAATCTGGTTCTACAAAAAAATATCCTTTGGGTTCCACCTGCACATCATTCTAGTTTATAACATGAGTAGCATCATGTACATAGTTTTTTAACACATAAATATGAAAGACATTATGAACCTTCAAATTTGGCAGTAAAGCCAATTGAAATGCCATCTGTCCTATTCTGAAAAGTATCTCAAAAGGTTTGCAATATTGGGGTCCTAACTTAGCACAACTTCATAATCTCGGATATAACTTTTTTTAGGCCTTACCTTAATAAAGACATGTTCACCAACCTGGAACTCTTTTTGCGTTCATTTAAGATCTACTTGAATTTTTTGTTTGTATTGTGCAACTTTCAAGTTACCTTGCACCTGTTTTACAATTAACTCCATCTCTTTTAATATTTCAGGTCCTAATACGAACCTGTTAACTGGATTACTCCATGAGATGGGGGTATTACACTTACTGCCATACAAAATTTCAAATGGACTGTATCTTGCTGAAGCTCGGTAGTGATTGTTGTAAGCAAACTCTACTAGGTGTAAGTAATATTCCCATTTACCTAGTTGTTCCTTAACATACATTCTGAGCATATATTCCAACACTTGATTCACTCTTTTAGTCTATCCATCCGTCTAGGGATGAAAATAGGTACTAAAATTTAAAGTAGTATTCAATTCTTTAAACAAAGACTTCTAGAAATTGCTCACAAACTTAGGCTCTCTATCTAAAATTATAACTTTCGGTATTCCACGTAAACAAAATATTTGGTTCATGAATATATCAGTAATATTAGCAGCCTTGTAAGTGGTTTTTACAGCTATAAAATGAGCTTCTTTACTAATTTTATCAACGACTACCATTATTGAGTAATTCATATTTTGATTTCTAGGTAGACCTGTAATAAAATCAAGACTGATTATTTCCCACTTCCAGCGAGGGATAGGTGATGGCTGAAGTAATTTGGCTAGATGTTAGTGTTCAGTCTTAACTTTTTGACATTCAAAACACTTTGCAAAGTATTCCGCCAATTCATTCTTCATGTTTGGCCAAAAATAATCCTTCAGTAACATGGTTATAGTATTCTGATAATGAGGATGTCCTGAGTAAGGATTCTTATGAATTTTGTTTAAAATCAATAACTTAATCTTGGGTACATTAAGCATATACAACCTATCTTTATATAGTAATAATCCTTTTTCGTTTAGACTATACCCTATAGTTAAACTTTCAGTTAAATTTTTTGTTACTTTTGCTTGTAATTTCTGGTCGTTTTCATCCAATCTCACTCCTTCCTTTAGTTGTTCTTCTAAATATATTTTATAAGTGTTGATTGTTGCTACAAAATTTAGTTTTGAATTTCTTCTTAGAGCATCAACAACCTTATTTTATTTTCCCTTAATATGTTGGATTTCAAAATCGTACTCATTAAGGAAAGCTATCCACCTAGATGGCCTTGCATTTAAGTTAGGTTGATCCAACACATATTTTAATCCTTTATTATCTATCATTAATATAAATTTTCTTTCGATTAAGTGATTTCACCACATCTTCAAGGCATGTATGATGGAAGCCAACTCTAAGTCATAGGTTGCATAGTTTTTCTCATGAATATTAAGCTTCCTAGACTCATATGCAATTACATGTCCTTCTTGAGTTAAGACTCCACCTAGACCGTCATTGCATGCATCAGTACATACTATAAAATCTTTATTAGGATCAACAATTCTTAAGATTGGTGTAGTAGTTCGTAATGTTTTTAACTTTTTAAAAATTTCTTCACACTTTTGACTCCACACGAATTTCTTCCCTTTCTTCTATAAAGAAGTTATGGGATTTGCAATTCTTAAAAACCCTTCAATAAATCTTCGACAATAGCGAGTAATCCCCATAAATGACCGTATGTCAGTTACATCCTTTGGAACTAGTCATTTTTCGATTGATTTTATCTTTTCTGGATCAAGTGAGATCCCTTCTTTAGTTACTACATGACCCAAGTACTGTATTTTATCCTTAAAGAAATCACACTTACTAAATTTTGCATAAATTTGATGTTCATTAATTGTAAAATTCATTAATTGTATAAAAACCAATGTTTTTTTTCTATCTATCACCACTGTGATGTGTCTTCAATGAACTTGAGGTGCATCCATCTATTACCATGCCATCTCGTTGAATTCACATATAGCAAACCTTTTTGAGACAAGGCAAGTTGGAAATGAGGGTAACCTATTGGACTTATATTCCTCAAATCATTTGGAATTCAGAGCCAGAAATCATTCAATCAGTGATTTCAAAACATGTATTATATGCCCCATATAGGATTAATTGTTGAAATAAAAAAATATACATTGTCAGACTCGTTTGAAAGTCTAATAATAATCAATTTAAATTGTGTTTGGCCTTTTGCAAGTGAGTGTTTGGGAAGCATTTTTTTCAAAGTTGAAAACAATCACTATTTTGAATTAGGCTATTGCATAGGGGATTATTCTTTCCCTTATTTACAAGGTTTCTTTATATATTCTCATGCTTTCTTCTCTTTACTCCCAAAATATAGGAAATGACTTGGATGGAGGTGGTATTCACTATAGTCGTTAGGAACCCTCATGATTGAACCTATCCTTATCACACCGATCCTATAGTTGCACTCTATACATGATCTTTATACCTCCATTTTGTATCGCACAAGTTGTCTTATTTATGATCTAATTTATGATCTATTTTCGATTTTTGCTTCTCTATACTCTCAAAATACACGAAATTAAGTTCATGGGTTATTCCCTTTGGTTTCTAGGAACATTGGCGATTGAACCTATGCTTAGTGCATCTATCATGTACTTGGCAGCCTACTAGTTCAAGTAAGAATTTGTTCAGAGGATCACATGTAAAAATTAAAACATATTGCACTATGGTGTAGTGCTTTATTTATGCCTTCCAGTACATTTTAGTTTTACACTACATTCTAGTTATAATAACATGTCTGTTATCATATTTGAAGTAAATCCTCCTCTTTCAAAGTTTTGATCAGCACTGGATTAAGAACATTGGATTAAATGAAATCCTATTCTTTCAAACTCTTAATCAACACTCCATAAATTACATTCCACATATTTTTTTAATCAAGTGTTTGGGAAAAATGTTTCATAAAGATACAAGGGTTAAAATTGAGCTCTCCAACCCAAGGAACCTTCAATGTCCTACTATCCTACCGACCCCTCACACCCATCATCTCATGTGAGAATGAGTACCTCTTACTTGACTCCTCCTCAACCCTCCCACATTCCACCCACATTCATGGTCCCTCATATAGAGGCACTCAGTGTGTCTATGATTCTACTAGATATGTGACTACAAAAACCATTAATCCATATTACCCACACCTCCACCCTTCACTAGGACCTCCAAACTGGCCACACTCCCATCCTCCCTCTTTTTTTCATGGGAAGTTTTATGCTCAACAAAAAATGCTCACTCGACCTACAACCAATAACCAACAAGCATAACCCAACACACTAAGAAGAAGAAGAAGAATAAGACAAACAATAAAAAATAATAAGGGATCAAACCCCTAATCCTCTTGGTAATATTGGAGGTACTCAAAACCCCAAACATTGGAATCTGAAAAAACCCTCCAAGTAGGATGTGGACACTACACTCACCATTATATGCATCTTATGAAGGATTTCCAATTATGGGACGAGACCGATAAATGATAGGAAATCAATTATTCTCAAGGTCAAAATTTTTTTCCACCCCCTCATACTATCACACCTTAATCAATGGCAATGCAAATGACTCTAAAAAACTGCATACGAAATTTGGTGGAGACTCTCCAAGTCACAGGGCATTAGCAGGATCCAAAAAAAGAAACTTTCCATCTCAAGGGAAGGCCATAACATAGCCAACGATACCTTATCATCCCCAAATATCTACAACAACTCACCCTAGTGATCCTTCCTTCCAAAACATTCACATGAACTCCATCTATGTCAACGTAATGACGCAACATAATCAATATGGAATCTCAGTTGAACCAACCAATCTCAATAAGGAAAAGGATACATATGTGTTGAAAGGACCCTTGCATCTACTACACAATAATTTAAACCCTCCCCGAAACATCCCTAAGACCCCTTTATGTCACACTACCTAGAACCCTGATGCTAGAGTCACTCCTAACTGTATATAGTGTTGTGGACGACTTGTCCTAGTCTCTAGCTACCAAGTCTATGATGAAATTTCTCCAAATTATCTTGGTGCAACACAAATATCTCTTGTTTTCCTTAGGTGCAATTGATCCTTCACACACTCATCTAATGACATTTGACTTAAATAGAGTTGAGCCCTATTTTAGCCTCTTTCCAAGTTGTTGTCACTATTAAGAATTTGATTATTCATTGATGCATAATTTATTAAGGTGCTTCTACTTGTGTCATGTACACCCATGTTTGGAATAATTATGCTCCCTTGAGTTATTCCTATCCCTTATGAAAATTTACATGTATGATGGTTGACCTTCTAAGCTATAAGGTCTTCTCCAAAACATTTTTGTTTAACTTATTGGTAATATAGTATTGATCAACATGGAGGTTATAAATGTTGAGTTAGATTACAATATCCTCCTTAGTAGTAGCTACATGTATGGCACTATGAAAAATCAGAGTCCTTTATGAAGTTCTTAAGTCTTCAAATCACTTGTTGAAAATGAAGCAAATCGCAAAAAATGTTTCCAATCAGATAATGGTGGAGAGTTCACCTCAAATGAATTCAATGAATTTTGTGAAATTCATGGAATCAAGAGGGATTTCTCAGCAGCAAAAACGTCTCAGCAAAATGGAGTAGTTGAGAGAAAAAATGGGACGGTCCAAGAAGCAGCTAGAACTATGCCTAATGTAGAAAAACTTCCTTGTGGCTATTGGAGATAAGCAATATATAAAACTGTCTATTTACAAAATAGAGGATAGCTTAGAGTGAATAGTGACAAGAATCCTTATGAGCGGTAGGAAGACCAACTTCAGTTAAATATGTTAGATTTTTTGGAAGTCAATGCTACATAAAAAGAGAATATGATAATCTAGAGAAGTTTAACTCTATAACGGATGAAGGAATATTTCTTGGATATCCTTCCAGTAAAAAGGCATACAGATGTTATAATCTAAGTTCCGACAAGATCATAGAAAGTGAAAATGTAACTGTTGATGATACTAAGTCAAGAAGAATACAAATACAAGAGTGTGGATTTTGAAGAAACTGACGATGAAGAAATAGATGATTAACAAAAAGAAGAAAGTTCACTAGAAGAGGATTCTTTTGAGGAATAAGAAGAAAGAAAAGTAGAATCATGGGAAAATGAGAACAAAGAATCTCCAAGATCATACACAAATACACCATCTAGGTAGGTTCAGAAGAATCATCATGAAATTCAAATAATTGGTGATAAATATTCAAGGGTTAAAACAAGAAAATAATTACTTTATGATGAAGAACAAGCACTACTTTCGATAGTAGAACCCAAAATATTTAAAGAAGATTAAAAAAGTGAGGATTGGATCAATGCTATGAATAATGAACTTGATCAAATAGAGAAGAAAAAAACTTGGGAACTTGTCCCAAGAACTAAGGGCATCATGGTTATTGGAACCAAGTGGATTTTTAAAAGCAAGTTCAATGAGCATGGTCATGTGACAAGAAATAAGGCCAAGTTAGTATGCAAAGGATATAATCAAGTAGAAGGTGTTGATGTTGAAGAAACTTTTGCACATGTGGAAAGACTTGAATCCATTAGTATTTTTTTCGATTTTGCAAGCCACAAGAAATTCAAAGTATATCATATGGATGTAAAATCTACTTTTCTTAATGGAGAACTTGAAGAAGAAGTCTATGTTGAGCAACATGAACGGTTTTTTTTCATGAAAATTGAAATTATGTTTTCAAACTCAAGAAGGCACTCTATGGTCTTAAACAAGCTCCAAGAGCATGGTTCTCAAGCCTTAACACTTATTTAAAGAAACAAGGATATATAAGGGGGGCCACTAGCTGTAATCTATACATAAAGTTTGAAAACAAAAATATGATCATTATTGTAGTCTACATAGACGATATCATATTTGGAAGTGATCTACAAATTCTGAGTGTAAAATTTGCTTCAGAAATGAAGAAGGAATTTGAAATGTCAATGTTATGAGAACTAACATTATTTCTAGATTTACAACTATCTCAATGAGAAAAAGGGACCTTCAACTCTCAAACTAAGTATATCAAAGAGGTGTTGAAAAATTCAAAATGGAAGAATCCAAACTTGTCAGTACTCCTATGGTCACTGGTTGTAAATTGAGCAAGGTTGATGAACCTTTAGAAGTAGATCATACAATGTATAGTTCAATGATTGTGAGTTTATTATATGTAATAACTACAACACTGATGTAATGAAGACTTTAGGTTTGGTTTCTAGATTCCAATCAACCCCAAAAGAAACACATGTGGATGCAGTAAAAATAATTTTTAGATATCTAAAAGGTACCGTGGATTATGGATTATGGTATCCAAAAGGAAATAACTTCACTCTAAAACCATTCACTGATGTATATTGGGAAGGAAGTACTGATGACAGGAAAAACACAAGTGGAGAAACATTCTACCTAGGATATTGATTGGTGTCATGGCTAACCAAAAAGAAGTCTTCTATTTCACTGTCTACAATAGAATCTAAGTATATTGTTGTTGCATCATGTTGTACACACGTCATTTGGATGAAGGAAACATTGGAAGATTTACTTGTAAAATATGAGGACCCCATTTTCATACACGGTGACAATACAAGTGCCATAAAAATATCAAAAAATCCGGTCATGCAATCCAAGACAAAGCACATACCAATAAAATAGCACTCTAAAAGAGATCAAGTGTCTCAAAAGGTGGTCAAATTGGAATATATTGATACTAAAGAACATATTGTTGATATATTCACTAAGCCACTACCCAAAGAAGCATTTGAGCATATTATACGTAAGTTGGCAGTAAAATCCTTACAGTGAATAAAAAGGAGAAAATGAAACATGTTCGGGGGAGATATCTTGATAGGGTGAGTAATTAGAAGGATTTACCTTTGTCATCGTTGTCAAAGGGGAGAATGATTTAATGCTTCCATCAATGTCAAAGGGAGACAATGTTGAATGGAGTTTTCATTGATGTCAAAAGGAGTTCAATAATGAAAAAGGAATAAGCGATGACACGATGGCATATGCGATGACGATGGAAAGACAAATAAGGGGATCCAATGAGGGGATCAAGTCTAGTCGAGACTGATTGATTGATTGATCCTCTGATAAATCAACGCAGAGTCATGGAGTTGCATTCAACTTATTTATGAGAGGTTGGATGGCTCAGATTGTATCAAGAGAATAGATCGATGGTAGGAAAAAGATCCACAAGGTAAATGTGCCTGGAAAATAACATTCTGAAGCGCCAAAGTGAAGTTCTATGTTTGATAACTAATCAACGAACAAGGAGGATTCCGCAAAGCGATAAAAAATTAACAGTATTTACAGAAGACGAATTCCAGAATCAATTGTAAGAAAAGTCAAAATGCAGACTTGCAATATACAATCTGTAATACAGAAGGAATCCACAATCTGCAATCTGCAAAGTGCAAAAGAAGTCTTGCAAAAAATGAATTGGGGAAGTTGTTTAACGAGAAGTCAAAATGCACACCCGCAACCCACAATCTACAATTGCAGAAGGAATGAATTCATGCAAATTGCGGAAAGGTCTATTGCAAATAGATTGTTGCAAAAAAGACATTACGAGAAGGACGCTATGAAAAGGAAACTGCAGAAGGTCGTGATTGTGAAAATTTAAACAGAGTTAAAAATGAAAAACATAGAGGTAATTTGAATTAGTTTTTTTATGGGTCGCGATGAAGATATGTGACTGTCATATGAAGAGATACATTTGAGGGTATTTAAGCAATGCTTCAATTTTTCAAATAAGCCTCTCTGCACATTCAATTGGAAGATTCATTGGTGTAGAGAAGTTAGAGATTTAATTAACATATAAGGGAGGTAGGGTGGTGCTAGGGCAGGATATACTCCTGGAAGGGGGTCATAGCCTCCTTCCAGTGGTATCTAGTAAATAGGGGGTCACAATATCCTTTCAACAAAAAATAGTAAGGCAGGGCGTCATAGCCTTCTTCCAATAGTTGTTGGTTAATAGGGTGCAATACCATCCTTATCTGTAGTAGGAGGAAAACATTATTTGTAAATATAGTTTTGCATTAATAGGAAGTATTGGTGGTTTACCCAATTGGGATTCAACGATAAATTTGTATTCTATGTGTTTTTGTTGATCATGTGTGTTAATAAATTAATTAAAAGTTGTTTTGATTGTTAAAAGTTATCAATACTAATTCACACCCCCCACTCTTTGTATTATCTAATATTCCAACAAAGGTGAGACCTAATTGACAGAAATACATGCAATAATAAAAATTCCTTTGATATTTATAAGCATTTCCAAAGAGTAGAGAGGGGAGGAAAAGGGGAAAGAACCTATTGAAGTGTGTCACTTGTAGTAGATCCCATTTCTTGATCATCCATGTCCTTTAGACCTCCATTAGCATATTTATTTCTAGTTACTTACCTCTAAATCTACCTCTGTGAACTTGAAAAACTTGAAATCTATCTACCAAATATTGAATTCAAAACTAGATTTAAAACATAAATTCAAGTTCAAGTTCAAAATTGGGGGAAGATTGAATTGCATCATATTGAACCAAAGAAAATATAATGCTTATAACCCTCATGTGTAGATGAATCCCTTCTCCTTTTCTTTGAGTCATCCTTCTCCATCCATGCCTTTGATCACTAAAAACTTCATGTAGAAAGAAGATTTCTAGCCTCCAATTCCTCCAACATGCCTTTACTCTCATTTTTTTGTTCTTTAACATTGCCCCAAATACCTCCTTTTATAGCATTGGAAATTGGAAATTCAAGAATCAAACTTCAATGTTCGATAATAAATTTTTCCCAAATTTTGATTTATTTCATCAAAAACCCACTTTCTATATTTTTTGTCACGATTTTGTATTGTTAATCCATAATTTCAAACACAAAATGGAGTAGTCTGTTGTTGCTCGAATCCAAACTATGAAAGGATTTGTTGAAGCCATAAAGTTTCCTAACTAGCATTAACTAAGTCTCGATATTCTGCTTCTGGTGAAGAAAGAGGAAGAGCTTGTTGTTTCTTACAAGCCTAAGTGATAGGTCCAAATCATAGACTGAAAACATAACCTACAGTAGAATTTCGATCATCAAGATCCCCGACCCAATCTAAATCAGTGAAACCAACCAACAAAGGTTTCTCCCCTGTACTGTAGTGAATCCCAAACTGAATTGTACCTCGAATATATCGAAGTATTCTCTTTGATTCTTTCCAGTGACTTTCATGATGTGTTTGCATATAACAGGAAATACGACCAATCAAAAAGGAAAGGTTAGGACGGGAATGAGTCAAGTATAAGAGACTACCAACAAGCTAACGACACAAGGTGGCATCTACTTCAGGGGAAGTACAAGTGGCGGAAAGTTTGACTCCAGACTCGAAGGGAGAAGGGGCTAGTTTACAATCTTCCATGTGGAAGCAATGAAGAAGGTCATAAGCATAATTAGACTGGGAAAGAAAGATTCCTTCTTTGGTTTGCAAGGCTTGGAGACCAAGAAAATAATGCAAATGTCCTAAGTGTGACATTTGAAAATTTTTCTTAAGACTAGATTTCACATGGGTTATAAGTTTAGGGTCACTACTAGTAAGGATAAGATCATCAACATAAATAACAAGTATGATGAGATTGTTTCCTACTTTCTTAGTATAGAGATTGGGGTGAGAATGGTATCTAGAAAAACAAGTGTCAAGGAGAAAGCTATCCACTTTGGCATACCAAGCTTTAAGAGGTTGCTTAAGGCCATATAAGAATTTCTTAAGGAGAGAGACAAGGCTAGAGTTATCCTTAACATATTTAGGAGATTTTTTTTTTTACTCTTATCTCTCGTCCTCCGTGCTTGCCTTTTTTTTCTGCAAATCACAAACATAATCCTAAGTGTCTAAATATCCTAACATAATCCTCATAATTCTATTTGTGTTTTCAACTTAACCTATTCCTTACAATGTTGATCAAACTCCAGTTTTGTCTAACCTTCCACGACTGAAACCTACCTAGATCCAAATCCTAGGGTCTATGAAGCACTGAGAGGGATCAAATCTCCCGACGTGCAAACCTCTTCTCAAGTATTGCACTCAAGAACCTATTCAAGGAAAGGTTTGTACCTCGGGAGATTTGATCCATCTCGGTGCTTGATAGAGCCTAGGATTTCGATCTAGGCTTGTCAATAGAATTTTGAAGTGATCGTACTTGACCTAAAATTGAAGAGTTAAAAAAGAACCTGAAACAACTCCTTTAAACTAATACACAATACAACTAATATTTTAGTGTATAATGAATTGTTGTGATTAATATAAGTGTAATCAACATAATAATTTTTTTTTTAAATAAGAAATTATAATTATTTTACATATAATTTTATCAATTGATAAATAATTAATATTTCAATATTTTTTATAAATTTTATTAAATAATAATTGTAACATTATCCTATAACATTATAAATTTCATTTTTTTTATTTTTTTCAAAAAAAATATCATTATATTCTTATTCTTTATATATAACTTTTCTCAACCATTAATTATAATATCAAGTTGGCCACCTCAATTGAACTAAAAATGAAGAACTTGAAAAAACTAATTTGAACTAATCCACAATAAAATCAAATTATAAAATTTTAGTATATGATTTACAAATTATAAAATTTTAGTATATGATTTATTGTTATGATTATTATAATTGTGGTCAACACAAAAGAGAAAATTATCTATTTGATATACATTATGTTTATTTTACATATATTTTTGATATAAGACCTTATGTTTATTTTATATATAAGACATTATGGTTATTCTAAATAACCATGATGACGAGCTCGTTGGCAACTGAATGCGTCTAATCGAGCAGGGTCATTAGGGTTATTCTAAAGATTATTAGGGTTTTACTTCTTTTGCTCATTGGTATTTGGCTTCTCATCTTGCTCATTAACAGTGTCTTGCTTCTTGCCAGTGGAACTTTTCTAAGTATTTTGCTCACTGCTGCACTGCTTCATTTCTTGATCGGCTTGTAGTCCATTACTTTGCTTATTTTCCTCTGCCTCTGCGCGTGCATCATCATCAAATGAGCGAGTGCGATGACATGTTGGACAGATTGTGCAGCTGCTTCTAGGATCCTGCATAGGACGAGGATCTACAATAGAAGACTGAGGGGGCAACGTATGGGGAGGCAGATCAACGTATAGCCTTGCAAAAACCTTGCCATTGGAGGCAAAGCTAAAGAGGTACTTAGGATATGCTCTATATTGAAAATCCATATTTTCAGAATAAGAGCCATCCATGACATGCACAGTATCTGGATGATTGGTTAAAGCGTCAAGCAAGAATTGCAAATAAGCACGGCCATAAGAGTAAGTGCCTGAACCATCACCAATGTCCAAATAGATTCCTATACGAGGATGCCAATGGTTTTCTTCGTTGTAAGACTAATTTTTTAAATCAGTTTTTAATGACCCACATGATGAGACGTATGTGCTGGAAGCAGTTACGTTTTCATGGAGTTCTTGCTAACGAATTTATGGGAATGGTCTCGAATCTCCAACTATGATGGGCACATGGAGAATAACGGTCTTGGGGAAACCGTTCCTCTCTCCACCCATAAAAGGAACCTTCAGAATACCCATCGAGTGATATCTGAAAGAGTGTATTGGAATAGGGTAAGAGAGAGAAACAGGTTTTCTATTTTAAAGAAGGTTGAAGCTAAGGATTTACTGTGCTGAACACTGAAGCAAAGGGTTTACTGATCTGAAGATCTGAAGCAGTTAAATATTTACAAAACAAAATGGAGTCAGGTAATACATTCATTAATGTTCAAATTCCGCTTTATATGATGCTGGTAAAGAATCTGAAAGTTCTAGGTCTTGTAATCAAATAACTGATATTGATTACTAAACAGATTATAAAATTATAACATGTGGTATCAGAGCCTTGTATAGAACTTTCTTTTCTCCTTCCATAAATTTTTATCGGACAAATGTATCCTGTGAAATCATATATCAGTTTTTTGAATGCACAGTGATAGATCAGTTTCATGAATACATAGTAATAAACAGCTTGAAAGCCACTATCTGAAATTAGGGTATACAGTGTGCAAATTATAGATAAAATTAATTGTTAATGAATCCAGTTATGAAAAGTTGAAAACTCAACCAAGTTTTAGTTTCCCGTAAATATAATTATTATAAGTATAATTATTATAGTAAATTTTTACTTTTACTCTGTTATAGTGAATGCTTTCTTTTTGTTATAGTGAAAGATGATAGAATGTTTTATTTTACTCTGGTAAAACACATTACTGTTAATTCAATGTGCAAAGTCATTACATTGATTTAAGGTCTATATTAAGATACGGTTTGGTAGCCACCAAAGTAGCCCAACTGGAAAGACACATAGATATTAAGTCAAATTATCAAAATTTAATGCTTGTTTTCCTTGGTGTTAAAATAATGACTCTGCAAATCGCAATTATTTAGTCACAAGAATATTAGGTTGACCCAAAGGTGCACCAATTTTTGAAAGATTAATTAATTGGAGTAGGATGGTTGATGGGTATTCACGATTGAGGCTAGTACGGATACTCAAAGGTAACATACTTACTTAGTGGTGAATATTTTATCAATTAGTCCTATTAGGTGAAAGGAAATCACCATAATTGTTAATAGTTTACCATAATATTAGCCTAAAGGTAGGTCACGGTAACACTATTCTATATTGTTTAATCATGTTTTTTTTTCAAAAATCACTATAATTGTTAATAGTTTACCATAAGATTAGCCCAAAGGTAAGTCACGGTAATACTATTCTCTATTTTTTAACCATGTTTTTCATAACTCTTAGCATTAATGTCACAAGCATGTATCTATGATTGTAATATCAGTTCCTATTTCACTGCATTCGCATGCCTCTTCTGTCTCGATCCTGAATGGAATGAATTTCTTAGACTGGAAAGAACAGGTTCAGTTTCACCTCGGTGTTTTGGATCTTGATGTAGCACTTGAATCTGAAAAACCGGCTGCTATTACTAGTGAGAGCAGTGCAGACAAAAAATCTACATTCAAAGCATGGGAAAGATCAAATAGACTGAGCCTTAAGTTTATGCGGATGACTATAGCAAAGAACATTAAGTCAACTCTTCCTAATACTGAAAATGCTAAAGAATTTCCGAAATCTGTGGAAGAGCGTTTCAAAACTGCAGACAAGTCTCTTGCTGGGACACTGATGGCTAAGATTACCACCATGAAGTTTGATGGTATGCGTGGAATGCATGAGCATGTCCTTGAAATGACAAAGTTGGCTACTCAATTAAAGACTCTTGAGATGAATGTGGATGAGTTCTTTCTTGTGCAAGTCATTTTAAACTCCTTACCTCCTCAGTATGGGCCATTTTAGATTCACTATAACACTATTAAGGATAAGTGGAATGTGAATGAGTTCGTCGGTATGCTCAATCAAGAAGAGGCAAGACTTAAGCAACATGGACAACATTCAGTTCATT
Organism: Pseudotsuga menziesii; assembly: GCA_001517045.1. Classification (NCBI taxonomy): domain Eukaryota; kingdom Viridiplantae; phylum Streptophyta; class Pinopsida; order Pinales; family Pinaceae; genus Pseudotsuga; species Pseudotsuga menziesii. The sequence goes on along the minus strand of LPNX010324691.1, from coordinate 355,341 downwards.
TCACAACTCAAGGAGCCGAAAGGAAAGGGAAAAAGCCTAGAAAGGGCATGAAGCAAACACCATCCAAGACTAATGAGACTAATCAAGGTTCTCAGACTTATAAGAAGGAAAGGAACAATGACAAGTGTCACTTCTGTAAAAATTCGGGACACTATTAGAAAAATTGTCTGAAACGTAAGGAATGGTTCGAAAATAAAGGTATGAATTTTGTTTCTGTTTGTTTCGAATCAAACCTAACTGAAGTTCTTTCTAATACTTGGAGGATTGACTCTGGGGCTACTATTCATGTTTCTAATACCCTACAGGGATTCCTTACAACCCAGAACACAAATCCAAATAAGAATTTTCTATTCATGGGAAATCGGGTTAAAGCTCCAGTTGAAGCCATTGGGACTTATCGTTTATTTCTAGATTATGGTTATCATTTGGATTTGTTTCAGACTCTATATGTTCCTTCTATTTCCAGAAATTTAATTTCCTTGCCCAAACTTGATATTGATGGTTACTTCTGTAATTTTGGAAATAAAAGTTTCAGTTTGTTTAAGAGTACCTCTTTTGTTGGTTCAGGCATTCTTTCTGATGGTTTGTACAAATTAAAACTTGATAATCAATTTGTTGAAACTATTCTTACCCTGCATCATAATGTTGGTATTAAACGTAGTCTCATGAATGAAAATTCCTCGTACTTGTGGCATAAAAGGCTGGGACATATTTCCAGAGAAAGGTTACTTAGATTAGTAAAAGATGGGATTCTCTTGAACTTAGATTTTTCTGATCTTGGAGTGTGTGTAGATTGTATTAAGGGAAAACAAATCAAACACACCAGAAAAAGTGCCACAAGAAGTACTGAGCTTCTTGAGATTATCCATACAGACATTTGTGGGCCTTTTGACAATCCATCTTTTGGTGGAGAAAAGTATTTTATCACCTTTATTGACGATTTTTTACGCTATGGTTATGTCTATTTTCTGCATGAAAAATCTCAATCGGTGGATGCCCTTGAGGTATATATTACTGAGGTTGAAAGGCAATTAGACAGAAAAGTGAAAATCATTAGATCTGATAGAGGTGGTGAATTCTATGGAAAGTATGATGAAACAGGACAGTGCCCTGGCCCATTTGCTAAACTCCTTGAAAAGCATGGCATATGTGCACATTATACTATTCCTAGAACGCCACAGCAAAATGGTGTAGCTGAAAGGCGTAATCAAAATTTAATGGATATGGTTAGGAGTATGTTAAGTAATTCCAATTTACCCAAGTCATTGTGGATGTATGCTCTTAATACCGCTGTATATTTATTATATCAGGTTCCTAGTAAGTCAGTTCCAAAAACCCCTTCTGAACTGTGGACAGGAAGGAAACTGAGTTTAAGACACCTGCATGTTTGGGGTTGTCCAACAGAGGTTAGATTGTACAATCCACATGAAAATAAATTGGATTTTAGAACGATCAATGGTTATTTTATTGGTTATCCTGAAAAATCCAAAGGGTATAGGTTTTATTTCTCTAATCACAGTACGAGAATTGTAGAGACCGGTCATGCCAGATTCATTGAAAATGGTGAACTCAGTGCGAGTGATAAATCACAAAATGTGGTTATCCAAGAAGTTAGGGTACAAGTTCTTGTACCTATGGCTTCAAAGGAAATTGTTGTTCCTATCATTGATAAACAACCTGACAACATTGAACAACAAATTAATGAACCACCACTCCATAATGAGGTTGTCACCGATGAACCGATGGTAGATGGACCACAAGAAGTAGTATTAAGGAGATGTCAAAGGGAAAGGAGGTCTGCTATTTCATATGATTATGTGGTTTATCTACAAGAATCAGATTTTGATGTAGGAACATGTAAGGATCCGGTTTCATTTTCACAAGCCATAGAAAGTAATGATTCTACTAAATGGATTAATGCCATGAATGATGAATTGAAATCAATGGACCAAAATGAAGTTTGGGATCTCGTTGAATTGCCCGAAGGATACAAGAAAGTTGGTTGCAAATGGGTCTTTAAGACCAAATGCGACTCTAAGGGTAATATAGAATGACATAAAGCTAGACTTATGGCCAAAGGTCTCACTCAGAAAGGAGGCATAGATTATAGAGATACCTTCTCTCCTATGTCCAAGAAGGACTCACTTAGAATCATTATGGCATTGGCATGGGCATTGGTAGCTCATTATGATTTAGAACTACTCCAAATGGATGTGAAAACAACTTTTCTGAATGGGAGTTTAGAGGAAGAAGTCTATATGGATCAACCTGAGGGTTTCTCCATTAAAGAAAAAGAACACCTGGCTTGCAAACTTAAGAAAGCAATATATGGACTTAAACAAGCTTCCCGGAAGTGTTATCTTAAGTTTCATAATACCATTACTTCTTTTGGATTTAAGGAAAACACTGTTGATTGGTGTATATATCTGAAGGTTAGTGGGAGTAAGTTTATATTTCTGATTTTGTATGTTGATGACATATTGCTTGCCACCAGTAATTTTGGTTTATTACATGAAACCAAAACATTTCTCTCTATGAATTTTGAAATGAAAGATATGGGTGAGGCATCTTAGGTGATAGGAATTGAAATATTCCGGGATCGATCACGTAGATTGTTAGGATTGTCTCAGAAGGCTTATATCGAAAGAGTTCTAGAAAGATTTGGAATGAATAATTGTTCAGCTGGTGATGCCCCTATTCAGCAAGGGGATAAATTCAGCCTTATGCAATGTCTGCAGAATGAATGGGAACGAAAATAGATGGAAGGAATTCCATATGCTTCTACAGTAGGAAGTTTAATGTATGCACAGACTTGCACTAGACCAGACATTAGTTTTGCAGTTGGTATGTTGGGAAGATACCAAATTAATCCTGGATTGGATCACTGGAAAGCTGCAAAGAAACTGATGAGGTACTTGTAGGGTACGAAGGATTACATGCTCACATTTAGGAGGTCTGATAATCTAGAGGTGATTGGCTACTCAGATTCAGATTTTGCTGGATGTGTTGACAGTAGGAAGTCCACTTTTGGTTATTTATTTCTATTAGCTGGAGGAGCAATATCATGGAAAAGTGCGAAGCAAACCATCACTGCTTCATCCACTATAGAAGCTGAATTTGTGGCATGCTTTGAGGCCACAGTCCATGGATGTGGTTGCAAAATTTTATCTCAGGACTTGGGGTTGTCGACTCTATTTCCAAGCCACTGAGGATTTATTGTGATAATGCCGCATTTGTATTTTTCTCTAAGAATGGCAAGTATTCTAATGGTGCTAAACACATGGAACTGAAATACTTTACCGTTAAAGAAGAAGTTCAGAAACAACGAGTGTCAATTGAACACATAAGCACACTAGTCATGGTTGCAGATCCATTGACAAAAGGATTACCACCAAAGACATTTAAGGAACATGTTAATAGAATGGGTATTGAACGTAGCACATAACAGTTGCTATTTTTATGAAATAAATCGTATTATGTTATTTTTTTTATTTGACACTTTGAGATCTTAATAAAGATGTTTCTGTTTGATACATTCTGTTCTAAATGTGTACGTACATGTATGAGAATAAAATGTATGATGACAAGAATAGTCTCTGACAAGGAACATTATTGTTGGACCTTATGAACACACTCATTTCTTACAGACTAATTAAATAGGTTACTAATGTTGTGGTACATGAAAGAGACTATGTTGTTTTATTGACATGGAACTGTCATGACTCGCATTACTAGGTTATTTAATTATAACATTATGATGACCCACTGAAAACCAAGATGAATATGACTTATGGCGCATCTAATGTCTAATCTATTAAACTCTAACATTAAGCTATCATATGTGCCAAGTGAGAGAATGTAAGACTCATTTTTTAAATCAATTTTTAATGACCCACATGATGAGACGCATGTGCTGGCAACAGTTACATTTTCACGGAGTTCTTGCTAACGAATTCAGGGGAATGGTCTCGAATCTCCAACTATGATGGGCACGTGGAGAATAATGGTCTTGTGGAAACCGGTCCTCTCTCCACCCATAAAAGGAACCTTCAGAATAACCATCGATTGATATCTGAAAGAGTGTATTGGAATAGGGTAAGAGAGAGAAACAGGTTTTCTATTTTAAAGAAGGCTGAAGCTGAGGATTTACTGTGCTAAATACTGAAGCAAAGGGTTTACTGATCTGAAGATCTGAAGCAGTCAAATATTTACAAAACAAAATGGATTCAGGTAATAAATTCATTAATGTTCAAATTCCGCTTTATATGATGCTAGTAAAGAATCTGAAAGTTCTAGGTCCTGTAATCAAATAACTGATATTGATTACTAAATAGATTATAAAATTATAACATTCGTCTCCGTCATCATCACCATTGTTGTGAGGGTTCTTGTTATTAGGGTTATTGTTACCCTTCACACTTCCAAAGATAAGATCCACAAGACGATTCGCGTAATCTCAATAACCATGTTGGTTATGGTTATGGCCATTATCATCATCACCCCCACTGCCATAGCCGGAGCCGGAGCCCCCATGATCATTACAACCACCAGCATCAGCACAGCCACCATCCTCACCTTCAGATACCAAGCATCGTAGATGAGGAGGAGGCGGCGGAAAAAAAGAGTCTGAATCAAAATTACTGAAATCTCCAAAGCCTGGAAGATTGGTATTGCTAGCAAAATCTGAAGGGTTTCTAATTTTTGTTGTATTGGTCGAATTGTGATTCTTTCAATGTAAATGGAGAATAGTTTGAAAAATATAATTATATATTGCTCTTAGAGTTTCATTTTGGATTTATTTTTAGTATTTTTTAGGCTTCAACAAAAAATTGAACTAAGCATTTAATTAGTTTCCTTTATTTGTTTGAAACTTCTTTATGTGGTTGGTTGATAAACTTCTTTTCTATTCTTTGCATCTTTGATAGATATTAGCTATTATTCACTTCAATTGCTTAAGATAAATTGATAGAGAAGAGGATTCAACTTTTATTCCTGTGAACCCCTGCTTAGTGCATCGATCATGTACTTAGCAGCCTACGAGTTCAAGTAGGAATTTGTTCATACGGTCACGTGTAAAAATTAAAACATATTGCGCTATGGTGTAGTGCTTTATTTATGCCTTCCACTACATTTTAGTTTTACACTACATTCTAGTTATAATAACATGTCTGTTATCATATTTGAACTAAATCCTCCTCTTTCAAAGTTTTAATCGGCACTCGATTAAGAACATTCGATTAAATGAAATCCTATTCTTTCAACCCTCCCACATTCCACCCACATTCATGGTCCCTCATATAGAGGCACTCAGTGTGTCTATGATTCTACTACATATGTGACTCCAAAAACCATTAACCCATATTACCCATTCCCCCACCCTTCACTAGGGCCTCCAAACCGGCCACACCCCCATCCTCCCTCTTTTTTTCATGGGAAGGTTTATGCACAACAAAACATTCTCACTCCACCTACAACCAATAACCAACAAGCACAACCTAACACACTAAGAAGAAGAAGAAGAAGAAGACAAACAATCAAAATCAAGAAGAGATCAACCCCATAATCCTCTTGCTAATATTGGAGGTACTCAAAACCCCAAAAATCTGAATCTGAATAAACCCTCCGAGTAGGATGTGGACACTACACTCACCATTATATGCATCTTATGAAGGATTTCCAATTATGGGATGAGACCAATAAATGACAGGAAATCAATTATTTTCAAGGTCAATAAGTTTTTTTCCACCTCCCCATACTATCACACCTTAATCAATGGCACTGCAAATGACTCTAAATAACTGCATACGAAATTTGGTGGAGACTCTCCAAGTCACAAGGCATTAGAAGGATGCAAACAGAGAACCTTTCCATCTCAAGGGGTGGCCATAACATAGCCAAATATACCTTGTCATCCCCAAATATCTACAACAAGTCACCCTAGTGATCCTTCCTTCCAAAACATTCACATGAAATCCATCTATGTCAACCTAATGACACAACATAATCAATATGGCATGACACTTGAACCAACCAATCTCAATAAGGAAAAGGATACATATGTGTTGAAAGGACCCCTGCATCTACTACACAATAATTTAAACCCTCCTGTAAATATCCCTAAGACCCCTTTATGTCACACTACCTAGAACCCCGATGCTAGAGTCACTCCTAACTATATATAGTGTTACGAATGACTTGTCCTAGTCTCTAGCTACCAATTCTATGATGAAATTTCTCCAAATTATCTTGGTGCAACACAAATATCTCTTGTTTTCCTTAGGTGCAATTGATCCTTCACACACTCATCTAATGACATTTGACTTAGATAGAGTTGAGCCCTATTTTAGCCTCTTTCCAAGTTGTTGTCACTATTAAGAATTTGATTATTCATTGATGCATAATATGAAGGTGCTTCTACTTGGGTCATGTACACCCATGTTTGGAATAATTATGTTCCCTTGAGTTAGTCCTATCCCTTATGAAATTTTACATGTATGATGGTTAACATTCTAAGCTATAAGGTCTTCTCCAAAACATTTTTGTTTAACTTATTGGTGATATAGTATTGATAAACATGGAGGTTATAAATGTTGAGTTAGATTACAATACCCTCCTTAGTATTAGCTACATGTATGGCACTATGAAAAATCAGAGTCCTTTATGAAGTTCTTAAGCCTTCAAATCACTTGTTGAAAATGAAGCAAATCGCAAAAAATATTTCCAATTTAAGATAATGGTGGAGAGTTCACCTCAAATGAATTCAATGAATTTTGTGAAATTCATGGAATCGGGAGGCAATTGTCAACAGCAAAAATGTCTCAGCAAAATGGAGTAGTTGAGAGAAAGAACGGGACGGTCCAAGAAGCAGCTAGAACTATGCTTAATGAAGAAAAACTTCCTCGTGGCTATTGGAGAGAAGCAATATATACGACTGTCTATTTATAAAATAGAGGATAACTCAAAGTGAATAGTTAGAAGAATCCTTATGAGCAGTTGGAAGACCAACTTCAGTTAAATATCTTAGATTTTTTGGAAGTAAATGCTACATAAAAAGAGAATATGATAATCTAGAGAAGTTTGACTCTATAACAGATGAAGGCATATTTCTTGGATATCCTTCCACTAAAAAGGCATACATATCTTATAATCTAAGTTTGCACAAGATCATAGAAAGTGAAAATGTAACTGTTGATGATACTAAGCCAAGAATAATACAAATACAAGAGTGTGGATGTTGAAGAAACTGACGATGAAGAAATAGATGATAAACAAAAAGAAGAAAGTTGACTAGAAGAGGATTAGTTTGAGGAAGAAGAAGAAAGAAAAGTAGAATCATGGGAAAATGAGAACGAAGAATCTCCAAGATCATACACAAAGACAGCATCTAGGTGGGTTCATAAAAATCATCATGAAATTCAAATAATTGGTGATAAATATTCAGGCGTTAAAACAACAACAAAAAATACTTTATGATGAAGAAAAAGCACTACTTTCGATAGTAGAACCCAAAATATTTAAAGAAGCTTGAAAAAGTGAGGACTGGATCAATGCTATGAATGATGAACTTGATCAAATAGAGAAGAAAAAAACTTGGGAACTTGTCCCAAGAACTAAGGGCATGACTGTTATTGGAACCAAGTGGACTTTTAAAAACAAGTTCAATGAGCATGGTCATGTCACAAGAAATAAGGCCAAGTTAGTATGCAAAGGATATACTCAAGTAGAAGGTGTTGACTTTGAAGAAACTTTTGCACACGTGGAAAGACTTGAATCTATTAGTATTTTTTTGGATTTTGCAAGCCACAAGAAATTCAAAGTATATCATATGGATGTAAAATCTACTTTTCTTAATAGAGAACTTGAAGAAGAAGCCTATGTTGAGCAACATGAAGGGTTTTTTTTTCATGAAAATCGAAATTATGTTTTCAAACTCAAGAAGGCACTCTATGGTCTTAAACAAGCTCCAAGAGCATGGTTCTCAAGCCTTAACAATTATTTAAAGAAACAAGGATATACAAGGGTGGCCACTAACCGTAATCTATACATAAAGTTTGAAAACAAAAATATGATCATTATTGTAGTCTACGTAGCCAATATCATATTTGGAAGTGATCTACAAATTCTTAGTGTAAAATTTGCTTCAGAAATGAACAAGGAATTTGAAATGTCAATGTTAGGAGAACTAACATTCTTTCTAGAGTTGCAACTATCTCAGTCAGAAAAAGGGACCTTCAACTCTCAAACTAAGTATATCAAAGAGATGTTGAAAAATTCAAAATGGAAGAATCCAAACTTGTTAGTACTCCTATGGTCACTGGTTGTAAATTGAGCAAGGATGGTGAATCTTTAGAAGTAGATCATACAATGTATAGTTCAATGATTGGTAGTTTATTATATGTAACAACTACAAGACTAGATGTAATGAAGACTTTAGGTTTGGTTTCTAGATTCCAATCAACCCCAAAAGAAACACATGTGGATGCAGTAAAACAAATTTTTAGATATCCAAAAGGTACTGTGGATTATGGATTATGGTATCCAAAAGGAAATAAATTCATTCTAAAATCATTGTGACTAGTGCAGATTGGGAAGGAAGTACTGATGACATGAAAAACACAAGTGGAGAAGCATTCTACCTAGGATATTGATTGGTGTCATGGCTAACCAAAAAGAAGTCTTCCATTTCACTGTCTATAATAGAAGTTGAGTTTATTGCTACTGCATCATGTTGTACACGCGTCATTTAGATGAAGGAAACATTGGAAGATTTACTTGTAAAATATGAAGACCCCATTTTCATACACGGTGACAATACAAGTGCCATACAAATATCAAAAACTCCGGTCATGCAATCCAAGACAAAGCACATACCAATAAAATAGCACTCTAAAAGAGATCAAGTGTCTCAAAAGGTGGTCAAATTGGAATATATTGATACTAAAGAACATAGTGTTGATATATTCACTAAGCCACTACCCAAAGAAGCATTTGAGCATATTAGACGTAAGTTGGGAGTAAAATCCTTACAGTGAATAAAAAGGAGAAAATGTAACATTTCAGGGGGAGATATGTTGATAGGGTGACCCGTTAGAAGGAAACCTTTGTCATCATTGTCAAAGGGGAGAATGATTTAATGTTTCCATCAATGCCAAAGGGGGAGAATGTTGAATGGAGTTGTCATTGATTTCAAAATGAGTTCAATAATGAAAAAGGAATAAGTGATGACACGATGGCATATGCGATGAGGATGGAAAGACACATAAGGGGATCCAATGAGGGGATCAAGTTCAATGGAGACTGATTGATTGATCGATCCTCTCATAATTCAACGCAGATTCATGGAGTTGAAATCAAGTTATTTATTAGAGATTGGATGGCTAAGATTTTATCATGAGAATAGATTGATGGTAGGAAAAAGATCTGCAAAGTAAATGTGCATGGAAAATAACATTCCAGAGCTCCAAAGTGAAGTTGTGTGTTTGATATCTGATCAACGGACAAGGAGGGTTCCGCAAAGCAATCGAAAATTCACAGGATTTACATAAGACGAATTCGGGAAGCAATTTTGAAAAAAGTCGAAATGCAGACCTGTAATCTGCAATCTGCAATATAGAAGGAATCCACAATCTGCAACTCACAAAGCGTGAAAGAAGTCTTGCAGAAGATGAATTGAGGAATTTGTTTCACGCGAAGTCGAAATGCACACCCGCAACCCAAAATCTGCAATTGCAGAAGGAATGAATTCACACAAATTGCGAAAAGGTCTGTTGCAGATAGATTATTGCAAAAAAGACATTGTGGGAAGGACGATGTGAAAAGGAAACTGCGAAAGGTTGGGACTGTTAAAATTTAAATAGAGTTAAAAATGACAAACATAGAGGTAATTTGAATTACTTTTTTTTATGAGTCGCGATGAAGATATGTGACTGTCATATGAAGAGATACGTTTGAGGGTATTTAAGCAATTCTTTAAATTTTCAAATAAGCGTCTCAGCACATTCGATTGGAAGATTCATTGGTGTAGAGAAGTTAGAGATTAAATTAACATATAAGGGAGGTAGGGTGGTGCTAGGGCTAGATATATGCCTGCAAGGGGATCATAGCCTCCTTCCAGTGGTAGCTAGTAAATAGGGGTTCCCAACATTCTTTCAACAAAAATTGGTAAGGGAGGGGGTTATAGCCTTCTTCCAGTAGTTGTTGGTTAATAGGGTGCAGTACCATCCTTATCTGTAGTAGCATGAAAACATTATTTGTAAATATAATTTTGCATTAATAGGAAGTATTGGTTGTTTACCCAATTGGGATTCAACGATAAATTTCTATTCTATGTGTTTTTGTTGATCATGTGTGTTAATAAATTAATTAAAATTTGTTTTGATTGTTAAAAGTTATTAATACTAATTTACACCCCCACTCTATGTATTGTCCAATATTCCAACAGTGGTGAGACCTAATCGACAGAAATACATGCAATAATAAAAATTCCTTTGATATTTCTAAGCATTTCCAAAGAGTAGAGAGGGGAGGAAAAGGGGAAATATCCTATTGAAGTGTGTCACTTATAGTAGATCCCATTGCTTGATCATCCATGTCCTTTAGGCCTCCATTAGTATATTTATTTCTAGTTACTTACCTCTAAATCTACCTCTATGAACTTGAAAAACTTGAAATCTATCTACCAAATATTGAATTCAAAACTAGATTTAACACATAAATTCAAATTCATATTCAAAATTAATGGGAAGATTGAATTGCATCGACATATTGAATCAAAGAAAATATAATGCTTATAACCCTGATGTGTAGGTGAATCCCTTCTCCTTTTCTTTGAGTCATCATTCTCCATCCATGCCATTGATCACCAAAAAAATCATGTACAAAGATTATTTCCAGCCTCCAATTCCTCCAACATGCCTTTACTCTCACTTTTTTGTTCTTTAACATTGCCCCAAATACCTCCTTTTATAGCATTGGGAATTGGAAATTCAAGAATCAAACTTCAATGTTGGATAATAACTTTTTCCCAAATTTTGATTTATTTCATCAAATACCCACTTTCTATATTTTTTGTCAGGATTTTGTATTGTTAATAATAATTTCAAACACAATTAATGAATATGCCATGCATTTCTTTCCACTTTTTGGGTTTGTGGAGAATGGGTTTTTGCATTACGTGGGTAAATCAATCACTGAACCTTGCCTTTTTAGGATACCTTTATATGAAATCACTTCTTCTATTATAGAAGTAATGGTTATATAAGATGGGATTGTCTCTTACATGTACTTTAACTTTATCTTCATGCCACGAGCAAATGATAAGGATGTGCTTATGACTGTTGCAAGTTAAGGGTGCTAATTTGATTATTAACATATGCCTCCTAATGTGTGAGGTCTCAAGCAAATCTAAGTGCCAAAATACATTGTTTCTATTTTGGTACTCTTCATACTGATACTCTTTAGTGATCAAGGAATGACAGTAAGGGATTAGTTAATGGACGCAGTAGTTGGAAAAATACCTACAAGTCAAACAAGTCAATTTCTGAAATATACAAAATATTCTTAAAATCGGTATACCCATGGTCAGCAGTAAACAAGCATGACCATGAATAATACATAGTGAATCCATGTCAAAAGTGAATATCTCAAAAATTTATACATGCACTTTGATAAGTGCAAAATATCGAGGTCTTTGTGGTACTTTGACATAGTCGTTAATCTTGCACAACTCGAGCAGTGCATCAATGAGTGATATAATTGTCTTTTCCAAGGTATACAACACAAACCAATGATATTATGAGTTTATATCATGAAAATATACGAGATGATGTCGAGAATAATAAAACACCATCTGATTCCTAATCATTGATGTATACCGTTAATGGATAAACGAAGACCCACCAATAATGATGATGGACTCCAAGGTACTTGAGTACAAACTAACAAGTTTGAATATGTGTTCTAAGCTTGAACACTTGATGTATACACACTGTCATTTGTGAGGAAACTTGCCACTGATAACTACAAGATCCAATGTACTCTCCAGGTTCCTAGACCCACTTCCTGGATGATGGTTTGGCTTCGACGGTAATATATATTTTAGAAGAAAGGAATTAATGTATCCCACATCAACTCACATGAAACAAAGGTCAATAGTTTGATATAATTTTGTAGTGATATGGCATCTATCATTGTATATTGACACAAGGAGGTCTAACATGATTGGTTAGGAATATTGAGGAATGACTAACACTATTTAACTTCCCTTGAACACATAACACAACATAGAATGGACACTTGGAAAATTAAGACTCGAGTAACTAACGATTATGGAATTCTTCAATTCCAGAGACATTAACAATAGCTCCATGGATGATAGGAAGGGTAACCCATTAGTGGAGATCTATTAAAAATACTTGTACATTTTCCTTAGGAAAATGTAAATGGTGTACTAACAGTGGATACAAAATTATGTGTCATGTTCAAGGGAAACCAGGACTGGCTGTTGCCATTTTCAAGGATTCAATATGATATTATTCAAGTCTCCCCCTTTTCGTATTTTTGTTTTTTTTTAAATTTTGAGTACTTTTTCATTAATTAGCTTGAAAAATGAATAAATAATGTTATATTACATGGGAGGGAACAAGTGTTGCATGGGCATACTCCCATATTTCAAGGGAATGGGTCAAGACAAGGAAAAGATACATATTGCAAACAAGGGATGATTTGGTTGCACACACTCTTTCGGATGTTCCCTCCATAGGTTGACTATTTGAAGTAGTTCTATGTGTGAACATATAGTGAAATAAAACCAAGTAACTGTAGCTATGAAATTTGGTATAATGGCCAAGTAGGAAAGGTGAAATTGTTAGGATTAATTAATCCTCCTTTATCCAATATAGTCTATTTTGTCTATTTCCCTAACTTAGGGGGTCATTTAAACTGTACTAGAGTGTGTGGGACACAAACAAAGGTTATTTTCCACTTACTCCATGTGCATGTATGAGTTTATGTTCCTCTGGGAATAAACCCTACATTATAGGAGCCCACTATGAGTGCCACTAGTAGCCTCCATTAGTTGGTAATGGTTGGTAAGCAGTTATGTTGAGTTAACCTCCAGTTACAATCAGTTAGTTCACTTCCAATTATCCTAGCACCAGTTTTCACGCATGAAAGGAGAGTGGAACCTTTTTCCAACCTACCTCATCAGTTAACTTATTGTACACTGATTTAGACATCCCGAGTTAGATTAGTGAGTTCCATTAGTGATTTAGACATGCTTAGTTAGATAATCATACATGTTTAGTTGGTAGATTCAAATCCTATCCCCAATTTCCACATAATTCCTAGAATCATAGCGTTTCTCCCTCTGGATTATGTATACAGAATTCTATCCATGTGTGAGCGGCTATGAGAAAGTGTAAATGTCAATGTGGAAAAACTTGTACTGACATATGATTGTGAATTGAATTTTTTTTTCACTGTTCTTTGTAGGAACCTACGTATATTCTTCAGGAATTGACTTATCAGCATATAGAAAGATGGATAATTTTTCATCTCTTGTACATAGGATCCTTACACCCTTCAATTACACTAATTGGAGGGAAGATATGTAGGTAGCATTGCACAATCTTCGTATTTTTAGGATGACAATGGACATAGAAGCTGATCCCCAACAATATGTTGATAAGTACAAGTTTTTGAATTGACTTGATGAATCCCTCAACTACGTGTGCACTCACATCTCCTGGGATCTTTTATTCCACCTTGAGGGACTAACGACTCTGAAGGAAGATTGGGAAATGCTTGAATATCTGTTTGGAAAACAAGATGAGATTCGAGGGAATATTTTGGAGAATGAGCTCATTGCACTACAACCCAAAAGTTTCAAAACTATTCAACAGTTATTTTCAAAGTACAAGTCACTAGTATTACAATGAAAACAATGTGGATTAGAGAGGAAAGATGCGCAGCTTTTGCTATCATTGCTGAGAAATATTGGTTCATAGTTCCTAGTCTTTGTCTCTACATCCCATTCCAGAAGAACTTGTTAAAATATTGTAACTTTGAAAGCTATTCCAGATGTATTGATTGTGTTCCTCCTTCAGGAGATGAGTTTTGTCTTGTAAGAGTCATTGAAAGAATCAATGTAAACCTTTAGATGTAAGTCGGGTCAATAGTACCCAAGTTTCAATATAATAAAACACATACATGTGTTCTTCTTTCGGTTCTCTATCTAAATTTAATCTAACCTACTGTACTAGAGTACTACCTTGAACAAGGTGTGGAAAAATACAGTTAGGTGTTTTTTAATCTATTAGTAAATCTGGAAATTCGTCTAATCATTTACCCTAATTTATATCTAAACCAGCATTTGACTATCTTTTCACAGTAAAATATTTCATTAACTATTCCTGACTTCAGCGGAACATAAGCATAACACATTATTGCTTAAACTCAATCCTTCTAGATGTAAATATGCCATTACAAAACTAGATAAATCATGTAGAATCTTGAAATGTAGAAGAGGTGACAACAGCTTAAGGAATCTATTCCTCCCAACAAACTTCTAGAGAAAAGCTGAACTGCAAATCTTAGGACCCTCGAGCTTGTCTCCTATCCACCTGGTAGGAGTACTGGGTGAGAGATGTAGTTTAGTAATCCTATGCAACTCTATTGAGTGTTCAGCAGTAAATCTATTTTGCATGCAGCAGTATGAACTCAACTTAGAATAGCTGCACTAGTTCAGATATTCAACACTTTTCACTCAAAACAAACTTCAGCTAGTCCCCTCCATCAAATTTTCTTGTGCACTTCATTCACTCAGAATGTTCACAAGTCAAGAATGAGCAGCCTCAGCTGTATTCAATGGGAATTTTTATTAGCATGCCCAGGTCTTTTGGGTTAGTTTTCACTTAGTGATCCACCTACTCATGTTCCACTTCCTTGGGGAACATGACCATAAAAATAGGGAAGTTTCCTCATGCAACAGCTAGAAGTAGTTTGAGGATGTCGTCAAGTGTCAATCTGCTCTCATCCCAGCCTACTCTACCAAGTGACTAGTAAAACACTCATTTAATAGCTTCCTTAATCTATTGTCTCATCTTTCATTATTAATTAATAAAATATTCAACAATTACATCCAATTATCCTTGGTCCCACTTGGTCATTAGTTACAAACTTTATAATAAAATATAACATAATGTTTCTTAAAACATAAAAATTTTTGCAATTTGGGGCATGTGACATACAAACCCCTTTAAATTATAACATCATCCTCAATGTTATATATTCTTCATCCTCAGAATTTTCCTAGAACAGAATTGTATATGCAGCCCGCATATGACTCTCCAATTCCCAGGTGGCTTCTTCTGGGCTAAGGTGTTTCCATTGCACCTTCACCTGGCCAATGGTGTCATTTTGAAGGAATATCTCCCTCCTTTCGAGGATACAATCTGGTTCCACAAAAAAATATCCTTTGGGTTCCACCTGCACATCATTCTAGTTTATAACATGAGTAGCATCATGTACATAGTTTTTTAACACATAAATATGAAAGGCATTATGAACCTTCAAATTTGGCAGTAAAGCCAATTGATATGCCATCTGTCCTATTCTGAATAGTATCTCAAAAGGTTTGCAATATTGGGGTGCTAACTTAGCACAAATTCCTAATCTCAGATATAACTCTTTTTAGGCCTTACCTTAATAAATACATGTTCACCAACCTAGAACTCTTTTTGCGTTCATTTAAGATCTACTTGACTTTTTTGTCTGTCTTGTGCAACTTTCAAGTTACCTTGCACCTGTTTTACAATTAACTCCAACTCTTTTAATATTTCAGGTCCTAATACGAACCTGTTAACTGTATTACTCCATGAGATGGGGGTATTACACTTACTTCCATACAAAATTTCAAATGGATTGTATCTTGTTGAAGCTTGGTAGTGATTGTTGTAAGCAAACTCTACTAGGTGTAAGTAATCTTCCCATTTACCTGGTTGTTCCTTAACATACATTCTGAGCATTCCTTCCAACACTTGATTCACTCTTTTATTCTATCCATCCGTCTGGGGATGAAAACAGGTACTAAAATTTAAAGTAGTATTCAGTTCTTTAAACAAAGACTTCTAGAAATTGCTTGTAAACTTAGGCTCTCTATCTAAAATTATAAATTTTGGTATTCCATGTAAACAAAATATTTGCTTCATGAATATATCAGTAATATTAGCAGCCTTGTAAGTGGTTTTTACAGCTATAAAATGAGCTTCTTTACTAATTTTATCAATGACTACCATTATTGAGTAATTCATATTTTGATTTCTAAGTAGACCTGTAATAAAATAAAGACTGATTATTTCCCACTTCCAACTAGGGATAGGTGATGGCTGAAGTAATCTGGCTAGATGTTAGTGTTCAGTCTTAACTTTTTGACATTCAAAACACTTTGCAAAGTATTCTGCCAATTCATTCTTCATGTTTGGACAAAAATAATCCTTCAGTAACATGGTTATAGTATTCTGATAATGAGGATGTCTTGAGTAAGGATTCTTATGAATTTTGTTTAAAATCAATAACTTAATCTTGGGTACATTAAGCATATACAACCTGTCTTTAATAATCGTTTTCCGTTTAGACTATACCATGTAGTTAAACTTTCAGTTAAATTTTTTGTTACTTTTGCTTGTAATTTCTGGTAGTTTTCATCCAATCTCACTCCTTCCTCTAGTTGTTCTTCTAAATCTGTTTTATAAGTGTTGATTTTGCTACAAAATTTAGTTTTGAAATTCTTCTTAGAGCATCAACAACCTTATTTTCTTTTCCCTTAATATGTTGGATTTCAAAATCGTACTCATTAAGGAATGCTATCCACCTAGATGGCCTTGCATTTAATTTAGGTTGATCCAACACATATTTTAATCCTTTATTATCTATCATTAATATAAATTTTCTTTCGATTAAGTCATTTCACCACATCTTCAAGGCATGTATGATGGAAGCCAACTCTAAGTCATAGGTTGCATAGTTTTTCTCATGAATATTAAGCTTCCTAGACTCATATGCAATTACGTGTCCTTCTTGAGTTAAAACTCCACCTAGACCGTCGTTGCATGCGTCAGTACATACTATAAAGTCTTTATTAGGATCAACAATTCTTAAGATTGGGGTAGTAGTTAGTAATGTTTTTAACTTTTTAAAAATTTCTTCACACTTTTGACTCCACTCGAATTTCTTCCCTTTCTTCTATAAAGAAGTTATGGGATTTGCAATTCTTAAAAACCCTTCAATAAATCTTTGACAATAGCCAATAATCCCCATGAATGACCGTATGTCAATTACATCCTTTGGAACTAGTCATTTTTCGATTGATTTTATCTTTTCTGGATCAAGTGAGATCCCTTCTTTAGTTACTACATGACCCAAGTACTGTATTTTATCCTTAAAGAAATCACACTTACTAAATTTTGCATAAATTTGATGTTCATTAATTGTAAAATTCATTAATTGTATAAAAACCACTGTGATGTCTCTTCAATGAACTTGAGGTGCATCCATCTATTACCATGCCATCTCATTGAATTCACATATAACAAACCTTTTTGAGACAAGGCAAGTTGGAAATGAGGGTAACCTATTGGACTTATATTCCTCAAATCATTTGGAATTCAGAGCCAGAAATCATTCAATCAATGATTTCAAAACATGTATTATATGCCCCATATAGGATTAATTGATGAAATAAAAAAATATACATTGTGAGACTCGTTTGAAAGTCTAATAATACTCAATTTAAATTGTGTTTGGCCTTTTGCAAGTGAGTGTTTGGGAAGCATTTTTTTCAAAGTTGAAAACAATCACTATTTTGAATTAGGCTATTGCATAGGGGATTATTCTTTCCCTTATTTACAAGGTTTCTTTATATATTCTCATGCTTTCTTCTCTTTACTCCCAAAATATAGGAAATTAAATGGATGGGGATGGTATTCACTATAGTCGTTAGGAACCCTCATGATTGAACCTATCCTTATCACACCGATCCTATAGTTACACTCTATACATTATCTTTATACCTCAATTTTGTATCGCACAAATTGTCCTATTTATGATCTAATTTATGATCTATTTTTTATGTTTACTTCTCTCTACTCTCAAAATACATGAAATTAAATTCATGGGTTATTCACTTTGGTTTCTAGGAACATTGGCGATTGAACCTATGCTTAGTGCATCGATCATGTACTTAGCAGCCTACCAGTTCAAGTAAGAATTTGTTCAGAGGATCACATGTAAAAATTAAAACATATTGCACTATGGTGTAGTGCTTTATTTATGCCTTCCAATACATTTTAGTTTTACACTACATTCTAGTTATAATAACATGTCTGTTATCATATTTGAACTAAATCCTCCTCTTTCAAAGTTTTAATCAGCACTGGATTAAGAAAATTGGATTAAATGAAATCCTATTCTTTCAAACTCTTAATCAACACTCCATAAATTACATTCCACATCAGTTTTTAATCAAGTGTTTGGGAAAAATGTTTCATAAAGATACAAGGGTTCAAATTGAGCTCTCCAACCCAAGGAAACCTTGAACGTCCTACTATCCTACTTACCCCTCACACCCATCATCTCATGTGAGAATGAGTATCTCTTACTTGAATCCTCGTCAACACTCCCACATTCCACCCACATTCATGGTCCCTCATATAGAGGCACTCAGTGTGTCTATGATTCTACTAGATATGTGACTCCACAAACCATTAATCCATATTGCCCATTCCTCCACCCTTCACACACTGGCCACATGCCCATCCTCCCTCTTTTCTTCATGGGAAGGTTTATGCTCAACAAAAAATGCTCACTCCACCTACAACCAATAACCAACAAGAATAACCCAACACACTAAGAAGAAGAAGAAGAATAAGACAAACAATCAAAATCAAGAAGGGATCAACCCCCTAATCCTCTTGGTAACATTGGAGGTACTCAAAACCCCCAAAATCGGAATCTGAATAAACCCTCCAAGTAGGATGTGGACACCACACTCACCATTATATGCATCTTATGAAGGATTTCCAATTATGGGATGAGACCAATAAATGATAGGAAATCAATTATTCTCAAGGTCAAAATGTTTTTCCACCCCCTCATACTATCACACCTTAATCATTGGCACTGCAAATGACTCTAAAAAACTGCATACAAAATTTGGTGGAGACTCTCCAAGTCACAGGGAATTAGCAAGATCCAAAAAAAGAACCTTTCCATCTCAAGGGATGGCCATAACATAGCCAACGATACCTTATCATCCCCACATATCTACAACAAGTCACCCTAGTGATCCTTCCTTCCAAAACATTCACATGAACTCCATCTATGTCAACCTAATGACACAACATAATCAATATGGCATGTCAGTTGAACCAACCAATCTCAATAAGGAAAAGGATACATATATGTTGAAAGGACCCTTGCATCTACTACACAATAATTTAAATCCTCCCCTAAATATCCCTAAGACCGCTTTATGTCACACTACCTAGAACCCTGATGCTAGAGTCACTCCTAACTATATATAGTGTTGTGGATGACTTGTCCTAGTCTCTAGCTACCAATTCTATGATGAAATTTCTCCAAATTATCTTCGTGCAACACAAATATCTCTTGTTTTGCTTAGGTGCAATTGATCCTTCACACACTCATCTAATGACATTTGGCTTAGATAGAGTTGAGCCCTATTTTAGCCTCTTTCCAAGGTGTTGTCACTATTAAGAATTTGATTATTCATTGATGCATAATTTATTAAGGTGCTTCTACTTGTGTCATGTACACCCATCTTTGGAATAATTATGCTCCCTTGATTTAGTCCTATCCCTTATGAAAAATTACATGTATGATGGTTGACCTTCTAAGCTATAAGGTCTTCTTCAAAACATTTTTGTTTAACTTATTGGTAATATAGTATTGATCAACATGGAGGTTATAAAAGCTGAGTTAGATTACAATATCCTCCTTAGTAGTAGCTACATGTATGACACTATGAAAAATCAGAGTTCTTTATGAAGTTCTTAAGCCTTCAAATCACTTGTTGAAAATGAAGCAAACCGCAAAAAATGTTTCCAATCAGATAATGGTGGAGAGTTCACCTCAAATGAATTCAATGAATTTTGTGAAATTCATGGAATCAAGAGGGATTTCTCAGCACCAAAAATGTCTCAGCAAAATGGAGTAGTTGAGAGAAAAAACGGGATGGTCCAAGAAGCAGCTAGAACTATGCCTAATGAAGAAAAACTTCCTCGTGGCTATTGGAGAGAAGCAATATATACAACTGTCTATTTACAAAACAGAGGATAGCTTAGAGTGAATAGTGACAAGAATCCTTATGAGCGGTAGGAAGACCAACTTCAGTTAAATATGAAGTGAATGCTACATAAAAAGAGAATATGATAATCTAGAGAAGTTTGACTCTATAACAGATGAAGGAATATTTCTTGGATATCCTTCCAGTAAAAAGGCATACAGATGTTATAATCTAAGTTCAGACAAGATCATAGAAATTGAAAATGTAACTGTTGATGATACTAAGTCAAGAAGAATACAAATACAAGAGTGTGGATTTTGAAGAAAGTGACGATGAAGAAATAGATTATTAACAAAAAGAAGAAAGTTTACTAGAAGAGGATTCTTTTGAGGAAGAAGAAGAAAGAAAAATAGAATCATGGGAAAATGAGAACGAAGAATCTCCAAGATCATACACAAAGACACCATCTCGGTAGGTTCAGAAGAATCATCATGAAATTCAAATAATTGGTGATAAATATTCAAGGGTTAAAACAAGAAAAAAAATACTTTATGATGAAGAACAAGCACTACTTTCGATAGTAGAACCCAAAATATTTAAAGAAGATTAAAAAAATGAGGATTGGATCAATGCTATGAATGATGAACTTGATCAAATAGAGAAGAAAAAAACTTGGGAACTTGTCCCAAGAACTAAGGGCATCATGGTTATTGGAACCAAGTGGATTTTTAAAAGCAAGTTCAATGACCATCGTCATGTGACAAGAAATAAGGCCAAGTTAGTATGCAAAGGATATACTCAAGTAGAAGGTATTGACATTGAAGAAACTTTTGCACATGTGGAAAGACTTGAATCCATTAGTATTATTTTGGATTTTGCAAGCCACAAGAAATTCAAAGTATATCATATGGATGTAAAATCTACTTTTCTTAATGGAGAACTTGAAGAAGAAGTCTATGTTGAGCAACATGAATGGTTTTTTTTCATGAAAATAGAAATTATGTTTTCAAACTCAAGAAGGCACTCTATAGTCTTAAACAAGCTCCAAGAGCATGGTCCTCAAGCCTTAACAATTATTTAAAGAAACAAGGATATATAAGGGGGGCCACTAGCCGTAATCTATACATAAAGTTTGAAAACAAAAATATGATCATTATTGTAGTCTACATAGACGATATCATTTTTGGAAGTGATCTACAAATTCTGAGTGTAAAATTTGCTTCAGAAATGAAGAAGGAATTTGAAATGTCAATGTTATGAGAACTAACATTCTTTCTAGATTTACAACTATCTCAATCAAAAAAAGGGACCTTCAATTCTCAAACTAAGTATATCAAAGAGATGTTGAAAAATTCAAAATGGAAGAATCCAAACTTGTTAGTACTCCTATGGTCACTGGTTGTAAATTGAGAAAGGTTGATGAATATTTAGAAGTAGATCATACAATGTATAGTTCAATGATTGGTAGTTTATTATATGTAACAACTACAACACTAGATGTAATGAATACTTTAGGTTTGGTTTCTAGATTCCAATCAACCCCAAAAGAAACACATGTGGATGCAGTAAAAACAATTATTAGATATCTAAAAGGTACCATGGATTATGGATTATGGTATCCAAAAGGAAATAACTTCACTCTAAAATCATTCATTCATGCAGATTGGGAAGGAACTACTGATGATAGGAAAAACACAAGTGGAGAAACATTCTACCTAGGATATTGATTGGTGTCATGGCTAACCAAAAAGAAGTCTTCCATTTCACTGTCTACAATAGAATCCGAGTATATTGCTGCTGCATCATGTTGTACACACGTCATTTGGATGAAGGAAACATTGGAAGATTTACTTGTAAAATATGACCCCATTTTCATACATGGTGACAATACAAGTGCCATAAAAATATCAAAAAATCCGGTCATGCAATCCAAGACAAAGCACATACCAATAAAATAGCACTCTAAAAGAGATCAAGTGTCTCAAAAGGTGGTCAAATTGGAATATATTGATACTAAAGGACATATTGTTGATATATTCACTAAGCCACAACCCAAAGAAGCATTTGAGCATATTTGACGTAAGTTGGGAGTAAAATCATTACAGTGAATAAAAAGGAGAAAATGAAACATGTTAGGGGGAGATATGTTGATAGAGTGAGTCATTAGAAGGATTTACCTTTGTCATCGTTGTCAAAGGGGAGAATGATTTAATGCTTCCATCAATGCCAAAGGGGGACAATGTTGAATGGAGTTGTCATTGATGTCAAAAGGAGTTCAGTAATGAACAAGGAATAAGCAATGACACGATGGCATATGCAATGAGGATGGAAAGACAAATAAGGGGATCCAATGAGGGGATCAAGTCCAGTCGAGGCTGATTGATTGATTGATCCTCTAATAAATCAATGCAGAGTCATGGAGTTGTAATCAACTTATTTATGAGAGGTTGGATGGCTCAGATTGTATCAAGAGAATAGATCGATAGTAGGAAAAGGATCCGCAAGGTAAATGTGCGTGGAAAATAACATTCTGA
Organism: Pseudotsuga menziesii; assembly: GCA_001517045.1. Lineage (NCBI taxonomy): Eukaryota > Viridiplantae > Streptophyta > Pinopsida > Pinales > Pinaceae > Pseudotsuga > Pseudotsuga menziesii. The sequence goes on along the minus strand of LPNX010324691.1, from coordinate 332,505 downwards.
AGCACCAAAGTGAATTTCTATGTTTGATAACTAATCAACGAACAAGGAGGATTCCGCAAAGTGATAAAAAATTCACAGGATTTATAGAAGACAAATTACGGAATCAATTTTGAGAAAAGTCAAAATGCAGACCTACAATATACAATCTGCAATACAGAAGGAATCCACAATCTACAATGTGCAAAGTGCAAAAGAAGTCTTGCAAAATATGAATTGGGGAAGTTGTTTCACGAGAAATCGAAATGCACACCCGCAACCCACAATCTACAATTGCAGAAGGAATGAATTCATGCAAATTGCGGAAATGTCTGTTGCAGATAGATTGTTGCAAAAAAGACATTGCAGGAAGGACGCTGTCAAAAGGAAACTATGGAAGGTCGCGACTGTGAAAATTTAAACAGAGTTAAAAATGAAAAACATAGAGGTAATTTGAATTAGTTTTTTTTATGGGTCGCGATGAAGATATGTGACTGTCATATGAAGAGATACATTTGAGGGTATTTAAGCAATGCTTCAAATTTTCAAATAAGCGTCTCTGCACATTCAATTGGAAGATTCATTGGTGTAGAGAAGTTAGAGATTGAATTAACATATAAGGGAGGTAGGGTGGTGCTAGGGCGAGATATATGCCTGCAAGGGGGTCGTAGCCTCCTTCAAGTCGTATCTAGTAAATGGGTGTGTGTAAGAAGTTGAGGGACCTTTTAGATGCAATGGTCGAATGAAGTCAATCACGCTTGATCCATAAAATAGAAATCATCCCAAGCAATCCTGACCTTGCCAAGCCTAATCCCAAGGCTTCCAACATGCATGCCAATTAGGATAGTAGACAAAAATGCGCGCATGTTTTGCTTCACTAAAACGCACATGCGTTTTGCTTCACTAAAACGTGCTCTTGTTTTGCTTCACTGAAACGCGCTCCCGTTTTGCTTCAATAAAACACGCTCCCATTTTGCTTTAATAAAATGTGCAAAATGGAGGTGTCTAGGTGTTGTAGAGGGGATGTAATAGGGGGTGGGGGTTAGATGTAGTTGGATTGGTTGGGGAGTGATATAAGGGAGAGGGTTGTTAGTGGTAAGGGGAGACTCGTGGATGTGGTGTGTGTATGTGTGTGGGGGTGTCTAGGTGTTGTAGGTTATAGGTTAGGGGGTGTTAGTGGTAAGGGGAGACATAGGGATGTGCGTGTGTGAGAGAGAGAGAGAGAAATATAGAGTGGAGGGTTGGGACAAAGATGATGATGATGATGATGATGATGAGGAAGAGGATGAGGATGATGACGATGAGGATGATGATGAGGAGGAGGAGGAGGATGAGGATGATGTTGATGATGTTGATGATGAGGATGCTCATCTTCATCATCATCATCATCATCATCATATTCATCATGTTCATCTTCATCATCATGATCATCATGTTCACCATCATCACCACCATCACCATCGTCATCATCATTATCCTCATCATCATCATCATCATCATCATCATCATCACCATCACCATCGTCGTCATCATCATCCTCATCATCATCATCATCATCATCATCAGCATGATCATCATTATCACCATCAACATCATGAACATCATCATCAACATGATCATCATCATCACCATTAACATCATGAACATCATCATCACCATCGTCGTCATCATCATCATCAACATAATCCTCATCATCATCATCCTCATCCTCTTCCTCCTCATCATCATCATCATTATCATCATCATCATCATCATCTTCATCATCATCATCATCATCAACATCGACATCATAAACATCATCATCACCATCGTCATCATCATCATCATCATCATCATCTTCATCATCATCATCATCATCATCACCATGATCA
>LPNX010324691.1:311595-323811 GCA_001517045.1 Pseudotsuga menziesii | reverse complement strand
TTCCCTTAACCCTTCCCCACCCCTATTAAATATTAGCCATAGTTTCCCTTGATCCTTCCCCACCCCTTCTAAAACATTAACCAAAGTATTTCCTACCCCATCTAAATTATTAAAAAATAATTTTTATGTTTTCAATAACGCGTGCGCGTTTTGGTTCACTATAACGCTAGCGCGTTTTTGTTCACTATAACGCGAGCGCATTTCAAAATTCTATCAGCGGGAATATTTTTTGAATTCAAATAAAACGTGCCATGTTTTTTAGAGTCAAAACCAATCCAAATCACTTGGTCACATGTCAACCTTAATCCTATGTGTATGGTTTGGTGTTTGCTTCGGTAATACCAAACCTGTGCTATGGTAATCATGAACCAAAGCTAATTGGGTGTTTCTTCCAGTTTCTGAAGAAACCTGTGTTTAACCACTCTTTGCAGTATGCTACACACAATCAATTTGACGAAATCTTAACAGAAATATGGTTTTTTTTACAGATTCCAAGTATGTAACTTTTATTTAAAATTATTAATTTTTCATATTTTTCTTCAAATTCTTTTCTCTCCTACCTCCTTAACTCGTGAAACACACTGTTAGTGTTTCTTCTATAACTTTTTCAATTCTTGATCACTTCAAACAAAAATTGTATGGTGCACAAGTAGACACTAACCTCTACGTTCTATCAAAACCTCATTTCATGATTTTTGCATTAAGACCTTCAAAGGATGCACCCACAAAACACGTACCATTTTCGAGGTTTTCTCACTTAGACAATTATAAAAATATTATAAAATTACTAATTTAAGTTTCGAAAAATAATGCCACACTAGTGCTATGGGTTCTCTACATGGATGTCAATTTTTGTAGCTTGATTCGATCATTTAGGCCCTCAAAGGCTGCACCCACAAAAACATATACCTTATAATTTCCCTGAAAAATAAAAAGTTCATGTTAGGAAAAATGAAATTTGACATAGCTATGCAAATTTTTGATACATAAAAGTTATATATTCGGAAAGGTGATTCAATTTCCTACATTTCATGTTTTTTACTCAATGCAAGATATTTTGCATAAGTATCTCAAAAACTCCAAGTAAGTTGAGGGATGCCTGATTTTTCAGGTTTCTATTGCATCTAACGCGCCAAAAAGGTCCCTCATCTTCTTGCACAGGCCCAAATAAGGGGTCACAATATCCTTTCAACAAAAACTGCTAAGGAAGGGGGTCATAGCCTTCTTCCAGTAGTTGCTGGTTCATAGGGTGCAATACCATCCGTATCTGTAGTAGGAGGAAAACATTATTTGTAAATATAATTTTGCATTAATAGGAAGTATTGGTGGTTTACACAATTGGGATTCAATGATAAATTTGTGTTCTATGTGTTTTTCTTGATCATGTGTGTTAATAAACTAATTAAAAGTTGTTTTGATTGTTAAAAGTTATCAATACTAATTCACACCCCCCCTCTTTGTATTATCTAATATTCCAACAAAGGTGAGACCTAATTGACAGAAATACATGCAATAATAAAAATTCCGTTGATATTTCTAAGCATTTCCAAAGAGTAGAGAGGGGAGGAAAAGGGGAAAGAACCTATTGAAGTGTGTCACTTGTAGTAGATCCCATTTCTTGATCATCCATGTCCTTTAGACCTCCATTAGCATATTTATTTCTAGTTACTTACCTCTAAATCTACCTCTGTGAACTTGAAAAACTTGAAGTCTATCTACCAAATATTGAATTCAAAACTAGATTTAACACATAAATTCAAATTCAAGTTCAAAATTGGGTGGAAGATTGAATTGCATCATATTGAACCAAAGAAAATATAATGCTTATAACCCTGATGTGTAGGTGAATCCCTTCTCCTTTTCTTTGAGTCATCCTTCTCCATCCATGCCTTTGATCACTAAAAAATTCATGCAGAAAGAAGATTTCTAGCCTCCAATTCCTCCAACATGCCTTTACTCTCATTTTTTTGTTCTTTAACATTGCCCCAAATACCTCCTTTTATAGCATTGGAAATTGGAAATTCAAGAATCAAACTTCAATGTTGGATAATAAATTTTTCCCAAATTTTGATTTATTTCATCAAAAACCCACTTTCTATATTTTTTGTCATGATTTTGTATTGTTAATCCATAATTTCAAACAAAAACTGGAGTAGGTTGTTATTGCTCGAATCCAAACTATGAAAGGATTTGTCGAAGCCATAAAGTTTCCTAACTGGCATTAACTAAGACTCGATATTCTGCTTCTGGTGAACAAACAGGAAGAGCTTGTTGTTTCTTACAAGCCTAAGTGATAGGTCCAAATCATATACTGAAAACATAACCTGCAGTAGACTTTCGATCATCAGGATCGCCGACCCAATCTAAATCAGTGAAACCAACCAACAAAGGTTTCTCCCCTGTACTGTAATGAATCCCAAACTGAATTGTACCTCGAATATATCGAAGTATTCTTTTTGCTTCTTTCCAGTGACTTTCATGAGGTGTTTGCATATAACGGGAAACACGACCAACGAAAAAGGAAAGGTGAGGACGAGAATGAGTCAAGTATAAGAGACTACGAACAAGCTAATGATACAAGGTGGCATCTACTTCAGGGGAAGTACAAGTGGCAGAAAGTTTGACTCCAGACTGAAAGGGAGAAGGGGCTAGTTTACAATCTTCCGTGTGGAAGCAATGAAGAAGGTCATAAGCATAATTAGACTAGGAAATAAATATTCCTTCTTTGGTTTGCAAGGCTTCGAGACCAACAAAATAATGCAAATGTCCTAAGTGTGACATTTGAAATTTTTTCTTAAGACTAGATTTCACATGGGTTATAAGTTTAGGGTCACTACCAGTAAGGATAAGATCATCAACATAAAGAACAAGTATGATGAGATGGTTTCCTACTTTCTTAGGATAGACATTGGGGTCAGAATGGCATCTAGAAAAACAAGTGTCAAGGAGAAAGCTATCCATTTTGGCATACCAAGCTTTAAGAGGTTGCTTAAGGCCATATAAGGATTTCTTAAGGAGAGAGAGAAGGCTAGAGTTATCCTTAACATATTGAGGAGATTTTTTTTTGTTACTCTTATCTCTTGTCCTCCGTGCTTTCCTTTTTTTTCTGCAAATCACAAACATAATCCTAAGTGTCTAAATATCCTAACATAATACTCATAATTCAATTTGTGTTTTCAACTTAACATGTTCCTTACAATGTTGATCAAACTCTAGTTTTGTGTAACCTTCCACGACTGAAACCTACCTAGATCCAAATCCTAGGGTCTATCAAGCACCGAGAGGGATCAAATCTCCCGACGTGCAAACCTCTTCTCAAGTATTGCACTCAAGAACGTATTCAAGGAAAGGTTTGTACCTCGGGAGATTTGATCCATCTCGATGCATGATAGAGCCTAGGATTTCGATCTAGGCTTGTCAATAGAATTTTGAAGTGATCATACTTGACCTAAAATTGAAGAGTTAAAAAAGAACTTGAAACAACTCCTTTAAACTAATACAAAATACAACTAATATTTTAATGTATAATGAATTGTTGTGATTAATATAAGTGTAATCAACATAATAAATTTTTTTTAAATAAGAAATTATAATTATTTTACATATAATTTTATCAATTGATAAATAATTAATATTTCAATATTTTTTATAAGTTTTATTAAATAATAATTGTAACATTATCCTATAACATTATAAATTTCATTTTTATTTTTTTTTCAAAAAAATCTCATTATATTCTTATTCTTTATATATAACTTTTCTCAACCATTAATTATATTATCAAGTTGGCCACCTCAATTGAACTAAAAATGAAGAACTTGAAACAACTAATTTGAACTAATCCACAATAAAATCAAATTATAAAATTTTAGTATATGATTATTATAATTGTGGTCAACACAAAAGAGAAAATTATTTATTTGATATACAATATGTTTATTTTACATATATTTTCGATATAAGACATTATGTTTATTTTATATATATTTTTGTCGAGTATATAATTTATTTTATATATATAAGACTTTATGGTTATTCTAAATAACCATGATGACGAGCTCGTTGGCAACTGAATGCGTCTAATCGAGCAGGGTCATTAGGGTTATTCTCAAGATTATTAGGGTTTTACTTCTTTTGCTCATTGGTATTTGGCTTCTCATCTTGCGTGTCTTGCTTCTTGTCAGTGGATCTTTTCTGAGTATTAGGCTCACTGCTGCTCTGCTTCATTTCTTGATCGGCTTGTAGTCCCTTGCTTTGCTTATTTTCCTCTGCCTCTGCGCGCGCATCATCATCAAATGAGCGAGTGCGATGACATGTTGGACAGATTGTGCAGCTGCTTCTAGGATCCTGCGTAGGACGAGGATCTACAATAGAAGACTGAGGGGGCAACGTATGGGGAGGCAGATCAACGTATAGCCTTGCAAAAACCTTGCCATTGGAGGCAAAGCGGAAGAGGTACTTAGGATCTGCTCTATATTGCAAATCCATATTTTCGAAATAAGAGCCGTCCACGACATGCACAGTATCCGGATGATTGGTTAAAGCGTCAAGCAAGAAGTGCAAATAAGCACGGCCATAAGAGTAAGTGCCTGAACCATCGCCAATGTCCAAATAGCTTCCTACTTGAGGATGCCGATGGCTGTCTTCGTCTCCGTCATCGTCGCCATTGTTGTTAGGGTTATTGTTACCCTTAACACTGCCAAAGATAAGATCCACAAGACGATTCGCGTAATCTCGATAACCGTGCTGGTTATGGTTATGGCCATTATCATCATCACCCCCGCCGCCATAGCCGGAGCCGGAGCCCCCATGATCATTACAACTACCAGCATCAGCACAGCCACCATCCTCGCCTTCAGCTACCAAGCGTCGTAGATGAGGAGGAGGCGGCGGAAAAAAAGAGTCTGAATCAAAAGTACCGAAATCTCCAAAGCCTGGAAGATTGGTATTGCTAGCAAAATCTGAACCATAGTTCTCTTCGTCACTGTCACTGCTACTGCTGCTGCTGTAACTGCTACTGGTAAACGGAGGACGAGAATTATAATTCTTCATTGTATGCAACCGACAGAGCAGCTCCTAATTATCCAATGATTCTGAATGCTCCTTCGCTTATAATTGTTCGAAGGGTCGCTACCACACTTCTTTTTTGTTTGTTTGAGTACAATTATCAAGAATGGTCTCTACCGCTCCCTTCTTTTATGTTGCATTCACTTCTTGTATGTTTCATTTGAGATTTTATTATCATCCAAGAGATTCCAACGAATCATGACGCCTTTTGGATTAGAATGAGGAACTAATCGCTCTTGATTAAGTTCGGTCGGCTTTCTCCCATGACTTACACATGATCTTAATTGAAAAAATGATAAATTTCATTTATAAAGCATGGACTCTTAGTCTAGATGCACAAGAAAGCATAGACACCATATTAAACATTGTTATCCATAGTGAAGCAAAGGTAACTGCATATCATGGTGTATTTTGTAGTTGGGTTTGATTGGCAAATCTATTCTCAATGTACCTAAATTTGACATGACAAAATAAATTGAGCATTTGAGGGGTGTAATTAAAAAGATTTGGGAAGTTGCAAAGAAATGAGACTTGGATCCATAGGGATTGTTTAGTGGAGCGAGACAAATGGTTTGATTCATATTTATGTTTTTAAGTTGTTATTTGTTTTTTTTTGGGTTTCTAAATTTTGTTGTATTGGTCGAATTGTGATTCTTTCAATGTATGTGGAGAATAGTTTGAAAAATATAATTATATATTGCTCTTAGAGTTTCATTTTGGATTTATTTTTAGTATTTTTTAGGCTTCAACAAAAAATTGAACTAAGCATTTAATTAGTTTCCTTTATTTGTTTGAAACTTCTTTATGTGGTTGGTTGATAAACTTCTTTTCTATTCTTTGCATCTTTGATAGATATTAGGTATTATTCACTTCAATTGCTTAAGATAAATTGATAGAGAAGAGGATTCAACTTTTATTCCTGTGAACCCCTGCTTAGTGCATCGATCATGTACTTAGCAGCCTACGAGTTCAAGTAGGAATTTGTTCATACGGTCACGTGTAAAAATTAAAACATATTGCGCTATGGTGTAGTGCTTTATTTATGCCTTCCACTACATTTTAGTTTTACACTACATTCTAGTTATAATAACATGTCTGTTATCATATTTGAACTAAATCCTCCTCTTTCAAAGTTTTAATCGGCACTCGATTAAGCACATTCGATTAAATGAAATCCTATTCTTTCAAACTCTTAATCAATGCTCCATAAATTACATTCCACATCGGTTTTTAATCAACTGTTTGGGAAAAATGTTTCATAAAGATAGAAGGGTTAAAATTGAGCTCTCCAACCCAAGGCAACCTTGAACGTCCTACTATCCTACTGACCCCTCACACCCATCCTCTCATGTGAGAATAAGTACCTCTTACTTGACTCCTCCTCAACCCTCCCACATTCCACCCACATTCATGGTCCCTCATATAGAGGCACTAAGTGTGTCTATGATTCTACTACATATGTGACTCCACAAACCATTAATCCATATTACCCATTCCCCCACCCTTCACTAGGGCCTCCAAACCGGCCACACCCCCATCCTCCCTCTTTTTTTCATGGGAAGGTTTATGCTCAACAAAACATGCTCACTCCACCTACAACCAATAACCAACAAGAATAACCTAACACACTAAGAAGAAGAAGAAGACAAACAATCAAAATCAAGGAGGGATCAACCCCCTAATCATCTTGCTAATATTTGAGGTACTCAGAACCCCAAAAATCTGAATCTGAATAAACCCTCCGAGTAGGATGTGGACACTACACTCACCATTATATGCATCTTATGAAGGACTTCAAATTATGGGATGAGACCAATAAATGACAGGGAATCAATTATTCTCAACGTCAATTTTTTTTTCCACCCCCTCATACTATCACACCTTAATCAATGGCACTGCAAATGACTCTAAATAACTGCATATGAAATTTGGTGGAGACTTTCCAAGTCACAAGGCATTAGAAGGATGCAAACAGAGAACCTTTCCATCTCAAGGGGTGGCCATAACATAGCCAACGATACCTTATCATCCCCAAATATCTACAACAAGTCACCCTAGTGATCCTTCCTTCCAAAACATTCACATGAGCTCCATCTATGTCAACCTAATGACACAACATAATCAATATGGCATGTCAGTTGAACCAACCAATCTCAATAAGTAAAAGGATACATATGTGTTGAAAGGACCCTTGCATCTACTACACAATAATTTAAACCCTCCCCTAAATATCCCTAAGACCCCTTTATGTCACACTACCTAGAACCTCGATGCTAGAGTCACTCCTAACTATATATAGTGTTGCAGATGACTTGTCCTAGTCTCTAGCTACCAATTCTATGATGAAATTTCTCCAAATTATCTTGGTGCAACACAAATATCTCTTGTTTTCCTTAGGTGCAATTGATCCTTCACACACTCATCTAATGACATTTGACTTAGATAGAGTGGAGCCCTATTTTAGCCTCTTTCCAAGTTGTTGTCACTGTTAAGAATTTGATTATTCATTGATGCATAATATGAAGGTGCTTCTACTTGTGTCATGTACACCCATATTTGGAATAATTATGTTCCCTTGAGTTAGTCCTATCCCTTATGAAATTTTACATGTATGATGGTTAACATTCTAAGCTATAAGGTCTTCTCCAAAACATTTTTGTTTAACTTATTGGTAATATATTATTGATAAACATGGAGGTTATAAATGTTGAGTTAGATTACAATATCCTCCTTAGTAGTACCTACATGTATGGCACTATGAAAAATTAGAGTCCTTTATGAAGTTCTTAAGCCTTCAAATTACTTTTAGAAAATGAAGCAAATCGCAAAAAATATTTCCAATGAGATAATGGTGGAGAGTTCACCTCAAATGAATTTTGTGAAATTCATGGAATCAAGAGGCAGTTGTAAGCAGTAAAAATGTCTCAGCAAAATGGAGTAGTTGAGAGAAAGAACGGGACGGTCCAAGAAGCAGCTAGAACTATGCTTAATGAAGAAAAACTTCCTCATGGCTATTGGAGAGAAGCAATATATATGACTATCTATTTATAAAATAGAGGATAGCTCAAAGTGAATAGTTAGAAGAATCCTTATGAGCGGTTGGAAGACCAACTTCAGTTAAATATCTTAGATTTTTTGGAAGTAAATGCTACATAAAAAGAGAATATGATAATCTAGAGAAGTTTGACTCTATAACGGATGAAAGCATATTTCTTGGATATCCTTCCACTAAAAAGGCATACAGATCTTATAATCTAAGTTTGCACAAGATCATACAAAGAGAAAATGTAACTGTTGACGATACTAAGCCAAGAAGAATACAAATACAAGAGTGTGGATGTTGAAGAAATAGATGATAAACAAAAAGAAGAAAGTTGACTAGAAGAGGATTAGTTTGAGGAAGAAGAAGAAAGAAAAGTAGAATCATGGGAAAATGAGAACGAAGAATCTCCAAGATCATACACAAAGACACCATCTAGGTGGGTTCAGAAAAATCATCATGAAATTCAAATAATTGGTGATAAATATTCAGGGGTTAAAAAAAGAAAACAAATTACTTTATGATGAAGAAAAAGCACTACTTTCGATAGTAGAACCCAAAATATTTAAAGAAGCTTGAAAAAGTGAGGACTGGATCAATGCTATGAATGATGAACTTGATCAAATAGAGAAGAAAAAAACTTGGGAACTTGTCCCAAGAACTAAGGGCATGACTGTTATTGGAACCAAGTGGATTTTTAACAACAAGTTCAATGAGCATGGTCATGTGACAAGAAATAAAGCCAAGTTAGTATGCAAAGCATATACTCAAGTAGAAGGTGTTGACTTTGAAGAAACTTTTGCACATGTGGAAAGACTTGAATCCATTAGTATTTTTTTGGATTTTGCAAGCCACAAGAAATTCAAAGTATATCATATGGATGTAAAATCTACTTTTCTTAATAGAGAACTTGAAGAAGAAGTCTATGTTGAGCAACATGAAGGGTTTTTTTTTCATGAAAATCGAAATTATGTTTTCAAACTCAAGAAGGCACTCTATGATCTTAAACAAGCTCCAAGAGCATGGTTCTCAAGCCATAACAATTATTTAAAGAAACAAGGATATATAAGGGGGGCCACTAACCGTAATCTATACATAAAGTTTGAAAACAAAAATATGATCATTATTGTAGTCTACGTAGCCAATATCATATTTGGAAGTGATCTACAAATTCTTAGTGTAAAATTTGCTTCAGAAATGAAGAAGGAATTTGAAATGTCAATGTTAGGAGAACTAACATTCTTTCTAGAGTTGCAACTATCTCAGTCAGAAAAATTCAAAAGGGAAGAATCCAAACTTGTTAGTACTCCTATGGTCACTGGTTGTAAATTGAGCAAGGATGATGAATCTTTAGAAGTATATCATACAATGTATAGTTCAATGATTGGTAGTTTTTTATATGTAACAACTACAAGACTAGATGTAATGAAGACTTTAGGTTTGGTTTCTAGATTCCAATCAACCCCAAAAGAAACACATGTGGATGCAGTAAAACAAATTTTTAGATATCCGAAAGGTACCGTGGATTATGGATTATGGTATCCAAAAGGAAATAAATTCACTCTAAAATCATTCACTAATGCAGATTGGGAAGGAAGTACCGATGACATGAAAAACACAAGTGGAGAAACATTCTACCTAGGATATTGATTGGTGTCATGGATAACCAAAAAGAAGTCTTCCATTTCACTGTCTATAATAGAAGCTGAGTTTATTGCTACTGCATCATGTTGTACACACGTCATTTAGATGAGGGAAACATTGGAAGATTTACTTGTAAAATATGAAGACCCCATTTTCATACACGGTGACAATACAAGTGCCATAAAAATATCAAAAAATCCGGTCATGCAATCCAAGACAAAGCACATACCAATAAAATAGCACTCTAAAAGAGATCAAGTGTCTCAAAAGGTGGTCAAATTGGAATATATTGATACTAAAGAAAATATTGTTGATATATTCACTAAGCCACTACCCAAAGAAGTATTTGAGCATATTAGACGTAAGTTGGGAGTAAAATCCTTACAGTGAATAAAAAGGAGAAAATGCAACATTTCAAGGGAAGATATGTTGATAGGGTGAGCCATTAGAAGGAAACCTTTGTCATCGTTGTCAAAGGGGAGAATGATTTAATGTTTCCATCAATGCCAAAGGGGGAGAATGTTGAATGGAGTTGTCATTGATTTCAAAATGAGTTCAATAATGAAAAAGGAATAAGCGATGACACGATGGCATATGCGATGAGGATGGAAAGACACATAAGGGGATCCAATGAGGGGATCAAGTTCAATGGAGATTGATTGATTGATCGATCCTATCATAAATCAACGTAGATTCATGGAGTTGAAATCAAGTTATTTATCAGAGATTGGATGGCTGAGATTGTATCATGAGAATAGATTGATAGTAGGAAAAAGATCTACAAAGTAAATGTGTGTGGAAAATAACATTCCGGAGCTCCAAAGTGAAGTTCTGTGTTTGATATCTGATCAATGGACAAGGAGGGTTCCGCAAAGCAATCGAAAATTCGCAGGATTTACATAAGACGAATTTGGGAAGCAATTTTGAAAAAAGTTGAAATGTAGACCTGTAATCTGCAATCTACAATATAGAAGGAATCCACAATCTGCAACTCGCAAAGCGCGAAAGAAGTCTTGCAAAAGATGAATTGAGGAAGTTGTTTCACGAGAAGTCGAAATGCACACCCGCAACCCAAAATCTGTAATTGCAGAAGGAATGAATTCACACAAATTGCGAAAAGGTCTGTTGTAGATAGATTATTGTGAAAAAGACATTGTGGGAAGGACGATGTGATAAGGAAACTGCGAAAGGTTGGGACTGTTAAAATTTAAACAGAGTTAAAAATGACAAACATAGAGGTAATTTGAATTAGTTTTTTTATGAGTCGCAATGAAGATATGTGACTGTCATATGAAGAGATACGTTTGAGGGTATTTAAGCAATGCTTTAAATTTTCAAATAAGCGTCTCTGCACATTCAATTGGAAGATTCATTGGTGTAGAGAAGTTAGAGATTAAATTAACATAGAAGGGAGGTAGGGTGGTGCTAGGGCTAGATATATGCCTGCAAGGGGGTCGTAGCCTTCTTCCAGTGGTAGCTAGTAAATGGGCCTGTGCAAGAAGATGAGGGACCTTTTTGGCGCGTTAGATGCAATAGAAACCTGAAAAATCAGGCATCCCTCAACTTACTTGGATTTTTTGAGATACTTATGCAAAATATCTTGGATTGAGTAAAAAACATGAAATGTAGTAAATTGAATCACCTTTCCGAATATATAACTTTTATGTATCGAAAATTTGCATAGCTATGTCAAATTTCATTTTTCCTAACATGCACTTTTTATTTTTCAATGAAATTATAAGGTATATGTTTTTGTGGGTGCAGCCTTTGAGGGCCTAAATGATCGAATCAAGCTACAAAAATTGACATCCATGTAGAGAACCCATAGCACTAGTGCGGCATTATTTTTCGAAAATTAAATTAGTAGTTTTATAATATTTTTATAATTGTCTATGTGAGAAAACCTCAAAAATGGTACGTGTTTTGTGGGTGTAGCCTTTGAAGGTCTTAATGCAAAAATCATGAAATGGGATTTTGATAAAACGTAGAGGTTAGTGTCTACTTGTGCACCATACAATTTTTGTTTGAAGTGATCAAGAATTGAAAAGGTTATAGAAGAAACACTAATAGTGTGTTTCACGAGTTAAGGAGGTAGGAGAGAAAAGAATTTGAAGAAAAATATGAAAAATTAATAATTTTAAATAAAAGTTACATATTTGGAATCTCTAAAAAAAACCATATTTGTGTTTAAGATTATGTCAAAAATGATTGTGTGTAGCATACTGTAAAGAGTGGTTAAACACAAGTTTCTTCAGAAACTGGAAGAAACACCCAATTAGCTTTGGTTCATGATTACCATAGCATAGGTTTGGTATTACCGAAGCAAACACCAAACCATACACATAGGATTAAGGTTGACATGTGACCAAGTGATTCGGATTGGTTTTGACTCTAAAAAACATGGTGCATTTTATTTGAATTCAAAAAAATATTCCCGCTCATAGAATTTTGAAACGTGCTCGCGT
>LPNX010324691.1:194495-302295 GCA_001517045.1 Pseudotsuga menziesii | reverse complement strand
TGCAGGATTTCCAGGGTGGGTGCATAAACTATGTCTCGAGGTGCTAAATGACGTCGAGATATCTCTTGAGAGACACCGAGACTCATGCATAGTACCTTGTATCGATGAAGGTCAGAGTCGATTGAAAGAAAAGGTTTAATGTGAAATAGCTATCCCATTTGAAGGATATCCTAGCGTCTCGTATAAAGGTTGTGCTCCATTATAAGATATTTATGTATTAAAGTGAATTGATCAACCTTAATGTAGAAGGATGATATAGTTCGATAGTAAACAATTTTTTTTGTTAGCATGTTCAAATGTATATAATGTAACCCTACTAAATGAATGATTCAATGATTCAAATATATTTGATTAAAGGTATAATGTTTGGGTAACAATGAAATTGACAACAATGCTTACAATTACGGGACTAACACAATTGGCTTGTTGCAAATAGCAAGAAATTTTTTTTTTACCCCATTTGCTCCGAATTTACTGAGGGGATTTTAGGGTATGTGACAGATACTCTTTAGTGATCAAGGAATGATAGTAAGGGATTAGTTAATGGACGCAGTAGTTGGAAAAATACCTACAAGTCAAACAAGTCAATTTCTGAAATATACAAAATATTCTTAAAATCGATATACCCATGGTCAGTAGTAAACAAGCATGACCATGAATAATACATTGTGAATCCATGTCAAAAGTGAATCTCTCAAAAATTTATACATGCACTTTGATAAGTGCAAAATATTGAGGTCTTTGTGGTACTTTGACATAGTCATTAATCTTGCGCAACTCAAGCAATGCATCAATGAGTGATACAATTGTCTTTTCCAAGGTATACAACACAAACCAATGATATTATGAGTTTATATCATGAAAATATATGAGATGATGTCGAGCATAATAAAAAACCATCTGATTCCTAATCATTGATGTATACCGTTAATGGATAAAAGAAGACCCACCAATAATGATGATGGACTCCAAGGTACTTGAGTACAAACTAACAAGTTTGAATATATGTTCTAAGGTTGAACACTTTATGTATACACACTATCGTTTGTGAGGAAACTTGCCACTGATAACTACAAGATCCAATGTACTCTCCAGGTTCCTAGACCCACTTCCTGGATGATGGTTTGGCTTCGACACTAATATATATTTCAGAACAAAGGATTTAATGTATCCCACATCAACTCACATGAAACAAAGGTCAATAGTTTGATATAATTTTGTAGTGATATGGGATCCATCATTGTATATTGACACAAGGAGGTCTAACATGATTGGTTAGGAATATTGAGGAATGACTAACACTATTTAACTTCCCTTGAACACATAACACAATATAAAATTGACACTTGGAAAATTAAGACTCAAGTAACTAACGATTATGAAATTCTTCAATTCCAGATACATTAACAATAGATCCATGGATGATAGGAAGGGTAACCCATTAGAGGAGATCTATTTAAAATACTTGTACATTTTCCTTAGGAAAATGTAAATGGTGTACTAACAGTGGATACAAAATTATGTGTCGTGTTCAAGGGAAACCAGGACTCGTTTTTGCCATTTTCAAGGATTCAATATGATATTATTCAAGTCTCCCCCTTTTTGGATTTTTGTTTTTTTAAATTTTGAGTACTTTTTCATTCATTGGCTTGAAAAATGAATAAAGAATGTTATAGTACATGGGAGGGAACGAATGTTGCATGGGCATACTCCCATATTTCAAGGGAATGGGTCAAGACAAGGAAAAGATACATATTGCAAGCAAGTGATGATTTGGTTGCACACACTCTTTCGGATGTTCCCTCCATAGGTTGACTATTTGGAGTTGTTCTATGTGTGAACATATAGTGAAATAAAACCAAGTAACTGTAGCTATGAAATTTGGTATAATGGCCAAGTAGGAAAGGTGAAATTGTTAGGATTAATTAATCCTCCTTTGTCCAATATAGTCTATTTTGTCTATTTTCCTAACTTAGGGGGTCATTTTTACTGTACCCGAGTGTGTAGGACACACACAGAGGTTATTTTCCACTTACTGCATGTGCATGTATGAGTTTATGTTCCTCTGGGAATAAACCCTACATTATAAGAGCCCACTATGAGTGCCACTAGTAGCCTCCATCAGTTGGTAATGGTTGGTAAGTAGTTATGTTGAGTTAACCTCCAGTTACAATCAGTCAGCTCACTTTCAGTTATCCTAGCACCAGTTTGCATGCATGAAAGGAGAGTGGAACCTTTTTCCCACCTACCTCATCAGTTAACTTATTGTAGACTAATTTAGACATCCCGAGTTAGATTAGTGAGTTCCATTAGTGATTTAGACACGCTTAGTTAGCTAATCATACATGTTTAGTTGGTAGATTCAAATCCTATCCCCATGATTCAAATTATATTTATTGTATAATCATTGTATTTTTTACTAATGAATAAAGATTAATGTTGTGATTATCTAAGCAATTCTTGTCTGATTTATCTAAAGTTTGTGGCATGGATTTCTTGTTCAGTGTACATTATCTTTGATTATTCCACTACATAATTCCCTTCCTACAAATTTCATATTTTCCTATAGATCAATGGTTCACATATTTAACATGTATCAAAACCTTTTTTTAGGCTAGAAACAAACCTTGTCCGACCTCCATTGTGCACCTAAAGCAGCCAATTTCCACATAATTCCTAGAATCATAGTGTTTCTCCCTCTGGATTATGTACACAGAAGTCTATCCAGGTGTGACCGGCTATGAGAAAGTGTAAATGTCAACATGGAAAATCTTGTACTGACATATGATTGTGAATTGAATTGTTTTTGCAGTGTTCTTTGTAGGAACCTACGTATATTCTTCAGGAATTGACTTATCAGCATATAGAAATATGGATAATTTTTCATCTCTTGTACATAGGATCCTTACACCCTTCAATTACACTAATTGGAGGGAAGATATGCAGGTAGCCTTGCACAATATTGGTATTTTTAGGATGACAATGGACATAGAAGCTGATCCCCAATAGTATGTTGATAAGAACAAGTTTTTTAATCAACTTGATGAATCCCTCAGCTACGTGTGCACTCACATCTCCTAGGATATTTTATTCCACCTTGAGGGACTAAGGACTCTGAAGTAATATTGGGAAATGCTTGACTATTTGTTTGGAAAACAAGATGAGATTCGAGGGCATATTTTGGAGAATGAGCTCATTGCACTACAACCCAAAATTTTCAAAACTATTCAACAATTCTTTTCAAAGTACAAGTCACTAGTATTACAATGCAAACAATGTGGATTAGAGAGGAAAGATGAGAAATATTCATTCATAGTTCTTAGTCTTTGTCTTTACATCCCATTTCGGAAGAACTTGTTAAAATATTGTAACTTTGAAAGCTATTCCAGATGTATTGATTGTGTTCCTCCTTCAGGAGATGAGTTTTGTCTTGTAAGAGTCATTGAAAGAATCAATGTAAACCTTCAGATGTAATTCAGGTAATTAGTACCCAAGTGTCAATATAATAAAACACATACATGCGTTCTTCTTTCGATTATCTATCTAAATTTAATCTAACCTAATGTACTAGAGTACTACCTTGAACAGGGTGTGGAAAAATACAGTTAGGTATTTTTTTAATCTATTAGTAAATCTGGAAATTCTTCTAATCATTTACCCTAATCTATATCTAAACCAACATTTGACTGTCTTTTCACAGTAAAATATTTCATTAAGTATTCCTGACATCAGCGTAACATAAGCATAACACATTATTACTTAAACTCAATCCTTCCAGGTGTAAATATGCCATTACAAAACTAGATAAATCATGTAGAATCTTGAAATGTAGAAGAGGTGACAACAACTTAAGGAACCTGTTCCTCCCAACAAACTCCTAGAGAAAAGCTAAACTGCAAATCTTAGGACCCTCGAGCTTGTCTCCTATCCACCTAGTAGGAGTACTAGGTGAGAGATGTAGTTTAGTAATCCTATGCAACTCTATTGAGTGTTCAGTAGTAAATCTATTCTGCATGCAGCAGTATGAACTCAACTTAGAATAGTTGCACTAGTTCAGATATTCAACACTTTTCACTCAAAACAAACTTCAGCTAGTCCCCTCCATCGAATTTTCTTGTGCACTACATTCACTCAGAATGTTCACAAGTAAAGAATGAGTAGCCTCAGCTGTATTCAATGGGAAGTTTTATTAGCATGCCCAGGTCTTTTGGGTTAGTTTTCACTTAGTGATCCACCTACTCATGTTCCGCTTCCTTGGGGAACATGACCATAAAAATAGGGAAGTTGCCTCATGCAACAACTAGAAGTAGTTTGAGGATGTTGCCAAGTGTCAATCTGCTCTCATCCCAGCCTACTCTACCAAGTGACTAGTAAAACACTCATTTAATAGCTTCCTTAAGCTATTGTCTCATCTTTCATTATTAATTAATAAAATATTCAACAATTACATCCAATTATCCTTCGTCCCACTTGGTCATTAATTACAAACTTTATAATAAAATATAACATAATGTTTCTTAAAACATAAAATGTTTTTGCAATTTGGGGCATGTGACATACAAACACCCTTAAATTATAAAATCATCCTCAATGTTATTTATTCTTCATCCTCAGAATTTCCCTAGAACAGAATTGTATATGCAACTCGCAGATGACTCTCCAATTCCCAGGTGGCTTCTTCTAGGCTAACCTTCACCTGGCCAATGGTGTGATTCTAAAGGAAGATCTCCCTCCTTTCAAGGATACAATCTGGTTCCACAAAAAAAATTCTTTGGGTTCCACCTGCACATCATTCTAGTTTATAACATGAGTAGCATCATGTACATAGTTTTTTAACACATAAATATGAAAGACATTATGAACCTTCAAATTTGGCAGTAAAGCCAATTGATATGCCATCTGTCCTATTTTGAACAGTATCTCAAAAGTTTTGCAATATTGGGGTGCTAACTTAGCACAAATTCCTAATCTAAGATATAACTCTGTTTAGGCCTTACCTTAATAAAGACATGTTCACCAACCTGGAACTCTTTTTGTGTTTGTTTAAGATCTACTTGACTTTTTTGTCTGTCTTGTGCAACTTTCAAGTTACCTTGCACCTGTTTTACAATTAACTCCATCTCTTTTAATATTTTAGGTCCTAATACGAACCTGTCAACTGGATTACTCCATGATATGGGGGTATTACACTTACTGCCATACAAAATTTCAAATGGATTGTATCTTGATGAAGCTTGGTAGTGATTGTTGTAAGCAAACTCTACTAGGTGTAAGTAATCTTCCCATTTACCTGTTGTTCCTTAACATACATTCTGAGCATATCTTCCAACACTTGATTCACTCTTTTAGTCTATCCATTCGTCTGGGGATGAAAATAGGTACTAAAATTTAAAGTAGTATTCAGTTATTTAAACAAAGACTTCTAGAAATTGCTCGTAAACTTAGGGTCTCTGTCTAAAATTATAACTTTCGGTATTCCACGTAAACAAAAGATTTTCTTCATGAATATATCAGTAATATTAGCAGCCTTGTAAGTGGTTTTTTCAGCTATAAAATGAGCTTCTTTACTAATTTTATCAACTACTACCATTATAGAGTATTTCATATTTTGATTTCTAGGTAGGCCTGTAATAAAATCAAGATTGATTGTTTCCCACTTCCAGCTAGGGATAGGTGATGGCTGAAGTAATCTGGCTAGATGTTAGTGCTCAGTCTTAACTTTTTGACATTCAAAACACTTTGCAAAGTATTCTGCCAATTCATTCTTCATGTTTGGCCAAAAATAATCCTTCAGTAACATGGTTATAGTATTCTGATAATGAGGATGTCCTGAGTAAGGATTCTTATGAACTTTGTTTAAAATCAATAACTTAATCTTGGGTACATTAAGCATATACAACCTGTCTTTATATAGTAATAATCCTTTTTTGTTTAGACTATACCCTGTAGTTAAACTTTCAGTTAAATTTTTTGTTACTTTTGCTTGTAATTTCTGGTAGTTTTCATCCAATCTCACTCCTTCCTCTAGTTGTTCTTCTAAATCCGTTTTATAAGTGTTGATTGTTGCTACAAAATTTAGTTTTGAATTTCTTCTTAGAGCATCAACAACCTTATTTTCTTTTCCCTTAATATGTTGGATTTCAAAATCGTACTCATTAAGGAAAGCTATCCACCTAGATGGCCTTGCATTTAAGTTAGTTTGATCCAACACATATTTTAATCCTTTATTATCTATCATTAATATAAATTTTCTTTCGATTAAGTCATTTCACCACATCTTCAAGGCATGTATGATGGAAGCCAACTCTAAGTCATAGGTTGCATAGTTTTTCTCATGAATATTAAGCTTCCTAGACTCATATGCAATTACGTGTCCTTCTTCAGTTAAAACTCCACCTAGACCGTCGTTGCATGCGTCAGTACATACTATAAAGTCTTTATTAGGATCAACAATTCTTAAGATTGGTGTAGTAGTTAGTAATGTTTTTAACTTTTTAAAAATTTCTTCACACTTTTGACTCCACTCGAATTTCTTCCCTTTCTTCTATAAAGAAGTTATGGGATTTGCAATTCTTAAAAACCCTTCAATAAATATTCGACAATAGCCAATAATCCCCATGAATGACCATATGTCAGTTACATCCTTTGGAACTGGTCATTTTTCGATTGATTTTATCTTTTCTGGATCAAGTGAGATCCCTTCTTTAGTTACTACATGACCCAAGTACTGTATTTTATCCTTAAAGAAATCACACTTACTAAATTTTGCATAAATTTGATGTTCATTAATTGTAAAATTCATTACTTGTATAAAAACCAATGTTTTTTTTCTATCTATCACCACTGTGATGTCTCTTCAATGAACTTGAGGTGCATCCATCTATTACCATGCCATCTCGTTGAATTCACATATAGCAAACCTTTTTGAGACAAGGAAAGTTGGAAATGAGGGTAACCTATTGGACTTATATTCCTCAAATCATTTGGAATTCGGAGCCATAAATCATTCAATCAATGATTTCAAAACATTTTTTATATGCCCCATATACGATGAATTGTTGAAATAAAAAAATACACATTGTGAGACTCGTTTGAAAGTCTAATAATACTCAATTCAAATTGTGTTTGGCCTTTTGCAAGTGAGTGTTTGGGAAGCATTTTTTTCAAAGTTGAAAACAATCACTATTTTGAATTAGGCTATTGCATAGGGGATTATTCTTTCCCTTATTTACAAGGTTTCTTTATATATTCTCATGCTTTCTTCTCTTTACTCCCAAAATATAGGAAATGACATGGATGGGGGTGGTATTCACTATAGTCGTTAGGAACCCTCATGATTGAACCTATCCTTATCACATCGATCCTATAGTTGCACTCTATACATGATCTTTATACCTCAATTTTGTATCGCACAAGTTGTCTTATTTATGATCTAATTTATGATCTATTTTCGATTTTTGCTTCTCTCTACTCTCAAAATACACAAAATTAAATTCATGGGTTATTCACTTTGGTTTCTAGGAACATTAGCGATTGAACCTATGCTTAGTGCATCGATCATGTACTTAGCAGCCTACCAGTTCAAGTAAGAATTTGTTCAGAGGATCACATGTAAAAATTAAAACATATTGCACTATCGTGTAGTGCTTTATTTATGCCTTCCAGTACATTTTAGTTTTACACTACATTCTAGTTATAATAACATGTCTGTTACCATACTTGAACTAAATCCTCCTCTTTCAAAGTTTTAATCAACACAAGATTAAGAGCATTGGATTAAATGAAATCCTATTCTTTCAAACTCTTAATTAACACTCCATAAATTACATTCCACATCAGTTTTTAATCAAGTGTTTGGGAAAAATGTTTCATAAAGATACAAGGGTTAAAATTGAGGTCTCCAACCCAAGGAAACCTTGAACGTCCTACTATCCTACAGACCCCTCACACCCATCATCTCATGTGAGAATGAGTACCTCTTACTTGACTCCTCCTCAACCCTCCCACATTCCACCCACATTCATGGTCCCTCATATAGAGGCACTCAGTGTGCCTATGATTCTACTAGATATGTGACTCCACAAACCATTAATCCATATTACCCATTCCTCCACCCTTCACTAGGACCTCCAAACTAGCCACACACCCATCCTCCCTATTTTTTTCATGGGAAGGTTTATGCTCAACAAAAAATGCTCACTCCACCTACAACCAATAACCAACAAGCATAACCCAACACACTAAGAAGAAGAAGAAGAATAAGACAAACAATCAAAATCAAGAAGGGATCAACCCCCTAATCCTCTTGGTAATATTGGAGGTACTCAAAACCCAAAAAATCAGAATCTGAATAAAACGTCCAAGTAGGATGTGGACACTACACTCACCATTATATGAATCTTAGGAAGGATTTCCAATTATGGTATGAGACCAATAAATGACAGGAAATCAATTATTCTCAAGGTCAATTTTTTTTCCACCCCCTCATACTATCACACCTTAATCAACAACACTGCAAATGACTCTAAATAACTGCATACGAAATTTGGTGGAGACTCTCCAAGTCACAAGGCATTAGAAGGATGCAAATAGAGAACCTTTCCATCTCAAGGGGTGGCCATAACATAGCCAACGATACCTTATCATCCCCAAATATCTACAACAAGTCACCCTAGCGATCCTTCCTTCCAAAAAATTCACATGAACTCCATCTATGTCAACCTAATGACACAACATAATCAATATGGCATGTCATTTGAACCAACCAATCTCAATAAGGAAAAGGATACATATGTGTTGAAAGGACCCTTTCATCTACTACACAATAATTTAAACCCTCCCCTAAATATCCCTAAGACCCCTTTATGTCACACTACCTAGAACCCCGATGCTAGAGTCACTCCTAACTATATATAGTGTTGTGGATGACTTTTTCTAGTCTCTAGCTACCAATTCTATGATGAAATTTCTCCAAATTATCTTGGTGCAACACAAATATCTCTTGTTTTCCTTAGGTGCAATTGATCCTTCACACACTCATCTAATGGCATTTGACTTAGATAGAGTGGAGCCCTATTTTAGCCTCTTTCCAAGTTGTTGTCACTGTTAAGAATTTGATTACTCGTTGATGCATAATATGAAGGTGCTTCTACTTGCGTCATGTACACCCATGTTTGGAATAATTATGTTCCCTTGAGTTAGTCCTATCCCTTATGAAATTTTACATGTATGATGGTTAACATTCTAAGCTATAAGGTCTTTTCCAAAACATTTTTTTTTAACTTATTGGTAATATAGTAGTGATCAACATGGAGGTTATAAATGTTCTGTTAGATTACAATATCCTCCTTAGTAGTAGCTACATGTATGGCACTATGAAAAATCAGAGTCCTTTATGAAGTTCTTAAGCCTTCAAATCACTTATTGAAAATGAAGCAAACCGCAAAAAATATTTCCAATCAGATAATGGTGGAGAGTTCACCTCAAATGAATTCAATGAATTTTGTGAAATTCATGTAATCAAGAGGCAGTTGTCAGCAGCAAAAATGTATCAGCAAAATGGAGTAGTTGAGAGAAAGAACGGGATGGTCCAAGAAGCAGCTAGAACTATGCTTAATGAAGAAAAACTTCCTCATCACTATTGGAGATAAGAAATATATACGACTGTCTATTTATAAAATAGAGGATAGCTCAGAGTGAATAGTTAGAAGAATCCTTATGAGCGGTTGGAAGACCAACTTCAGTTAAATATATTAGATTTTTTGGAAGTAAATGCTACATAAAAAGAGAATATTATAATAATCTAGAGAAGTTTGACTCTATAACGGATGAAGGCATGTTTCTTGGATATCCTTCCACTAAAAAGGCATACAGATCTTATAATCTAAGTTTGCACAAGATCATAGAAAGTGAAAATGTAACTGTTGACGATACTAAGCCAAGAAGAATACAAATACAAGAGTGTGGATGTTGAAGAAACTGACGATGAAGAAATAGATGATAAACAAAAAGAAGAAAGTTGACTAGAAGAGGATTATTTTGAGGAAGAAGAAGAAAGAAAAGTAGAATCATGGGAAAATGAGAATGAAGAATCTCCAAGATCATACTCAAAGACACCATCTAGGTGGGTTCAGAAAAATCATCATGAAATTCAAATAATTGGTGATAAATATTCAAGGGTTAAAACAAGAAAAAAAATTACTTTATAATGAAGAAAAAGCACTACTTTCGATAGTAGAACCCAAAATATTTAAAGAAGCTTGAAAAAGTGAGGATTGGATCAATGCTATGAATGATGAACTTGATGAAATAGAGAAGAAAAAAACTTGGGAACTTGTCCCAAGAACTAAGGGCATGACTGTTATTGGAACCAAGTGGATTTTTAAAAACAAGTTCAATGAGCATGGTCATGTGACAAGAAATAAGGCCAAGTTAGTATGCAAAGGATATACTCAAGTAGAAGGTGTTCAATTTGAAGAAACTTTTGCACATGTGGAAAGACTTGAATCCATTAGTATTTTTTTGGATTTTGCAAGCCACAAGAAATTCAAAGTATATCATATGGATGTAAAATATACTTTTCTTAATGGAGAACTTGAAGAAGAAGTCTATGTTGAGCAACATGAAGGGTTTTTTTTTTCATGAAAATTGAAATTATGTTTTGAAACTCAAGAAGGCACTCTATGCTATTAAACAAGCTCCAAGAGCATGGTTCTCAAGCCTTAACAATTATTTAAAGAAACAAGGATATATAAGGGGGGACACTAACCGTAATTTATACATAAAGTTTGAAAACAAAAATATGATCATTATTGTACTCTACGTAGACAATATCATATTTGGAAGTGATCTACAAATTCTTAGTGTAAAATTTGCTTCAGAAATGAAGATGGAATTTGAAATGTCAATGTTAGGAGAACTAACATTCTTTCTAGAGTTGCAACTATCTCAGTTAGAAAAAGGGACCTTCAACTCTCAAACTAAGTATATCAAAGAGATGTTGAAAAATTCAAAATGGAAGAATTCAAACTTGTTAGTACTCCTATGGTCACTGGTTGTAAATTGACCAAGGATGATGAATCTTTAGAAGTAGATCATACAAATATAGTTCAATGATTGGCAGTTTATTATATGTAACAACTACAAGACTAGATGTAATGAAGACTTTAGGTTTGGTTTCTAGATTCCAATCAACCCCAAAAGAAACACATGTGGATGCAGTAAAACAAATTTTCTAGATATCCGAAAGGTACCGTGGATTTTGGATTATGGTATCCAAAAGGAAATAAATTCACTCTAAAATCATTCACTAATGCAGATTGGGAAGGAAGTACTGATGACATGAAAAGCACAAGTGGAGAAAAATTCTACCTAGGATATTGATTGGTGTCATGGCTAACCAAAAAGAAGTCTTCCATTTCACTGTCTATAATAGAAGCTGAGTTTATTGCTATTGCATCATGTTGTACACGCGTCATTTAGATGAAGGAAACATTGGAATATTTACTTGTAAAATATGAAGACCCCATTTTCATACACAGTGACAATACAAGTTGCATAAAAATATCAAAAAATCCGGTCATGCAATACACGACAAAGCACATACCAGTAAAATAGCACTCTAAAAGAGATCAAGTGTCTCAAGAGGTGGTCAAATTGGAATATATTGATACTAAAGAACATATTGTTGATATATTCACTAAGCCACTACCCAAAGAAGAATTTGAGCTTATTAGACATAAGTTGGGATTAAAATGCTTACAGTGAATAAAAAGGAGAAAATGCAACATTTCAGGAGGAGATATGTTGATAGGGTGAGCCGTTAGAAGGAAACCTTTGTCATCGTTGTCAAAGCAAAGAATGATTTAATGTTTCCATCAATGCCAAAGGGGGAGAATGTTGAATGGAGTTGTCATTGATTTCAAAATGAATTAAATAATGAAAAAGGAATAAGCGATGACACGATGGCATATGCGATGAGGATGGAAAGACACATAAGGGGATCCAATGATGGGATCAAGTTCAATGGAGACTTATTGATTGATCGATCCTCTCATAAATCAATGCAGAGTCATGCAGTTGAAATCAAGTTATTTATCAAAGATTGGATGGCTTAGATTGTATCAAGAGAATAGATTGATGCTAGGAAAAATATTTGCAAAGTAAATGTGCGTGGAAAATAACATTCCAGAGCTCCAAAGTGAAGTTCTGTGTTTGATATCTGATCAACGGACAAGGAGGGTTCCGCAAAGCAATCGAAAATTCATAGGATTTACATAAGATGAATTGGGGAAGCAATTTTGAAAAAAGTCGAAATGCAGACCTATAATCTGCAATCTGCAATACATAAGGAATCCACAATTTGCAACTCGCAAAGTGTGAAAGAAGTCTTGCAGAAGATGAATTGAGGAAGTTGTTTCACGAGAAGTCAAAATGCACACCCACAACCTAGAATCTACAATTGCAGAAGGAATGAATTCACAACAATTGTGAAAAGTTCTGTTGCAGATAGATTGCTGCGAAAAAGACATTGTGGGAAGGACGATGTGAAAAGGAAACTGCGAAAGGTTGTGATTTTTAAAATTTAGACAGAGTTAAAAATGACAAACATAGAGGTAATTTGAATCAGTTTTTTTTATGAGTCGCGATGAAGATATGTGACTGTCATATGAAGAGATACGTTTGAGGGTATTTAAGCAATGCTTTAAATTTTCAAATAAGCGTCTCTGCACATTCAATTGGAATATTCATTGGTGTAGAGAAGTTAGAGATTGAATTAACATATAAGGGAGGAAGGGTGGTGCTAGGGCTAGATATATGCCTGCAAGGGGGTCATAGCCTCCTTCCAGTGGTAGCTAGTAAATAGGGGTTCCCAACATTCTTTCAACAAAAAATGGTAAGGCAGGGGGTTATAGCCTTCTTCCAGTAGTTTTTGGTTAATAGGGTGCAGTACCATCCTTATCTGTAGTAGCAGGAAAACATTATTTGTAAATATAATTTTGCATTAATAGGAAGTATTGGTTGTTTACCCAATTGGGATTCAACGATAAATTTCTGTTCTATGTTTTTTTGTTGATCATGTGTGTTAATAAATAAATTAAAATTTGTTTTGATTGTTAAAAGTTATTAATACTAATTCACACCACCACTCTATGTATTGTCCAATATTCCAATAGTGGTGAGACCTAAGTGACATAAATACATGCAATAATAAAAATTCCTTTGATATTTCTAATCATTTCCAAAGAGTAGAGAGGGGAGGAAAAGGGGAAAGAACCTATTGAAGTGTGTCACTTATAGTAGATCCCATTGCTTGATCATCCATGTCCTTTAGGCCTCCATTAGCATATTTTTTTCTAGTTACTTACCTATAAATCTACCTCTATGAACTTGAAAAACTTGAAATCTATTTACCAAATATTGAATTCAAAACTAGATTTAACACATAAATTCAAATTCATATTCAAAATTGGGGGGAAGATTTAATTACATCATATTGAATCAAAGAAAATATAATGCTTATAACCCTGATGTGTAGGTGAATCCCTTCTCCTTTTCTTTGAGTCATCCTTCTCCATCCATGCCATTGATCACCAAAAACTTCATGTAGAAAGATTATTTCTAGCCTCCAATTCCTCCAACATGCCTTTACTCTCACTTTTTTGTTCTTTAACATTGCCCCAAATACCTCCTTTTATAGCATTTGGAATTGGAAATTCAAGAATCAAACTTCAATGTTGGATAATAACTTTTTCTTGGAAATTTTGATTTATTTCATCAAAAACCCACTTTCTATATTTTTTGTCAATATTTTGTATTATTAATCCATAATTTGAAACACAATTAATGAATATGCCATGCATTTCTTTCCACTTTTTGGGTTTGTGGAGAATGGGATTTTGCATTAAGTGGGTAAATCAATCACTAAACCTTGCCTCTTTAGGATACCTTTGTATGAAATCACTTCTTCTATTATGGAAGTAGTTTTTAGATAAGACGGGATTGTCTCTTACATGTACTTGAACTTTATCTTCATGCCACGAGCAAATGATAAGGATGTGCTTATGATTGTCACAACTTAAGGGTGTTAATTTGATTATTAACATATGCCTCCTAATGTGTGAGGTATGAAGCAAATCTAAGTGCCGAAATACATTGTTTGTATTTTTATACTCTTCATACTGATACTCTTTAGTGATCAAGGAATGATAGTAAGGGATTAGTTAATGGACGCAGTAGTTGGAAAAATACCTACAAGTCAAACAAGTCAATTTCTGAAATATACAAAATATTCTTAAGGTCGGTATACCCATGGTTAGTAGTAAACAAGCATGACCATGAATAATACATAGTGAATCCATCTCAAAAATGTATACATGCACTTTGATAAGTGCAAAATATCGAGGTATTTGTGGTACTTTGACATAGTCGTTAATCTTGCGCAACTCGAGCAGTGCATCGATGAGTGATACAATTGTCTTTTCCAAGGTATACAACACAAACCAATGATATTATGAGTTTATATCATGAAAATATATGAGATGATGTTGAGCATAATAAAACAGCATCTGATTCCTAATCATTGATGTATACCGTTAATGGACGAAAGAAGACCCACCAATAATGATGATGGACTCCAAGGTACTTGAGTACAAACTAACAAGTTTGAATATGTGTTCTAAGGTTGAACACTTGATGTATACACACTGTCATTTGTGAGGAAACTTGCCACTGATAACTACAAGATCCAATGTACTCTCCAGGTTCCTAGACCCACTTCCTGGATGATGGTTTGGCTTCGACGGTAATATATATTTCAGAAGAAAGAAATTAATGTATCCCACATCAACTCACATGAAACAAAGGTCAATAGTTTGATATAATTTTGTAGTGATATGGGATCCATCATTGTATATTGACACAAGGAGGTCTAACATGATCGGTTAGGAATATTGAGGAATCACTAACACTGTTTGACTTCCCTTGAACACATAACACAACATAGAATGGACACTTGGAAAATTAAGACTCGAGTAACTAACGATTATGGAATTCTTCAATTCCAGATACATTAACAATAGCTCCATGGATGATAGGAAGGGTAACCCATTAGTGGATATCTATTAAAAATACTCGTACATTTTCCTTAGGAAAATGTAAATGGTGTACTAATAGTGGATAAAAAATTATGTGTCATGTTCAAGGGAAACTAGGACTGCCTGTTGCCATTTTCAAGGATTCAATATGATATTATTCAAGTCTCCCCCTTTTTCGAATTTTTTTTTTTTAAATTTTCAGTACTTTTTCATTCATTAGCTTGAAAAACGAATAATGAATGTTATAGTACATGGGAGGGAACAAGTGTTGCATGGGCATACTCCTATATTTGAAGGGAACAGGTCAAGACAAGGAAAATATACATATTGCAAACAAGGGATGATTTGGTTGCACACACTCTTTCAGATGTTCCCTCCATAGGTTGACTATTTGAAGTAGTTCTATGTGTGAACATATAGTTAAATAAAACCAAGTAATTGCAGCTATGAAATTTGGTATAATGGCCAAGTAGGAAAGGTGGAATTGTTGTTGAGCCCAGAATTGGCCCCTTTTAACCATCCTCAATCACCTTTTCTTCCCCTGTCCTACACCATTCAGCATGCTAATCAAACCTGTTGTCCCCACTTTACTCTCGAAACTGAGAACGTATGACTGGTCATTGCTTTATCTTATTAATGCTTATTATTGTGATAATTAAAGCTGTGTATCTCTCAAATGTGCTAACATGTTATGATTTATGAAGGTAGTTTGAGATAAGTGGACTGCAGGAAGATGGGGCTGAACAAGTCTCGAAAAGAGGGATATTCGCCGCTCAAGGTGATCCTTAGCCCTCCTATCATCAATTAAGGCACGTGGTTCTAATGCGACATCCTAGATAGAGCTGTGACAAGGCAGCTATAACAGAATGCGCTACAATTGGAGATGTTTAATACATTGCTACTCGGATCTAGTTGTAATCAGAAAAGAGTGCTACCCCTGGACCGATTAACAACTTTCCCATATTTTCTATGTCTTTACCATGCCACATTTGTAACAGCTAGTGTTATTTAGGGGGCCTGAAGATCAGAGATCTTCATGGCTTCCCCAGAATAGGATCAGATGTTACGATCCACATGATATAAATATGGGGAGCTGTCTCGACCCAGGGGGTGGCTGAACATATAATTCATTCATTGTATTAGCAGTGGAAGCAATTTGTGTAATCATTCTCTCTTTTTAATATAAGGATTTACCTCTGATTTAAGAAGCTTTACGTTGTTCAGCTAGCATCTCTGTGTGAAGGCTGGGCCCGCCTTCCACAGAGATTGCTGAGTTAAATTAGGAATTTTTAATTCATTGTTGTGTGATGTCTTGTTGATTCTATTTCCTTTGTATGCAGCTATAGTAAGTGTGGATTTACAGTATAATTGGGATTACATTTTCTTGAGATCTGTAAGTGGTACAGAGTGACATTCGACTAAGTAGGTAACTATATTTTATGCACTTTGTATGGTAGTTGTACACAGCCTTGTTTATCTAGAGGTTTAGTTGTCGATTCCATGAATATTTGCAAATTTTCTTTACTGTTATGATTGTTGAATTTTATTCCTGCATTTCAATTTCTGAGAGTAGCCGAACTCAATCTTTTGCAATCGAATTCCTAGATCAATATTCAATTTATGCTTGTGGTTTTTTAGAGTAATCAGATTGAATAGGTGAATTAATCATTCAGGGATGTGAACAGGATTTCCTTTCATTTGCAATTGTAACTTGAATCCTTTGTGTATTTCCTTCATGCATAGCAGAAAGTATTTAAGATTGTAGTGCTTAGAAGATCATGGGATTACTTAGATTCTTGGGATGAACATAGTTGATAGAGGATAGTAATGTTCAATTGCAGTGACTTTGTGTTTAAGCATATACTATGCATTTTATCCTTTGAAATAAAAGAATTTCTCGGGTTGACAATAAATCTTGTACACTCTGTATGTTGGTAATAATCTACTTGCATATTGGGTGCTCGACATTTTGGCACCATTGCCGGGGAAGGATAAAAATTAAACACCATCATTAGTTGCTTCTGGTAATTGTTTCTAGTCTGTCTTTTCTATTTTCTTTGATGTAATGATTTGGGTTGCAAGAATACGAGGAGGGTAAAGCATGATCACCTCCCAACTCCCAAAACCCCACAAAATACTAACAGTGCAGGTGGCTTGGGTCGCGGTCGAGGACCACCATTGGGTAGAAGGACATTCATCGACGATCTTGTTGACAAAACTAATTTATCCACCAGAGCTCTCCATCAAGAAACTCCTATCAGAAGAAACCCTGCCGATCATGGGGTGCCAGCGTCATGATCTACAGTGGAGAATACACGAGTAGTCGCAACTTCCTCGAATATCCCTGTAGAAGAGGACATAGCCGTTACAACTAGACCTGCTGGTAGAGGTCCAATCTACCACATTTACGGGAAGGTTGTAACTGAAGAAGAGTGGACACAGTTCCACCATAATATTATTGATCAGTGGAGGAACAAGGAAAAGAATGAGGAACAGAGGAAGGACGAAGAGAGGAATGAGGAAAACAATGCAAGAACGAACGAAGAGGAGAAAACAAAAGAGGAGATGAGTAACAAACACGAGTCTGAAAAGGAAGAGGCAATGGGGGAAAACTATCATCATGAAAATCACTCCCTTCCTGAAGGAACAATGGATACACTGCAATTTCTGATTCAGCAGCCAGAGGGAACAACCCCTATGAAAAGCATCTCACCATCGGTGTTGCCTCGCTTCCATGGAAGGGTGGCAGAAGATCCAGACGAATTCCTTTTTGAATTTGATATCCTCTATCGCAGCTATGATTATGTCACCAATGCACAAAAGCTAAAACTTTTCCCCGCCACCCTGAAGGACAACGCATTACGCTGGTTCATGAGCCTTGGGGGAGGAACTGTTGCTAATTGGGATAGAATGAAACATGTGTTCCTGGAGAAATATCAGGAATATTGCAACACCAAGGACAAAAGAGAGGAATTGTTCAAAATTGTGCAGAAGGAGGACAAAATTTTGGAGCATTTTGTGGAAAGGCTGCTGTACAATGTGCAAAGAGCTGGGCAGACAAACATGGGGCTGGACGTGCTCAAGATAATCTTTCTTCATGGGATTAGGGATGATTGTTTAGACATGTTAAACCTGTTAGGAAAGGGAGATATCTCCAAAGAACCTTTTGGAAATATTGTGGAATTATGTAAGAGATACTCCAGGGGGTCTTCCAGGAACAATAAGCGGGACAAACGGGATAAGCTAGAATGTGATGTCTTCGACAGAACTTAGAAATCATCCAATGGAGGAGCTACCCATGCAGAGATAGGCAATCTCCTTGAAAATTTTAAAACAGAGATGATGAGCTCCATCTCCTTGGAGATCGATGTCCTGAAGGCAAAACAAAAATAGGCAATGGAGGATCTCACACTAGGTGTGTTCTGCCCCCGATGTAGAAAGAATCATCCACTGAAAGAATGCCTGCTTGATAAAGTAGAAGTATGTCACCTGTGTGAGATGAACCACAACATGAAAGAATGTCCCTCACTTCCCCAAGTAAAGGTTGTTCTGTAGGCATCAACTCCAGAGGTAGAATCGGCCTATTTCATTACACAGAAGAAACCTTGGCAGCCTCAAAATCAAGGTATGCCTCTAGACTCGTTTCCATTTTTGAATAATATGAGCAATTGGAATAATAATATGCAAAATGTGAATACACAATTCCCTTCAAATTATGCTTAGTGGAATCCTTCCCAACCTGCAATACAAAATTATAACTCATGGAGTCCCTGGACATAGCCACCACACCAAACTAAGTCGTGGTCTCCTGGATGGAGGAATTTCCATCCCAGGAACCAGTTTCCTCAACCACCTCCACCACAATAGTCACCATATTCTCCTCAATACCCTCAATTCCCTCAATATCCTCAATACCTACCTCAGCAGTTGTAGCTGCAGCTGCATAATAATTCTATCCCTAATGTACCAATACGACCTCAGCTACCTGCCCAACCTAATCCTAACCCAAATAATAAAATAGTCCATCAATTGGAGACTATCAACATGCCGACCTACTCTCTTTCCCCTGTACCTTGCAGTGATATCTGTTTACGATATGGGAAAATAGTAGAACCCGTAATTACAGAAGATGCTCCACCTTCTGTGCATAATGAAGGAATGAGTTCATAGCATCCATCCGATACAGTTCATATTATTGAAGATGTTGAGCATCCCTTAGATGGGATGGCTGAAACACCAAATGATAAATCTGGCAATACGCAGCCTACCCAGCTAATAAGGCAACCACCGTACCCTGAGAGACTAATGTTACCAAGGGCAGGAGGGCAACCTCAGTTTAACCTCCTAGGAGAGTTAAGGAATGTTTATGTCAAAATCCCCCTTCTTAAAGCTCTTCAAGATGTACCTATTTATGCTTGAACCGTTCGGGACCTGTGCACCAAGAAACCAGGAAGGAAACCCAGATATCCTCCCACTGTTCACATCATAGGAAATTTATCTGCCTTGATAATAAGAAAGACCCTAGTGACAAAGTATGATGACCCTGGCAATCCTACTGTTACTGTACAGGTAGGACATACACAAATACCCAATGTGCTAGTAGATTTAGGAGCAGCGATCAATGTCATAACAATTGAGACTGTAAATAAGCTTGGGCTCACTAATATTAGACCAACCCCCACCATTTTGGAATTGGCGGACAGATCCACCATTAGAATCGAAGTAATTCTGGATGACCTTATCATCTCAGTGGATTCATGGGAGTACCCTGCTGACTTTTTGGTGTTACAACCAAAATCGCAGCTAGGAGGACACCCATTGATCTTGGGGAGGCCTTGGTTGGCCACAACTGATGCTTGCATCAACTGTCGATCGGGGTCCATGACTATATCTAATGGAACTGAGACTAAAAGCCTCACCCTTTATCCTCCAGCTCGGCCAATTCTAGAGGCTGAAACTTCCCTTTGAATGGAGCAGGAGGAAGAGGAGGATGTTCAGCCACTACTAACTATAGGGAAGGCCTTAACTTTTAAAAACGAAACGGAAGATGATGCTATTAGTAATTTTATTAGTGAACCCACTTTAGTTGATAAAGAGGTTTATCAAATCCTGAACATTACCCTGGGCAAGGAAGAACAAGAAAATCTTACGGAAGAAGCACTAGTTGGTGACACAAACATAATCCCAGTTTTGAAAAATTCAAAAAGTATTCCTATTGAGGTAGAGTCTGGAAAAACCTTGAATATCAATCCTAGTCTCTCCTTAGAGGAACAAAAGCTCCTGATCAGTCTCTTGAAAGAACACAAGGGGGCGTTCACCTGGTAGTATACAGACATGAGGGGTATTCCCTCTAATCCGTGCACCCATCATATTTATATTAAAAGTGACTCTTGTCTTGTGTGTCAACCTCAACGACGCATGAACCCCAATATAAGGGATATAGTGAAGGAAGAAATCCAAAAACTCTTGGAAGTAGGATTTATATACCCTATTTCAGATAGTGAGTGGGTTTCCCCACTCGTAATTGTGCCCAAGAAAAATGGTAAATGGAGGGTCTGTGTCGATTATAGGGAGCTGAACAAACCCATGCAAAAGGACCATTTCCCTTTTCCCTTTACTGACCAAGTACTCAATACCCTATCAAGGAAGAAGTTCTTCTCCTTCCTAGATGGGTTCAACGGGTACAACCAAATTTAGATTGGTCCCGAGGACCAGGATAAGACCACCTTCACTTGTCCCTGGGGAACGTTTTCCTACAGAGTGCTTCCCTTTGGTTTATGTAATGCACCGGCAACATTTCAAAGAGCTGTAATTGGCATATTCTCTGAGTTAGTTAATGATAGTATGGAAATCTTTATGGACGATTTTACTCCTTATGGCAAGGATTTTGAGGAAGCACTGGAAAATTTAAAGAAGGTTTTAATTCACTGTGAACAGACTCAGCTCTCATTAAGCACTGAAAAGTGCCATATGATGATGAGTGAGGGGGTGGTCTTGGGGCATTTCATCTCTATCAATGGAATTCAGGTGGACCCATCAAAAAACAAGGTGATAAAAAATATACCTACCCCTTCAACTCAGAAAGAGGTGCGAAGTTTTCTGGGACATGCTGGATATTACTGAAGGTTTATAGAAAACTTCTCCAAACTTGCTTCTCCTTTGTTCTCTCTATTAATGAAGGATGCACGGTTTGTGTGGAGTGAAGCATGCTAGACAGTGTTTGATAAGCTTAAGGAGAAGTTGTCCACAGCTCCTATCCTATGGGGACCTAATTGGACCCTACCCTTCCATGTTTCTTTAGATGCCTCTGATATTGCCATTGGAGCAGTTTTAGGACAGCAGGATGGTCAAGTACCTTATGCCATCTATTATGTTAGCAAAAACTTAGCCCCTGCTGAACTTAATTATACTGTCACTGAAAAAGAATTCCTAGATATTGTTTACTCCATTAATAAATTTCGACATTACATTACTGGGTACCCTACATTTGTGCACACTGACCACTCTGCCATTAAATATTTAATGAACAAACCTGCCACCAATGCCAGAGTGACCAGGTGGCTCTTGTTATTGTAGGAATTTGATATTACCATTATAGATAAACCTGGGAAAGAAAATGTCATCGCTGATTTTTTATCTCGTTTCACTAACAGTGATGATAGTTTGCCTATTGAGGACTCTTTTCTAGATGAACATCTATTCACACTTTCAGCTCATTCCCCCTGGTATGTAGACATCGCTAATTATTTGGTGGCAAGAAATCTCTCGCCACATATGTATAAATGAGAAAAGAGAAAAATCATCCAGCAAAGTGCCAGGTATTGTTGGCTAAATGGTCATCTCTTCTACACAGGACCTGATCTTGAGATTAAGAGATGTGTAAGGGAAGATGAAACCTTTAATATACTGAAAGCCTGTCATGATGGACCTTGTGGGGGACACTTTGCAGACAAAAGAACAGGGCACAAAGTGCTGCGAATGGGCTACTATTGGCCGACTCTTTTCAGGGATGCTAAAAGGTATGTTCAGTCCTGTGACAGCTGCCAAAGGATGGGCCAGCCCCATAAAATAGATCAAATGCCTCTACAACATCAAGTAGTAGTTGAACCATTTGATAGATGGGCATTGGATTTTGTTGGCCCTATCAGCCCTCTTTCCAGACAGAAATCTTACATTCTGGTTTGTACTGATTATATGACCAAGTGGGTAGAGGCTGTAGCTTTGGCTAAGGCTAATGACCAGGCGGTGATTGATTTTCTGTACAGTGAAATATTTACCCGCTTTGGGGTACCGAAGGAAGTAGTTACCGATGGGGGACCACAATTCATGTCACATCAATTTGAATCCCTACTCCGGAAGTATCATGTGCAGCATAGGGTGGCTTCACCTTACCACCCCCAAGCCAATGGTTAGGTGGAGAGTACTAATAAAGTTATTGAAGCCATCCTTACCAAAATAGTTAAGAGCCATCGAAAGGATTTGGATGACAGGCTTCCGGAAGCACTGTGGGCATATCGCATGAATTGGCGCAACACCATAGGTTTCTCTCCTTATGATTTAGTGTATGGAAAGAGTGTCATCTTTCCAATTGAGTTTGAAATCAAAACCCTGAAGACAGCCACCGAAATGAATCTGGATGTAACAGAAGGCCAAAAGAGAAGATTGAATCAAATAAACACATTGGATGAGAAGAGATTAGCTGCAGTGGACCAGACTGTGTTGCTTCAACAACAGAGATCCAATTGGCATGACCGATTTATTAAAAAGAAAATCTTCCGTGAGGGAGACTGGGCGTTACTATATGACTCCAGGTTCAAAAGGGATTTTAAAGGTAAATTACGTACAAGGTGGATAGGTCCATACTTGGTCGATAGGGTATTTGACAGCGGCATTGTCCGCCTGGTGACCATTGATGAAAACCGCATACCATTATTTTCTAATGGCCACAGACTGTGACTGTCCCATAAGCCTATTTCGAAAGATGCATTTATTTCACAAATTGCCGCCGATCCAGATTATCAGCTGGCACTAGGGCAGGAACTTCTCTCTGCCTTTTCCAATCCTTAAACTATAAATTGTGTTTGAATTACTGTACATAAATAATGGTTTTTTTTTCCTACTTCATTATATATAGTTTTTTTCCCCTTTTGCATTTGATCTTCTCGTTTGCTGTTGTTTTTCAAAATTTGCAGGGAAGCACCAGGGGAATGACCAGATTGGGCCTGTTGAATGGGAGTCGTTTTCCTATGCCTTCCCATGCCACATTTCCTTTTCCTTAAAATAAATTTCCCGGCAGCTGTGATATCTTTCCCAGCGGCTGCGACATCTTTCCTGGCGGCTAGGACATCTTTTACGGTGGCCGTAAATCTTTTTCCCTGGAAGCCATGACTTTTTTTTCCCTGATCACCGTAAAACCTTTTTCCCGGCAGCCGTGAACCATTTCCCGACGGCTGCGACATCTTTCCCGGCGGCCGTAAATATTTTTCCTAGTGGCCGTAAATATTTTTCCCTGGTAGCCATGATTTTTTTCCCCGATGATTGTAAAACATTTTTCCCGACAGCCGTGAACCATTTCTCAGTGGTTGGGACATCCTTCCCAGCGGTTGCGATATCTTTCCCGGCGGTCATAAATATTTTTCCTGGCGGCCGCAAATCTTTTTCCCTGGCAGCCGTGATTTTTTTTTCCCCGATGATCGTAAAACATTTTTCCCAGCAGCCGTGAACTATTTCCTGGAGGCTGCAACATCTTTCTTGGCGGCTACGACATCTTTCCCGACGGCCGTAAATCTTTTTCCCGGCAGCCGTGAACCATTTCCTGGCAGCTGCAACATCTTTCTCATTGGCCACGATATTATTTCTGGAAACTGCAATTCCGCTCTATTTGGTGGATGTATTCAGCGTTAAAGGCCTCCCTTTTATTTCAACACTTGCAGTGGTAACTCCTGTGTTAATGAAAAATTGCTTCCTACGTTGTTCAACCTGCTGGATATGGCTCTGATTCCTCCACCTCGTGCCGGTGAACTAGGCCATACGGTGACAGACTTGTTCATAATTTCGACCCTGTGGACGCGATGGTTTGTGCTTCACTGGCGGAAGGAATTATTGCATTATCCTGGTCATAATGATTAAATTAATGACTGCGCACGAGTTCAGCTTTTGTGATGTCAGCTATGACACGTTCCACCATTTTTTGAAGGATATCCAGATGCAGTCTCAAAAGGTATGGCTTTGATTTATCACGTGATTAAGTATTGAAAAGATTTAACGATATCGGTCGTACCTTTATTCGTATCACCATTATGGCCTAATTAACTCTTTCCCCTGTGCGACATAAAAATGACTAACCGTCACCTTCCCCAATTTGGAATGAAATTTCAAATGTTTTGGTGTGCTGAACTTTCCAAATTTACACAGTCTCTAACATCTCCTCCTAGTGATTCATACATCCTTTGTGTTGTAGCCTCCATTCTCGAACTCTGTAATCCATGGAATAGCAACCTTAGTCTGAAGCTAGGACCATGGGGATTCCAGCTTGTTATGAACCTTTGAATACACAGGAGCTCAGGAAAAATCCTGCGATTTTTGCCATCTTTCAAGCCACCGGCTAGATCAAATTTTTCGAACAACTAGACATATTAAATCATGAAGCAGCCTTGCAATTTGCTTTAAACCTCATAGAAACTTACTCCGAGGTGTGGGGGCTGTGCATAGAAGTCTCTGAGGCCATTATATCTGAGGTTACTGCCATCCTGTAGGTGGGAAGGGCATGGTTTGGACGACGAGTCCCCGCGACGATAGCATTGAAAGCATTTCTAATAGAGGGGGAGCAGGTTCAATCATCAAGAAGAGGGATCGCACTACACTCATTGCCGTGGCCATGGGACCAGGCTGTTGTATTCCTCAAGAAATACATCACTTGTGAAGGTAGGTACCAAACTATTTATAATTATGAACTGCCTTTACTTTCTCATCTCTGCCATAGGACTTTATTGAACATTCCATATTATCTGCTTCATGACTTGCATCATATGGTGAGATTCATCCAAGCCACTAAGCATCCATTCGGCTCCCTGACCCACCATGGTCTTATCAAATTAATAATTTTAAGAACCCTTGCTCAGTATAATATAAACTGGGAGCAATTCATGGCTCGAGGTCCAGAACCCGCTCCCTTGTTGGGTGTCCCAGTAGAACAGGAACAGGCTCATCCACAACAGGGGAGACACGAACCACAGCAGGAGGACCGGAGTCCCTATAATATTGTAGTTGGGGGGGGGGGGGGGGGGATGAAGCTGGATCAGAAGAAGAGCAACCGAGGGCACAAACAGAGAAA
Organism: Pseudotsuga menziesii; assembly: GCA_001517045.1. NCBI lineage: Eukaryota > Viridiplantae > Streptophyta > Pinopsida > Pinales > Pinaceae > Pseudotsuga > Pseudotsuga menziesii. The sequence goes on along the minus strand of LPNX010324691.1, from coordinate 276,867 downwards.
TTGAGGGAGGGTGTAGATAAAATCCTTGTGGAAAACCCAGATAACAAGGCAGCTCTGACAGCAGAAGGTGAAATTGGAGCAGCACTAAATGCTGCGACAATTGAACTTGAAGGTGACAGAGCCATGGAAATAGAAGAAAATATCGAGCTCGTAACCATTGAATCCTCACCTGAGTGGGGAGTAACTTTAATTGAGGAAGAACAGCCTGAGGAGCAAGAAAATGCTAGAACAAGGGATATTCCTTCGACCTCAGCTGTGAATCCCGACATCCCAACTCCATAAAAGAAAACACCACAAAGGAAAAGAAAGAGATTAATTGATGAACTTAAAATAACCTCACCAATAAGAAGGAAAAGAAGTAGATCAGTTGCAGTAGCAGAGGCAGCCAAAAAAAGATGGGCAACCCTAGAGGCACAGATTGAGTTCCCTATCCTTGTACCGAGGCCAATGGATGCTCCACAAAGGTTAGTCGAGGAAGAACCCCGAATTGAAGGACTTCTGGTTGAGAATACACTATTAAAAGAGGAAGTCCAAATACTTAGAAGGGAATTGGAAACTTGGAAAGAAACCTGCAGGAAACAAGGTGAAAGGAAAATGTACACATTAGTGGAGGCTGTAGACCAACTGGAGGGATTGAACTCTACCGATCCTGGAAAGGAAGATGAGCGAGTGATCTGTCCTACCTGTGGGGAAGTATTCAAGAAGGCAGGCCACAAGATTATAATTCATACCTGTACAACACAACAGTCTGCGCCTACAATAGAGGAAGCTATAGAAAAAGAAGATGTTGTCACACAAGAACCAGCATCTTTAAACATCCTTGCTGAAGTTGCCACCAATTCTATGACAGAGGAGCCAAAGGATGAAATCATGCATGATGATGGGGATGAAGATTGCACTATAACCCTAGAATGCTCCCATGACACAGAGATTATAGAAGCTGAGCCACAAAGGAAAGGCATTGATGAACTTGAACAGGGTGTTGTAACACAAGAACCAGCATCCCTGAGTGTACTTGTCCAATTGGATGAGCAAATGGGAGAAGAACCTGGGATGGAGGACACTCTAGAGCTTAATAAAGAGCTCTGCACTATAACTCGAGAATTTTCCCATGATATAGAAATTATAGGAGAAGAATTGCAACAACAGGAGGATGAAGAAGTAAGCCAGGATGTTGTTACACAAGAACCAACATCTTAGAGGTTGCAGCAAGGACTCCTAAAATGCAACTAGAAGATAACCCTAGAATGGATATCATTCCCGATATACATTGGAGTGAGGATGAACAGGTACAGACACAATCCTCAGGTGACACCGAAATCCTTGAGGAGCAGCTGCACACTGAGGAAGACATCCAATCTCAGCAGCAGAAGGACAAAGAAGACACTGTTACACAAGAACCAGTGTCTCTTGGAATGATGGACGTGGCTGTCACACAAGAACTAGCAACTCTCAATTTATCCTCAGCTGTGCAGGGTGGCCAAAAAGAAGACACTGTCACACAAGAACCAGTGTCTCTAGAAGTAACGGATGTGGCTGTTGAGGAGAATCCAAGGGAAGTTGCTGTCACACAAGAACCAGCAACTCTTGAACCAATTTCAGAAATGCAGGGTACCCAAGAATAAGACACTGTTAAGCAAGAACTAGTGTCTCTAGAAGCAATGGATGTAGTTGTTGAAGAGAGTCTAAAGAAAGTTGCTGTCACACAAGAACCAGCAACTCTCATAGTAAACTTAGATGTGCAGGATGCCCAAAATGAAGACACTGTCCCACAAGAACCAGTGCTTCTACCCCTTAGAAATTTCATTGATTTGGACTCGGATCAAGAGGAGCATCATAAAAAGGAAATCTTGAACCTCACAATAGAAGTCTCAACTCTGAGGCTGGAGGTGACCAAATGGAAAAGGCAGGTGGAGGAACACCAAAGAGGCATGATTTATCTTAGTGAACATAGAAAAAATATCGGAGTATTGGAAGAGAATTGGGCAGAAGAACGTATGGCCCACAGATTTCGAGAAGAAGAGATACAGAGCAAGTTGAGAGAGTTGAAAAATTTCCAATCCATGCAGCAGGGGAAAGAGCAGATGTATGCTCTCTCTCAAGAACTCCTGGGCACCATGAAGCCTTCTTCCTCTTATCCAGTATTCCTGTTTAAACAATTTGTCTGGTTTAAATTGAAGGCTGTGAAGGAAGGGAGGTTGTTTGAAATAAAAACCTCAACAAAGTTCTCAGAGACATTCTTTGGAAGCAATTTTGAGGATCAAAATTTGCTGTGTGAACTATACTTGCATGAGATGGCTTTCCCTCTGGACCTCCACTCAAATCCTGTCCCATTTGCGGGGTATGTTCAGCTGAGAGATTTTGCCTCTTTTGTGAGTAATCACGCTCAGTGGGAAATGTCTTTTCAAACCTTTTCTCATAATGAATCTCACACTAACCTGTAGATTCGAAGTGAGCCCCAGAATCTTGGTATTCTTTTGGCTCAGTACAAAAATTTCCTTTCAAGTCCTCCCCAAGCATAGCATATAATGAGACTTCAGGAAGAAGTGATCTCCACTTGCACCAACTACATTTCCAGACACCACCAGGTAGCATTGGAAGGGAGTAAGCATAGATGGCAGGTTGCCTCCCCTACACTCAGAAGCCAAGACCCCTAATGTTTCAAGAATTTCAAGCAGGCACTTTCTAGGGTCAAGGGCTATGTGGGAAGTATCAGGGAGTGTGGGGTTAATTGGTTGGGTTTGAAGTTCAAATTCCCCCTCATTTGGTGGCCATCAAAACTGTATAATATGGAATTCTCTTTAACTAGGGAAGAAGACCAGCAATGATGGAAGTATTGGGTTGCTCACAGAGGATTCTTAGAAAAGGATGAGGTGCCTAAGTTTCCTTACAATTTTTCTTCCCTCCACGAGCAAAGCTCAGTACAGGATTCGGATTGTGAATGATGTAGTTTTTTGCATGAGGAAATGCAACAGGATAGTTGGGGGGAGATGTTGAGCCTAGAATTGGCCCCTTTTAACCATCCTCAATCACCTTTTCTTCCCCTGTCCTACACCATTCAGCATGCTAATCAGACCTCTTGTCCCCACTTTACTCCCCAAACTACCAAGGTATGACTGGTCATTGCTTTATCTTATTAATGCTTATGATTGTGATAATTAAAGTTGTGTATCTCTCAAATGTGATAACATGTTATGATTTATGAAGGTAGTTTGAGATAAGTGGACTGCAGGAAGATGGGGCTGAACAAGTCTCGAAAGGAGGGATATTCACCACTCAAGATGATCCTCAGCCCTCCTATCATCAATTAAGGCACGTGGTTCTAATGCGACATCCTAGATAGAGATGTGACAAGGCAGCTGTAGTAGAATATGCTACAATTGGATATCTTTAGATTGCTACTCAGATCTAGTTTTAATCAAAAAAGAGTGCTACCCCTGGACCAATTAACAGCTTTCCTCTATTTTCTATGTCTTTACCATGCCACGTTTGTAACAGTGAGTGTTACTTAATGTGTCTAAAGATCAAATATCTTCATGGCTGCCCCAGAATAGGATCAGATGTTACGATCCACATGATATAAATATGGGGAGTTGTCTCGACCGAGGGGGTGGCTAAACATATAATTCATTCATTGTATTAGCAGTGGAAGCAATTTGTGTAATCATTCTCTCTTTTTAATATAAGGAGTTACCTTTGTTTTAAGAAGCTTTACGTTGTTCAGCCATCATCTTTGTTTGAAGGCTGGGCCTGCTTTCCACAGAGATTGCTGAGTTAAATTAGGACTTTTTAATTCATTGTTGTGTGATGTCTTGTTGATTCTATTTCCTTTGTACGCAACTGTAGTAAGTGTGGATTTACAGTATAATTGGGATTACATTTTCTTGAGATCTGTAAGTGGTACAGAGTGACAGTCGACTGAGTAGGTAACTATGTTTTATGCACTTTGTATGGTAGTTGTACACAGCCTTGTTCATCCGGAGGTTTAGCTTTCGATTCCATGAATCTTTGCAAGTTGCTTTTACTGTTATGATTGTTGAATTTTATTCCTGCATTTCAATTTCTGAGAGTAGCCGAAATCAATCTTTTGCAATCGAATTCCTAGATCAATATTCAATTTATGCTTGTGGTTTTTTTAGAGTAATCAAATTGAATAGGTGAATTAATCATTCAGGGATGTGAATAGGATTTCTTTTCATTTGCAATTGTAACTTGAATCCTTTGTGTCTTTCCTTCATGCATAGCATAAAGTAGTTAGTATTGTAGTGTTTAGAAGATCATGGGATTACATAGATTCTTGGGATGAACATAGTTGATAGAGGATAGTAATGTTCAATTGCAGTGACTTTGTGTTTAAGCATATACTGTGCATTTTATCCTTTGAAATAAAAGACTTTCTCGGTTTGACAATAAATCTTGTACACTCTGTATGTTGGTAATAATCTACTTGCATATTGGGTGCTCGACAATTGTTAGGATTAATTAATCCTCCTTTGTCCAATATAGTCTATTTTGTCTATTTTCCTAACTTAGGGGGTCATTTTTACTGCACTAGAGTGTGTGGGACACACAAAGACGTTATTTTCCACTTACTGCATGTGCATGTATGAGTTTATGTTCCTCTGGGAATAAACCCTACATTATAGGAGCCCACTATGAGTGCCACTAGTAGCCTCCATCAGTTGGTAATGGTTGGTAAGCAGTTATGTTGAGTTAACCTCCAGTTATAATTAGTTATCTCACTTTCAGTTATCCTAGCACTAGTTTGCATGCATGAAAGGAGAGTGGAACCTTTTTCCCACCTACCTCATCAGTTAACTTATTGTAGACTGATTTAGACATCCCGAGTTAGATTAGTGAGTTCCATTAGTGATTTAGACACACTTAGTTAGCTAATCATACATGTTTAGTTGGTAGATTCAAATCCTATCCCCATGATTTAAATTCTATTTATTGTATAATCATTGTATTTTTTATTAATGAATAAAGATTAATGTTGTGATTATCTAAGCAATTCTTGTCCGATTTATCTAAAGTTTGTGGCATGAATTTCTTGTTCAGTGTACATTATCTTTGATTATTCCACTACATAATTCCCTTCCTACAACTTTCATATTTTCCTATAGATCAGTGGTTCACATATTTAACATGTATCAAAACCTTTTTTTAGGCTAGAAACAAACCTTGTCCGACCTCCATTGTGCACCTAAAGCAACCAATTTCCACATAATTCCTAGAATCATAGCATTTCTCCCTCTGGATTATGTACAGAGAAGTCTATCCAAGTGCGACGGGCTATGAGAAAGTGTAAATTCCAACATGGAAAATATTGTACTGACATATGATTGTGAATTGAATTGTTTTTGTAGTGTTGTTTGCAGTAACCTACGTATATTTTTCAGGAATTGACTTATCATCATATAGAAAGATGGATAATTTTTCATCTCTCGTACATAGGATCCTTAGACCCTTCAATTACACTAATTGGAGGGAAGATATGCAGTTAGCCTTGCACAATATTGGTATTTTTAGGATGACAATGGACATAGAAGATGATCCCCAACAGTATGTTGATAAGAACAAGTTTTTGAATCGACTTGATGAATCCCTTAGCTACGTGGGCACTCACATCTCCTGGGATCTTTTATTCCACCTTCAAGGACTAAGGACTCTGAAGGAATATTGGGAAATTCTTGAATATTTGTTTGGAAAACAAGATGAGCTTCGAGGGCATATTTTGGAGAATGAGCTCATTGCACTACAACCCAAAAGTTTCAAAACTATTCAACAATTATTTTCAAAGTACAAGTCACTAGTATTACAATCCAAACAATGTGGATTAGAGAGGAAAGATGTACAGCTTTTGCTATCAATGCTGAGAAATATTGGTTCATAGTTCTTAGTCTTTGTCTCTACATCCCATTCCGGAAGAACTTGTTAAAATATTGTAACTTTGAAAGTTATTCCAAATGTATTGATTGTGTTCCTCCTTCGGAAGATGAGTTTTGTCTTGTAAGAGTCATTGAAAGAATCAACGTAAACCTTCATATGTAAGTCAGGTCAATAGTACCCAAGTGTCAATATAATAAAACACATACATGCGTTCTTCTTTTGGTTCTCTATCTGAATTTAATCTAACCTATTGTACTAGAGTACTACCTTGAACAAGGTTTGGAAAAATACAGTTAGGTATTTTTTTAATCTATTAGTAAATCTGGAAATTCTTCTAATCATTTACCCTAATTTATATCTAAAGCAACATTTGACTGTCTTTTCACAGTAAAATATTTCATTAACTATTCCTGACATCAGCAGAACATAAGCATAAACATTATTGCTTAAAATCAATCCTTCCAGATGTAAATATGCCATTACAAAACTAGATAAATCATGTAGAATATTGAAATGTAGAAGAGGTGACAACAGCTTAAGGAACCTGTTCCTCCCAACAAACTCCTAGAGAAAAGTTGAACTGCAAATCTTAGGACCCTCGAGCTTGTCTCCTATCCACCTGGTAGGAGTACTGATGAGAGATGTGGTTTAGCAATCCTATGCAACTCTATTGAGTGTTCAGTAGTAAATCTATTCTGCATGCAGTAGTATGAACTCAACTTAGAATAGTTGCACTAGTTCAGATATTCAACACTTTTCACTCAAAACAAACTTCAGCTAGTCCCCTCCATCGAATTTTATTGTGCACTTCATTCACTCAGAATGTTCACAAGTCAAGAATGAGTAGCCTCAACTGTATTCAATGGGAAGTTTTATTAGCATGCCCAGGTATTTTGGGTTATTTTTCACTTAGTGATCCACCTACTCATGTTCCACTTCCTTGGGGAACATGACCATAAAAATAGGGAAGTTGCCTCATGAAACAGCTAGTAGTTTGAGGATGCTGTCAAGTGTCAATCTGCTCTCATCCCAGCCTACTCTACCAAGTGACTAGTAAAACACTCATTTAATAGCTTCCTTAAGCTGTTGTCTCATCTTTCATTATTAATTAATAAAATATTCAACAATTACATCCAATTATCCTTGGTCCCACTTGGTCATTAATTACAAACTTTATAATAAAATATAACATAATGTTTCTTAAAACATAAAATGTTTTTGCAATTTGGGGCATGTGACATACAAACCCCCTTCAATTATAACATCATCCTCAATGTTATTTATTCTTCATCCTCAGAATTTCCCTAGAACAGAATTGTATATGCAGTCCGCATATGACTCTCCAATTCCCAGGTGGCTTCTTCTGGGCTAAGGTGTTTCCATTGCACCTTCACCTGGCTAATGGTGTGATTTTGAAGCAAGATCTCCCTCCTTTCAAGGATACAATCTGGTTTTAAAAAAACATATCCTTTGGGTTCCACCTGCACATCATTCTAGTTTATAACATGAGTAGCATCATGTACATAGTTTTTTAACACATAAATATGAAAGACATTATGAACCTTCAAATTTGGCAGTAAATCCAATTGATATTCCATATCTCCTATTCTGAACAGTATCTCAAAAGGTTTGCAATATTGGGGTCTTACCTTAATAAAGACATGTTCACGAACCTGGAACTCTTTTTGCGTTCGTTTAAGATCTGCTTGACTTTTTTGTCTGTCTTGTGCAACCTTCAAGTTACCTTGCACCTGTTTTACAATTAACTCCATCTCTTTTAATATTTCAGGTCCTAATACGAACCTGTGAACTGGATTACTCCATGAGATGGGGGTATTACACTTACTGCCATACAAAATTTCAAATGGATTGTATCTTGCTGAAGCTTGGTAGTGATTGTTGTAAGCAAACTCTACTAGGTGTAAGTAATCTTCCCATTTACCTGGTTGTTCCTTAACATACATTCTGAGCATATCTTCCAACACTTGATTCACTCTTTTAGTCTATCCATCCATCCGGGGGTGAAAATAGGTACTAAAATTTAAAGTAGTATTCAGTTCTTTAAACAAAGACTTCTAGAAATTGCTCGTAAACTTAGGGTCTCTGTCTAAAATTATAACTTTCGGTATTCCACGTAAACAAAATATTTGCTTCATGAACATATCAGGAATATTAGCAGCATTGTATGTGGTTTTTACAGGTATAAAATGAGCTTCTTTACTAATTTTATCAACGACTACCATTATCGTGTAATTCATATTTTGATTTCTAGGTAGACCTGTAATAAAATCAAGACTGATTATTTCCCACTTCCAGCTAGGGATAGGTGACGTCTGAAGTAATTTGGCTAGATGTTAGTGTTCAGTATTAACTTTTTGACATTCAAAACACTTTGCAAAGTATTCTGCCAATTCATTCTTCATGTTTGGCCAAAAATAATCCTTCAGTAACATGGTTATAGTATTCTGATAATGACGATGTCCTGAGTAAGGAGTCTTATGAATTTTGTTTAAAATCAATAACTTAATCTTGGGTACATTAAGCATATACAACTTGTCTTTATATAGTAATAATCCTTTTTTGTTTAGACTATACCCTGTAGTTAAACTTTCAGTTAGATTTTTTGTTACTTTTGCTTGTACTTTCTGGTAGTTTTCATCCAATCTCACTCCTTCCTCTAGTTGTTCTTCTAAATCTGTTTTATAAGTGTTGATTGTTGCTACAAAATTTAGTTTTGAATTTCTTCTTAGAGCATCAACAACCTTATTTTCTTTTCCCTTAATATGTTGGATTTCAAAATCGTACTCATTAAGGAAAGCTATCCACCTAGATGGCCTTGCATTTAAGTTAGGTTGATCCAACACATATTTTAATCCTTTATTATCTATCATTAATATAAATTTTCTTTCGATTAAGTCATTTGACCACATCTTCAAGGCATGTATGATGGAAGCCAACTCTAAGTCATAGGTTGCATAGTTTTTCTCATGAATATTAAGCTTCCTAGACTCATATGCAATTACGTGTCCTTCTTCAGTTAAAACTCCACCTAGATTGTCGTTGCATGCGTCAGTACATACTATAAATTCTTTATTAGGATCAACAATTCTTAAGATTGGTGTAGTAGTTAGTAATGTTTTTAACTTTTTAAAAATTTCTTCACACTTTTCACTCCACTCGAATTTCTTCCCTTTCTTCTATAAAGAAGTTATGGGATTTGCAATTCTTAAAAACCCTTCAATAAATCTTCGACAATAGCCAATAATCCCCATGAATGACCGTATGCCAGTTACATCCTTTGGAACTAGCCATTTTTCGATTGATTTTATCTTTTCTGGATCAAGTGAGATCCCTTCTTTAGTTACTACATGACCCAAGTACTGTATTTTATCCTTAAAGAAATCACACTTACTAAATTTTGCATAAATTTGATGTTCATTAATTGTATAAAAACCAATGTTTTTTTTCTATCTATCACCACCATGATGTCTCTTCAATGAACTTGAGGTGCATCCATCTATTACCATGCCATCTCATTGAATTCACACATAGCAAACCTTTTTGAGACAAGGCAAGTTGGAAATGAGGGTAACCTATTGGACTTATATTCCTCAAATCATTTGGAATTTAGAGCCAGAAATCATTCAATCAATGATTTCAAAACATGTATTATATGCCCCATATAGGATTAATTGTTGAAATAAAAAAATATACATTGTGAGACTCGTTTGAAAGTCTAACAATACTCAATTTAAATTGTGTTTGGCCTTTTGCAAGTGAGTGTTTGCGAAGCATTTTTTTCAAAGTTGAAAACAATCACTATTTTGAATTAGGCTATTGCATAGGGGATTATTCTTTCCCTTATTTACAAGGTTTCTTTATATATTCTCATGCTTTGTTCTCTTTACTCCCAAAATATAGGAAATGACATGGATGGGGGTGGTATTCACTATAGTCGTTAGGTACCCTCATGATTGAACCTATCGTTATCACATCGATCCTATAGTTGCACTCTATACATGATCTTTATACCTCAATTTTGTATTGCACAAGTTGTCTTATTTATGATCTAATTTATGATCTATTTTCGATTTTTGCTTCTCTCTACTCTCAAAATACACGAAATTAAATTCATGGGTTATTCACTTTGGTTTCTAGGAACATTGGTGATTGAACCTATGCTTAGTGCATCGATCATGTACTTAGCAGCCTACCAGTTCAAGTAAGAATTTGTTCAGAGGATCACATGTAAAAATTAAAACATATTGCACTATGGTGTAGTGCTTTATTTATGCCTTCCACTACATTTTAGTTTTACACTACATTCTAGTTATAATAACATGTCTGTTATCATATTTGAACTAAATCCTCCTCTTTCAAAGTTTTAATTAGCACTCGATTAAGAACATTGGATTAAATGAAATCCTATTCTTTCAAACTCTTAATCAACGCTCCATAAATTACATTCCACATTGGTTTTTAATCAAGTGTTTCGTAAAAATGTTTCATAAAGATACAAGGGTTAAAATTGAGCTCTCCAACCCAAGGAAACCTTTAATCTACTACTATCCTACTAACCCCTCACACCCATCCTCTTATGTGAGAATGAGTACCTCTTACTTGACTCCTCCTCAACCCTCCAACATTCCACCCACATTCATGGTCCCTCATATAGAGGCACTCAGTGTGTCTATGATTCTACTATATATGTGACTCCACAAACCATTAATCCATATTACCCATTCCTCCACCCTTCACTAGGACCTCCAAACCGGCCACACCCCCATCCTCCCTCTTTTTTTCATGGGAAGGTTTATGCTCAACAAAAAATGCTCACTCCACCTACAACCAATAACCAACAAGCATAACCCAACACACTAAGAAGAATAAGAAGAAGAAGACAAACAATCAAAATCAAGAAGGGATCAACCCCCTAATCCTCTTGGTAATATTGGAGGTACTCAAAACCCCAAAAATCAGAATCTGAATAAACCCTCCAAGTAGGATGTGGACACTACACTCACCATTATATGCATTTTATGAAGGATTTACAATTATGGGATGAGATTAATAAATGATAGGAAATCAATTATTCTCAAGGTCAAAATGTTTTTTAACTGCCTCATACTATCACACCTTAATCAATGGCACTGCAAATGACTCTAAAAAACTGCATACGAAATTTGGTGGAGACTCTCCAAGTCACAAGGCATTAGCAGGATCCAAAAAAGAACCTTTCCATCTCAAGGGATGGCCATAACATAGCCACCGATACCTTATCATCCCCAAATATCTACAACAAGTCACCCTAGTGATCCTTCCTTCCAAAACATTCACATGAACTCCATCTATGTCAACCTAATGACACAACATAATCAATATGGAATGTCAGTTGAACCAACCAATCTCAATAAGGAAAAGGATACATATGTGTTGAAAGGACCCTTGCATCTACTACACAATAATTTAAACCCTCCCCTAAATATCCCTAAGACCCCTTTATGTCACACTACCTAGAACCTCGATGCTAGAGTCACTCCTAACTATATATAGTGTTGCAGATGACTTGTCCTAGTCTCTAGCTACCAATTCTATGATGAAATTTCTCCAAATTATCTTGGTGCAACACAAATATCTCTTGTTTTCCTTAGGTGCAATTGATCCTTCACACACTCATCTAATGACATTTGACTTAGATAGAGTTGAGCCCTATTTTAGCCTCTTTCCAAGTTGTTGTCACTATTAAGAATTTGATTATTCATTGATGCATAATTTATTAAGGTGCTTCTACTTGTGTCATGTACACCCATGTTTGGAATAATTATGTTCCCTTGAGTTAGTCCTATCCCTTATGAAAATTTACATGTATGATGGTTGACCTTCTAAGCTATAAGGTCTTCTCCAAAACATTTTTGTTTAACTTATTGGTAATATAGTATTGATCAACATCGAGGTTATAAATGCTGAGTTAGATTACAATATCCTCCTTAGTAGTAGCTACATGTATGGCACTATGAAAAATCAGAGTCCTTTATGAATTTCTTAAGCCTTCAAATCACTTGTTGAAAATGAAGCAAATTGCAAAAAATGTTTCCAACCAGATAATGGTGGAGAGTTCACCTCAAATGAATTCAATGAATTTTATGAAATTCATGGAATCAAGAGGGATTTCTCAGCAGCAAAAATGTCTCAGCAAAATGGAGTAGTTGAGATAAAAAACGGGACGGTCTAAGAAGCAGCTAGAACTATGCTTAATGTCTATTGGACAGAAGCAATATATAAAACTGTATATTTACAAAATAGAAGATAGCTTAGAGTGAATAGTGACAAGAATCCTTATGAGCGGTTGGAATACCAACTTCAGTTAAATATGTTAGATTTTTTGGAAGTAAATTCTACATAAAAAGAGAATATGATAATCTAGAGAAGTTTGACTCTATAACGGATGAAGGCATATTTCTTGGATATCCTTCCACTAAAAAGGCATACAGATGTTATAATATCAGTTCGGACAAGATCATAGAAAGTGAAAATGTAACTGTTGATGATACTAAGTCAAGAAGAATACAAATACAAGAGTGTGGATGTTGAAGAAACTGATGATGAAGAAATAAATGATAAACAAAAAGAAGAAAGTTCACTAGAAGAGGATTATCTTGAGGAAGAATAAGAAAGAAAAGTAGAATCATGGGAAAATGAGAACGAAGAATCTCCAAGATCATACACAAAGACACCATCTAGGTGGGTTCAGAAGAATCATCATGAAATTCAAATAATTGGTGATAAATATTCAAGGGTTAGAACAAGAAAAAAATTACTTTATGTGAAGAACAAGCACTACTTTCGATAGTAGAACCCAAAATATTTAAAGAAGCTTGAAAAAGTGAGGATTGGATCAATGCTATGAATGATGAACTTGATGAAATAGAGAAGAAAAAAACTTTTGAACTTGTCCCAAGAACTAAGGGCATGAATGTTATTGGAACCAAGTGGATTTTTAAAAACAAGTTCAATGAGCATGGTCATGTGACAAGAAATAAGGCCAAGTTAGTATGCAAAGGATATACTCAAGTAGAAGGTGCTGACATTGAAGAAAATTTTGCACATGTGGAAAGACTTGAATCCATTAGTATTTTTTTGGATTTTGCAAGCCACAAGAAATTCAAAGTATATCATATGGATGTAAAATCTACTTTTCTTAATGGAGAAGTTGAAGAATAAGTCTATGTTGAGCAACATGAACGGTTTTTTTTTCATAAAAATTGAAATTATGTTTTCAAACTCAAGAAGGCACTCTATGGTCTTAAACAATCTCCAAGAGCATGATTCTCAAGCCTTAACAATTATTTAAAAAAACAAGGATATATAAGGAGGGCCACTAACTGTAATCTATACATAAAGTTTGAAAACAAAAATATGATCATTATTGTAGTCTACATAGACGATATCATATTTGGAAGTGATCTACAAATTCTGAGTGTAAAATTTGCTTCAGAAATGAAGAAGGAATTTGAAATGTCAATGTTAGGAGAACTAACATTATTTCTAGATTTACAACTATCTCAATCAGAAAAAGGGACCTTCAACTCTCAAACTAAGTATATCAAAGAGATGTTGAAAAATTCAAAATGGAAGAATCCAAACTTGTTAGTACTCCTATGGTCACTGGTTGTAAATTGAGCAAGGATGATGAATCTTTAGAAGTAGATCATACAATGTATAGTTCAATGATTGGTAGTTTATTATATGTAACAACTACAAGACTAGATGTAATAAAGACTTTAGGTTTGGTTTCTAGATTCCAATCAACCCCAAAAGAAACACATGTGGATGCAGTAAAAATAATTTTTAGATATCTGAAAGGTACCGTGGATTATGGATTATGGTATCCAAAAAAAATAACTTCACTCTAAAATCATTCACTAAAGCGGATTGGGAAGGAAGTACTGATGACAGGAAAAACACAAGTGGAGAAACATTCTGCCTAGGATATTGATTGGTGTCATGGCTAACCAAAAAGAAGTCTTCCATTTCACTGTCTACAATAGAATCTGAGTATATTGCTCATGTGTCATTTTGTACACACGTCATTTGGATGAAGGAAATATTGGAATATTTACTGGTAAAATATGAGGACCCCATTTTCATACACGGTGACAATACAAGTATCATAAAAATATCAAAAAATCCGGTCATGCAATCCAAGAAAAAGCACATACCAAAAAAATAGCACTCTAAAAGAGATCAAGTGTCTCAAAAGGTGGTCAAATTGGAATATATTGATACTAAAGAACATATTGTTGATATATTCACTAAGCCACTACCCAAAGAAGCATTTGAGCATACTAGACGTAAGTTGGGAGTAAAATCCTTACAGTGAATAAAAAGGAGAAAATGCAACATGTCAGGGGGAGATATGTTGACGGGGTGAGTCATTAGAAGGATTTACCTTTGTCATCATTTTCAAAGGGGAGAATGATTTAATGTTTCCATCAATGCCAAAGTGGGAGAATGTTGAATGGAGTTGTCATTGATGTCAAAAGGAGTTCAGTAATGAAAAAGGAATAAGCGATGACATGATGACATATGCGATGAGGATGGAAAGACACATAAGGGGATCCAATGAGGGGATCAAGTCCAATCAAGACTGATTGATTGATTGATCCTCTGATAAATCAATGTAGAGTCATGGAGTTGAAATCAACTTATTTATCAGAGGTTGGATGGCTCAGATTGTATCAAGAGAATAGATCGATGGTAGGAAAAGGATCTGCAAAGTAAATGTGCAAGGAAAATAACATTTCGAAGTGCCAAAGTGAAGTTCTGTGTTTGATAATTAATCAACAGAAAAGGAGGATTCTGCAAAGCGATTGAAAATTCACAGGATTTACAGAAGACGAATTGCGGAATCAATTTTCAGAAAATTCGAAATGCAAACCTGCAATCTGCAATCCGCAAAGTACGAAAGAAGTCTTGCAGAAGACGAATTGAGGAAATCGTTTCATGAGAAGTTGAAATGCACACCCGCAACCCACAATCTGCAATTGCAGAAGGAATGAATTCAGGCAAATTATGGAAAGGTCTATTGTAGATAGATTGTCCTGAAAAAGAAATTATGGGAAGGACGGTGTGAAAAGGAAACTACGGAAGGTCATGACTGTGAAAATTTAAACAGAGTTAAAAATGAAAAACATAGAGGTAATTCGAATTAGTTTTTTTTATGAGTCGCAATGAAGATATGTGGCTGTCATATGAAGAGATACATTTGAGGGTATTCAAGCAATGCTTCAAATTTTCAAATAAGCATCTCTTCACATTCAAATGGAATATTGATTGGTCTAGAGAAGTTAGTGATTGAATTAACATATAAGGGAGGTAGGGTGGTGCTAGGGCTGGATATATTCATGCAAGGGGGTCGTAGCCTCCTTCTAGTGGTATCTAGTAAATAGGGGGTCACAACATCCTTTCAACAAAAACTGGTAAGGAAGGGAGTCATAGCCTTCTTCCAGTAGTTGCTGGTTAATAGGGTGAAGTACCATCCTTATCTGTAGTAGTAGGAAAACATTATTTGTAAATATAATTTTGCATTAGTAGGAAGTATTGGTGGTTTACCCAATTGCGATTCCAAGATAAATTTGTGTCCTATGTGTTTTTGTTGATTATGTGTGTTAATAAATAAATTAAAAGTTGTTTTGATTGTTAAAAGTTATCAATACTAATTCACACCCCCCTCTCTGTATTTTCTAATATTCCAATAGTGGTGAGACCTAATTGACAGAAATACATGCAATAATAAATATTCCTTTGATATTTCTAAGCATTTCCAAAGAGTAGAGAGGGGAGGAAAAGGGGAAAGAACCTATTGAAGTGTGTCACTTGTAGTAGATCCCATTTCTTGATCATCCATGTCCTTTAGACCTCCATTAGCATATTTATTTCTAGTTACTTACCTCTAAATCTACCTCTATGAACTTGAAAAACTTGAAATCTATCTACCAAATATTGAATTCAAAACTAGATTTAACACATAAATTCAAATTCAAATTCAAAATTGGGGGGAAGATTGAATTGCATCATATTGAATCAAAGAAAATATAATGCTTATAACCCTGATGTGTAGGTGAATCCCTTCTCCTTTTCTTTGAGTCGTCCTTCTCAATCCATGCCTTTGATCACTAAAAAATTCATGTAGAAAGAATATTTCTAGCCTCCAATTCCTCCAGCATGCCTTTACTCTCACTTTTTTGTTCTTTAACATTGCCCCAAATACCTCCTTTTATACCATTGGAAATTGGAAATTAAAGAATCAAACTTCAATGTTGGATAATAACTTTTTCCCAAATTTTGATTTATTTCATCAAAAACCCACTTTCTATATTTTTTGTCAGGATTTTGTATTGTTAATCCATAATTTCAAACACAATTAATGAATATGCCATGCATTTCTTTCCACTTTTTGGGTTTGTGGAGAATGGGTTTTTGCATTAAGTGGGTAAATCAATCACTGAACCTTGCAAGTCTTTAGGATACCTTTGTATGAAATCACTTCTTCTATTATGGAAGTAGTGGCTAGATAAGACAGGATTGTCTCTTACATGTACTTGAACCTTATCTTCATGCCGCGAGTGAATGATAGGGATGTGCTTATGACTGTCGCAACTTAAGTGTGTTAATTTGATTATTAACATATGCCTCCTAATGTGTGAAGTATGAAGCAAATTTGAGTGCCAAAATACATTGTTTCTATTTTGATACTCTTCATACTGATACTCTTTAGTGATCAAGGAATGATAGTAAGGGATTAGTTAATGGACGCAGTAGTTGGAAAAATACCTACAAGCCAAACAAGTCAATTTCTGAAATAAACAAAATATTACTAAGGTCAGTATACCCATGCTCAGCAGTAAACAAGTATGACCATGAATAATACATAGTGAATCCATGTCAAAAGTGAATATCTCAAAAATTTATACACGCACTTTGATAAGTGCAAAATATCGATGTCTTCGTGGTACTTTGACATAGTCGTTAATCTTGCGCAACTCAAGCAGTGCATCGATGAGTGATACAATTGTCTTTTCCAAGGTATACAACACAAACCAATGATAGTGCGAGTTTATATCATGAAAATATATGATATGATGTCGAGCATAATAAAACACCATCTGATTCCTAATCATTGATGTATACCGTGAATGGATGAAAGGAGACCCACCAATAATGATGATGGACTCCAAGGTACTTGAGTACAAACTAACAAGTTTGAATATATGTTCTAATGTTGAACACTTGATGTATACCCACTTTCATTTGTGAGGAAACTTGCCACTGATAACTACAAGATCCAATGTACTCTCCGAGTTCCTAGACCCACTTCCTGGATGATGGTTTGGCTTCGACGGTAATATATATTTCAGAAGAAAGGAATCAATGTATCCCACATCAACTCACATGAAACAAAGGTCAATATTTTGATATAATTTTTTAGTGATACGGGATCCATCATTGTATATTGACACAAGGAAGTCTAACATGATTGGTTAGTAATATTGAGGAATGGCTAACACTATTTAACTTCCCTTGAAGACATAACACAACATAGAATGGACACTTGGCAAATTAATACTTGAGTAACTAACGATTATAGAAGTATTCAATTCCAAATACATTAACAATAGCTCCATGGATGATAGGAAGGGTAACCCATTAGTGGAGATCTGTTCAAAATACTAGTACATTTTCCTTAGGAAAATGTAAATGGTGTACTAACAATGGATACAAAATTATGTGTCATGTTCAAGGGAAACCAGGACTGGCTGTTGCCATTTTCAAGGATTCAATATGATATTATTCAAGTCTCCCCCTTTCTGAATTTTTCTTTTTTTTAAATTTTGAGTACTTTTTCATTCATTAGCTTGAAAAACGAATAAAGAATGTTATAGTACATGGGAGGGAACAAGTGTTGCATGGGAGTACTCCTATATTTCAAGGGAATGGGTCAAGACAAGGAAAATATACATATTGCAAACAAGGGATGATTTGGTTGCACACACTCTTTTGGGTGTTCCCTCCATAGGTTGACTATTTGAAGTAGTTCTATGTGTGAACATATAGTGAAATAAAACCAAGTAACTGTAGTTATGAAATTTGGTAAAATGGCCAAGTAGGAAAGGTGAAATTGTTAGGATTAATTAATCGTCCTTTTTCCAATATAGTCTATTTTGTCTATTTTTCTAACATAGGGGGTCATTTTTACTGTACTAGAGTGTGTGGGACACACATAGAGGTTATTTCCCACTTACTACATGTGCATGGATGAGTTTATGTTCCTTTGGGAATAATCCCTACATTATACGATCCCACTATGAGTGCCACTAGCAGCCTCCATCATTTGGTAATGGTTGGTAATCAATTATGTTGAGTTAACCTCCAGTTACAATTAGTTAGCTCACTTTCAGTTATCCTAGCACCATTTTTGCATGCATGAAAGGAGAGTGGCACCTTTTTCCTACCTACCTCATCAGTTAGTGATTTCCATTAGTGATTTAGACACGCTTAGTTGCCAATCATACATGTTTAGTTGGTAGATTTAAATCCTATCCCCATGATTCAAATTCTATTTAGTGTATAATCATTGTATTTTTTATTAATGTATAAAGGTTAATGTTGTGATTATCTAAGCAATTATTGTCTGATTTATCTAAAGTTTGTGGCATGGATTTCTTGTTCAGTGTACATTATCTTTTATTATTCCACTACATAATTCCCTTCCTACAACTTTCATATTTTCCTGTAGATTAATGGTTCACATATTTAACATGGTATCAAATCCTTTTTTCAAGCTAGCAACAAACCTTTTCCAACCTCCATTGTGCACCAGAAGCAGCCAAGTTTCCACATTATTACTGGAATCATAGCATTGAGTCCCTCTGGATTATGTACAGAGAAGTCTATCCAGGTGTGACGGGCTATGAGAAAGTGCAGATCTCAAGGTGGAAAATCTTGTACTGACATATGATTGTGAATTGAATTGTTTTTACAGTGTTCTTTGTAGGAACCTACATAGATTCTTGAGGAATTGAATTATCAGCATATAGAAAGATGGATAATTTTTCATCTCTCGTACATAGAATCCTTACACCCTTCAATTACACTAATTGGAGGGAAGATACGTAGGTAGCTTTGCGCAATCTTGGTCTTTTTAGGATGACAATGGACATAGAAGTTGATCCCCAATAGTATGTTAATAAGAACAAGTTTTTGAATCGACTTGATGAAGCCCTCGGCTACGTGTGCACTCACATCTCCTGGGATCTTTTATTCCACCTTGAGGGACTAAGGACTCTGAAGGAAGATTGGGAAATTCTTGAATATTTGTTTGGAAAACAAGATGAGCTTCGAGGGCATATTTTGGAGAATGAGCTCATTGCACTACAACCTAAAAGTTTTGAAACTATTCAACAATTCTTTTCAAAGTACAAGTCACTAGTATTGCAATGCAAACAATGTGGATTAGAGAGGAAAGATGAGCAGATTTTGCTATCAGTGCTAAGAAATCTTGGTTCATAGTTCTTAGTCTTTGTCTCTACATCCCACTTCAGAAGAACTTATTAAAATATTGTAACTTTGGAAGTTATTCTAGATGTATTGATTATGTTCCTCCTTCAGGAGATGAGTTTTGTCTTGTAAGAGTCATTGAAAGAATCAATGTAAACCTTTGAATGTAAGTCAGGTCAATAGTACCCAAGTGCCAATATAATAAATGTTATTTTTGATGTCTTTCTATACAAGTTGACCCATTCAGTTAGACAAGTCGAACCAGTTAGTTTAGAGGTCAATTCAACTTAATAATATAAATAGGAAGGCACTCCCCTTCTTTTCTACACACCTTATACTCAAGTATTGGGCTGGAGAGAGAGAGAGAGAGAGAGAGAGAGAGAGAGAGAGAGAGAGAGAATCTGTTGTGGAAGATAAGAAACTATTCTTGTTTCTAGGGTTTCACATTGTACTTGATTGAATTCTATACTAAGGAAGTTTTCAAGGGTTTTCACCCTTATGGTTTCCACGAGGAAAATATTTGTGTTCTCTTGTGTTTCTATACTTGTCTTTCTTTTAGTGATCCTTTGCTTATGGTTATGATGCTAAATGTTTTTAGATATTGTATAACCATTAAAATTATAACATGGTATCAAAGACACCCTGAAAGAAGTATTTTTGTAGTCAAAATACTGCAACAACTACAACTACTAAAGATTAGGGTTTCATGCCTGAAAACCCTAGAAGACAAAAAATAGTAATGTTGGGACTTTCACTATAACTCGAGATTGGAGAAGGATTAGGAACTGAAACTTTGATAGGACGAACATAAAATATTTATTTACTCTTTGTAAATTTTTCAGCCTCATATTTGATACAATATAGGATATATGATTCCTCCAACTAAGGGTTCCATCCTCTCCCTGAATTCAACCTTAAACATGTGACATAGGGAGAATTGCTATATCTCAGGCTAGGAAGGTCCGAAGTAAATTTAGAAAGGTGTTTAAGATAGGGAGAGAAATTTAGTTTATGTGGTAAAAATTTTATACCCCAAAGGTGAAATAGTGACACATGGCATTCCGTACAAGTTCGTTATGCAGATCATTCATGAAATAAGTCACCTTGGGAAACTTCACCTAAGTCCCATCTGGTGAACCCAATTCTGCTCTAACCTATGGGGTTGGAAAGAAGACAGACCAGGATACCTTAGGAACAAGTTTCATACCTTGAGGAGCAGAAACTTTGGCGCTATAATAGAAACAAGATCAGTCAATTCTATAGAAGAAACTAAAGAAATACTAGGGCTTCTTGTTCTAGGAACTTCCCTCCGCCAATCAGTTGAAGAAAGAGGAACATCAAAATAGACCTAGGAGGATGCATATTTCTATGCAATAAGTTTCTCATTTTGTGGACTTTCAAATTTTTACCTAACACTACTGCTGGAGAAAACTAGGGCATCAGATATTTTACAGTTTTGTCCATAGTTTTGGGAAAATGAGTATGCTGATCAGATTTCCTTAAGGAGGCACATATTTATATCCAATCAGATCTGAAAGATTCCTAAGTTGAAAATTTAGGGTTTCCCTGTCAAACCCTTGGTCCACCAGAAGTAGTCTTCTAGAAGATCCTTCAAACAAGCATCAAGTTGAAGAAATCTCATTGGTAAGTTCTATCCTCTCTATTTCCATTTGAGGTTCTCCTTTTTATCATGATGACAAATAGTACCCTGCTTGAGGACAAGCTTCAAAGAGTCAAGAACTTCTAAGTGTGAAATTATAGGGTGCTTCTCATACTTTAAGAAGCATGGCATGGAGAACTATGTCAAAGAAGAAGCTACAAATCTTGATGAAGATACAGTCAAAGAAAAGAAAAAGAAGGACCTAGTCAAAACAAAGATGAGTATTTCCGTCTCCATTGGATATCACATGTATCATCCTGGGAGACTCCTAAGGATATGTTTGATGAAATGAACGACTTGTATGAATATGACCTTGAGAACTCAAATCAAGGATGTGAAGGTACAATATCAGAAAACATTTTTTGCCACCTCACAAGGATATCTCAGCTCAAGGAGCAATTAGAATCCATTGAAGACAATGTCAAAGAAGCAGAAGCATAAATTATAATTTTTTATGGTCTTCCACGTTCAGTCAAGAGAGTTGTTATAGTAGGAAGATAACATATGGAGGAATGCATGTAAGAAGAATATTGATTAATGGAAAAAGAAGAAGAGATGAAAATCAAGTTCTAACAACACATGACAAGCAAATAAAGAAAAAGAAGGAAGAACATTCCCACCCAGAATAGTACATATCACAACTCAATAGTTCAGTTGTGATGAGAAAGGACACTTTGAGAAATAATGTCCCAAGAAGGAAGAATGGAAGGATGATATGATCCATAAGCACCAGTCGATCATACAAAATGACGTTTGGATATGAGTTCAAGACATGAAGGGAAGTTTTATGAAGTCTTCTAAGCAGATCTACAAGATCAAGTATACAATGGATCAAAGTATCATAAGATACAAAGCGAGGTTCATGGTTTCTATCAGAAAGAGAGAGTCGATTATGGTAAGACACTACTATATGGTATAGACACGCCTCTTCAATAGAAAATTGTTGTAATCAAAGTAGAAGAATATATTGAGCAACCCATATGGTTTGAGACTATCTAAAGAGAACCACCTATGCATAGAAATATTTGTACAAGCTCAGTAGGAACCCATGGAATAGAACATACAGTTAGATGAGGAGCTTGAGGATCAACTAGAGTGATGATCCTAAACTTTACTATAAGTTTGAAGATAGAGGCCTACAAAGGATGAGAATCTCATAGATGGGTGCAAGAGAAACCTTGCAACAAATTTTGATATGGAGGATCTTGATATCTAGTGACCTTCACATGTGACATAGATGGATACAAAGAAGATTAGTAGCAAAGGAGGCTACCAGTAACTCCAATGTCCTAATGTAGAGAGTACAAGATGTAGAGGATTAGAGGTATGATGAAATACACATGACATTTTACTTATCAAAGTAAATTATGCAGATAAAATGGTGTGGTACCTAAAGGGTACTGCAGAGATATGATCAATTTAATTGAATTGGTAGTGTTACAAACAGAAAGATCACTCCAACATATTGCAGAAAGTAGATTGTTTATCTTAGTGAAACCAAGGATGAATATATTGAAGTTGATAAGAAAGCAAGTGTTTATCTCAGTGAAACCAAGGATGAATATATTGAAGCCGATAAGAAAGCAAGTAAATATTGCTTATGTAATGATGAATATGATTCAAAAGAATTATACCGATGAATATGAAGATTATACTCTTATCCATTGGATAAGAACCATTGCACTGGTAGGACACACAGACATAGGTCTATTTGATCTATGGTGTAAGAATACTTTATCAATATTTCTGATCATGAGCAAGATAGGAATAGGTCCTCATAATCAGAAAATGAAGTTGAATACAATGGCAGAGACTCCAATAATTCAAGAAGACATAGATCAATATGGAGTCTGCCAAATAAACAAAAGATAAATATTTAAATTGTCATTTCCTATATATCTAGTTGTTCAAGATATGTACATAGATATATCTGTAGATTCAGGAAATATATTATGCATATTAGAATATTTCTAGTTTACTGCTAATATGAAGGTTATGGGTAAGTGGATTATGTTGTTGTACAAGATTAATTTGCTACTTATATGAAACCTCCTTGTTGACATAATGTCTTGGAAAGATGGAAGGAATCCAGAAACTTACCATATGTATAGGGGATATAGATTAGCAGAGATCATTGCATGATTATATGGCATATATCTTTATGCATAAGAATTTGACATTATGAATATGTTACGAAGTGTTTCTAATCATACAACTAAATTTGACTTGTAGGAAGGATTGTATGCAATCACCTACACAAGAAGAAATGATGCAAGTTGTGAATGTACGATATAGTTGCGGATGTACAAGAGAAGAATGATGTAGTTACAAAAGAATAATGATGCAAGTTGTGAATGTATGGTGCAGTTGCGGATGTACAAGAAGAGAATGTAAAAGAAAATGTTACAAAAAGGAGCTATAAATATCAAGTATGTTCCTACAGAGGAACAAGTAGCATATGTGTTGACTAAGCCTCTGTCTCGTACAAACTTTGAATACTTTCGAGGCAATCTTGGTGTAGTCCGAAAGGACCTCTCTCAAAAGAGGAAGTGATGATATATGCAATAAGGATGCAGTGGTGGTAGATCAGTTTAGAGTAGGGTAAGTCTAGCTAGGCTTGTTGGCCCGAAAGGGTTAGTAAGTCAAATGAGGCATATTAATCCTAGGGGGGTTAGTATGTTTGTCTAGATAAATTTAACCTGAGTGGGTGTGTAATCCATGACAAGGATTGTTGGTCCCCAGGAAGATCCATCTATATAACTAGGCTTTTTGGATCGAAAGGGTTAGTAAGTTAAACAAAATTCCCGAATGGATATACCATAGAACTCACTGTGATGCTGCTCCGAGACAGTTGGAGGGAATGAAATGGTTAGTATGCATGGATAGGATCTTTTGGACAGAAAGGGTTAGTAAGCCAGAAAAGGCATGTTTCTTCTCCAAGGAGATCAATCTATCTTACTAGGATTGTCAGTCCAAAAGGGGTTAGAAAGTCAGAAAATATGTTGTTGTAAGTAGTTTCAGTATTGTTATAGTGATGATTGCTGAGATGTTTGCTTCAATATTGTTATATTGATGATTGTTGAGATGTTTTCTTCAGTATTGTTATACTCATGATTGTTGAGATGTTTTCTTTAGTATTGCTATATTGATGATTGCTGAGATGTTTGCTTCAATATTGTCATACTCATGATTGTTGAGATGATTGCTGAAATAGTTTCAGTATTCCTATACTGATGTAGTAGGTTCAATATTTACTGATGTTGTTGAGATGATTGTTGAGATTGTTTTAGTATTCCCATACTGATATGACATATTCAGTATTTTCATAGTGATTTTGATAGTTCAGTATTTTCATACTAATATTGATGTGGAAAGTTCAGTATTTTCATACCTATGATGATGTGTCAAGTTCATGAGTATCTTCATACCGATGTTGATGTGGAAAGTTCAGTATTTTTCATACTAATATTGATGTGGCAAGTCTAGTATTTTCATACTGATATTGATGTGGCAATCTCAGTATTTTCATACTGATGTTGATGTGTCATGTTTAGTTTTATCATACTTATGATGATGTGGTAGGATGAGTATTCTATAGTGATGTTGATAAGACTGTTTCATTATTTCTATACTAATGATGGTGAGGTAATTTCAGTATTTCTATACTAATATTGATGATGATGTTTCTTCAGCATTTGTATGTTGATGCCGATGATGTGGTTGTGGTCCCAAAACCTTGTGTTGATGATGTTGATATGGTTGTGGTCCTAGCACCTTTTGTTGATAATGTTGATGTGGTTAAAGTCACAACACTTTGTGTTGATGATGATGTTGTTGTTTCAATATTTTTATGTTAATGATGATGATGTTGTTGCAGCATCTCTATGTTGATAATGTAGATGATGATATAGCATTTATTGATGATTTTTCTTTAGCACTAACGTGTTAATGATGTTGTTGTTATTTTAGTTTTTACATACTAACGATGTAGATGATGATGTTTCAGTATTTACATATTGATGATGCATATGTTGATGTTTCATTATTTACATATTGATGTTGCAGATGATGATGTTACAGTATTTACATACTAATGATGCAGATGATGATGTTTTAGTATTTAAATACTGATGATGTTTCAGTATTTACATACTGATGATGCAGATGATGATGTTTCAATATTTACATACTGATGTTGTAGATAATATTTCAGTATTCACATACTAATGTTGAAGAAGAAGAATCAATATTCATGTGGAAAAAGTAGATTCATCATTCACATACTGATGTTACAGAAGAAGGTTTAGAAGATGATTCAGTGTTCAAATAATGATGTGGCAGAAGTAGATTCAGTATTCACATACATATGTTACATAAGAAGTTTTATTGTTCAAAAGATGATTCAGTATTCGCATACTAATATTGGAAAAAGATGATTTAGAATTCACATTCTAATATGGAAGAAGATGACTTGGTTTCACATACAGATATGACAGAAGAAGATCCAATATTCACATGCTGATATGACAAAAGATGATTCAATATCCACATTCTAATGCTATAGAAGATGATCCAGAAGATGATTCAGTATTCATACACTAACGTGACAAAAGATAATTCATTATTCAAATATTGATGCTACAAAAGACGATTCAGAAGATGATTTAATATTCATATATTGACATGATAGAAGATGATTCGGTATCCACATATTGATGCTATAGAAGATTATTCAATATTTATATACAGATAGAAGATGATTCAATAGGAACAGAAGATTATTCAGTATTTACATATTGATATTGCATATTATGATCCGACTGAGATCGATGATGAATATGTATGATGATGTTTTGAAAAATCCTATGACATATAGAGACTCACCAATCAGTTGTACAATAGTGGTAGTAGTTTCTACTGTGGTTGAATACCTTCCTAGTTAAGAGGGAGTGTTAAAGTATTATAACTTTGAAAGAGTGAATGTTAAAGTATTATAACTTTGAATTTTTTTCCAGATGTATTGATTGTGTTCCTCATTCATGAGATGAGTTTGGTCTTGTAAGAGTCATTGAAATAATCAATGTAAACCTATCGATGTAAGAGTACCCTAATGTCAATATAATAAATGCTATTTTCGATGTCTTGCTAGACAAGTCAACCCTGCTATTTTAGAGATCAAGTCAACTGAAGAATATGAATAGGGAGGCGATCCCCTTCATTTGTACACACCTTACACTCAAGTATTGCACTAGAGAGAGAGAGAGAGAGTATGTTGTGGAAGATGAGAAACCACTTTTTGTTCCTAGGGTTTTACACCGTACTTCATCGAATTCTATATTGAGGAAGTTTTGTGGGGTTTTCTCCCTTGTGGTTTCCTCGAGGAAAATCTTTTTGTTCTCTTGTGTTGTTGTACTTATATTTATTTCAGTGATACTTTGCTTATGTTTATTATGTTATGATACTAAATGTTTTTAGATCTTGTATAATCATTAAAAACCAAACAAAACTTCTATTCCTAATTAGAAGATGCCTTCTCTAGATGCTTTTGTTGAGTCCTTGATACAAGATAAAGATAAATTGGTTCAAATGGGAGTGACTCAAACCTCCAAGAATCAATCACTCTTTGTAGGAGACTCAAACAATGTGCAAACAAGAAAGAAACATAAAAGAAAGGATACCAAAACCACTTATTCAAGGCCAAAGGAGAATCAAATATCTTTCGATGGAGCCTCGGGTTCCAAGGAAAAGAAGAAATTCTAGAAGACTAAGTGTCCCTACTGTATGAGAGACTTTCATCCATAGAATCAATGCATGAAGAAGAACATTGACCAGTTGACAAAAATCCTTGAATAGAACATTATTTCCCTTCCACAAGGTGCAAAGATGTCTAAATCTAGAGAGCAGACTGAAGAATATGAGAGGTTCCATGCTTTGAAAGAAGGATTCACTCAGTCAAAGGCCTATGTGATTGATTCGGGAGCATCCAACCATATGGTTTACTCTAAAGAATCCTTCACTACTCTGGATGTCTTAGGAGGACCTAACATTCATATGGGGGATAATTCATAGATCCTAGCTATTAGGAGAGGTTCTATTAAAATATAGCATGGATAGTTCAATAATGTACTCTATTTTCCCTCTCTTGTAGAATTTTTTTGTTTGTTTATCAGATGGCACGTATTGTCTCTCCAAAGCAAGTTGCATTTGGTCCTAACTCAGTGGATATCTCATATATCTCAATAGGGAATATTATAGAGAAATTTGTTGCAAACCATCCCTCCAAGGAATATGAATTCTCACACATTTTGCAATACTCAGCTCCAGTACAATCTCACAAGCCATTCGAAAAGGAAGGTAAAAACTGTCTTTCATCTCCATTTGCAGATAATGATATGTTGTGTAATATTTTGGTTTCAGAATATTAGGAACAATATAAACATGATTGTGATATTGATATTGTACCTCAAGATGATCTAGATCCAGATCCAGCTCCTATTTCAAAATAGAATCCTAAATGGGATGAAAATATCATTAAAGCAGCTGAGAATGTTGTTGGGGATCCAAATGATAGAAGAAGAATGAGGTCCCAGTATCAAAATGAATATGTTTCACCCTCTCACATAACTTCAATACCTACAGAGTGGTGCAACAAAATTCTAGAGAGATGCTACTTCATGATGAAGATTGGTCCATAATTTGTCCCACCGATGAACAAAATCGATCATTCCATTCTTCCTCCAGAAAGAAGAGACACAAGAAACATTCAATAGATCAAAATAAAATGCAAAGGTTCAGATGCACTGCCCCGGGATCCTAATGCATAGAAGAACCATGGTTCTGCATGGTTTCTCCACATAGTTGCAAATGGCAGCAATTTTTTCACAACGTTTTGCTCAAAGAGAAAAAAATTATCGTAAGTATAGATTGTTTCCTGGTTCCTACTTATTTTGAGTGGGGGGGGGGGCAGGGGTTCCTATGATATTTCCCCAGTTTATTTTTTATGTTATTTTATATTTTATGGGTGACTTTGGTTTAGTTTCCAGGGACCAAGTAGTCCAAAGTTAGGATTAAGGGGGGGTGTTAGGATTAATTAATCCTCCTTTGTCAAATATAGTCTATTTTTTCTATTTTCCCCACTTATGGGGTCACTATTACTACACTAGAGTGTGGGGGACACACATAGAGGTTATCTTCCACTTACTGCATGTGCATGCATTAGTTTATGTGCATCTGAGACTAATCCCTACATTATACAAGCCCACTTTGAGTGCCACCAGCAGCCTCCATTAGTTGGTCATGGTTGGTAAGCAGTTGTGATGAGTTAACCTCTAGTTACAATCACTTAGATCACTTTCAGTTAGCCTAGCACTAGTTTTGCATGCATTAAAGGAACATGTCACCTTTTTCCCACCTACCTCATCAATTAACTGATTGTATACTGATTTAGACATCCAGATTTAGAATAGTGTGTTCCAAGAGTGATTTAGACACATTGAGTTAGCTATTCAGTTATCTTGAGATGGTAGATTTGAATCCTATCTCCGTGTTTGAATTCTATTTATTATATAATCATTGTATTATTAATTAATGAATGAATTTTAATGTTGTGATTATCTGAGCAATTCTTGTCCGATTTATCTAAGATTTGTGGCATGAATTTCTTGTTCAATGTGCATTCTCTTTGATTATTCCACTGCATAATTCCATTCCCACAACTTCATATTATTTTCCTATAGATTGATGGTTCACAAATTTAACAGAAATGTGGTTTAATTCATGCTAATTCTTGTGGAAAACACCAAAATCATAAATCACAATGAATCATGGTCTCTCAACTACCTGAATAAAATATATCACACATGTATAGGTCAACAAAATAGAAGCAATGATTTATAGGCAGCCTCGAGAAAAGTTTGACTGCAAAGGAAAATACACAACATAAGCAATAATCACTCAAACAATAATCACAAATGTTTGTGCAGATATTTTAACACATGCTTATGTAAACTAACACAAAATAGGGAGTCCATCAGGAAATTATCAGAATTGCATGGAAGAGAGATATGCAGTCTCAAACTCAAAGTCATGATGGGACTAATTAGGTTCCCAATCCTATGATAATAATTCAACATGGGCACCAATATGGAAATAGGGTTCTAACGATAGTGTCCATGTTTAGTAGACTCTTCTATCAGAATGATGGAAAATACAAATATGATGGGTTGACCCACAAATTTCCAACAGGTTCGACCCTATGGAATATTTGGGTTACAAAAGGTTCAAATGCATATTCACAAAGGCATAATCTAAACATATAAGAAGGATTCCAAATATACCTGATAATATCGAGGAATGTGCTACAAAGCATGCTCCTATACTCAGGTAACTTTAAAATAAGAATGCACCTAGTGGCCCCACAAAAGATGTCCTTAGGTGGATGCAACCAAATGTTCACAACTTCAAGGATAGATTCATGTGATGATAAAATTATTTCCAACAAGTTATGTGAGCTGGGAGAGATCACATCCCCAATGGGACAAGTAACCGGATCATATTTCTCCTCTAAGGGAAGACTTTGATCCAAATCTACTAAATCCATTTGAATAACTTGGTATGATACTTCTACAATATATAGGAGTGTACTACTTATACCTTCACTAAGTTCTATATTATTTATCACCTTTCCTTCAGTATTTTGGACTTAGGTGTCCTACTTCATAGTTCCATTCGATGAATCAGAACCATTCATTGTGGTGGAGATAGAAAAAACTATTAATGGAGCCTATGATGTACTGGTGAAATATGAAGTAGTTTGTGAGTTGAATTTTGGTAGGAGGATCATAAAGTTTCGCATGATGGAATCGTATTTGAAAAATCCTACCCCTAATTCTTGAACCTCCTTTAGAGCATCCCTAATGAAAGGAACATTTGACTAGACAATAGTTTCAGGCATGCAATAATCTAATTGGTCGATCGTGATGATATTCCCCTAATGAGGGAACCGAAACACTCGATACCTTGAATATACTATAGCTATAATTTCATGTATCCAACTAAGTCCTAATAGAAAATTGTAATATATAGACTCATCTACTACCTCAACATCCACTATGACAGGTTTTACACCCCACTGAATAGGGCAGGCTACAATGAGTTTTTGAGGAGAAAAGGAATGTCCATCAAATTTTTTAACAAAGTATGGGAAGGGACAAAGATGGGTGATCCTAATGGTTTCCAACATTTTAACAACATGACACAAGTCATGTCCCATTCATCAACTATGGTTTGAAAATGTTCTTCCCATTAGATCTTACTTTAATATCAAAAGCAACTTCGAAAGGGATCTTACAAGTTGATTGATCTAAGTGTAATGTTATCAAAGTTTCCTTAGATGGATCAATAGCTCTGGTTGAAGACAATATTTCATTTTTTTGTGCAAGACAATATTGCAATACCTCCATGGCGGATATGAAACATAGTGCTTAAGCTAGTTCTTCCACAACATTATCATTATGAGCAGCTCGTGCGTTAGGATTATGCACTATTCTATGTAGAACACCTTTGGGGGCGGTGTGATAATATGCCTATATATGGTTTATCAATGATGAGAGAACCACTTGGTTGTGATACTGATTGATCCAATGTACTAGGAGGGACATCATAAGAATGATATCTTGTTTAAATGTTCACCTCATGATCACACATGAAAACAATGGCATTAGGAACATTGTCCCATTACGGGGGTGTTGATTGGTTTCCCCTTGATGGGGTTACCAACATGGTAGAAACCATTTGATGATGGTGTTGAGGGGAGGTTTTATCAAAATAGCATGTTGTTGTTTCCTGCCATCTTGAGCCATCTTCAATGCATCTCCCATCTCAAGGTTAGCATTTTGTTTACTCTTATAATTATTATTCTTTCCTCTAAGGTCCATGGATTGAACTATGAGGTTTTCGAAAGTTAAGGAAGAAATAGATGCTTATTTCATTTCTTGGCTAGGTGTCGGTTGCAAAGTATGAACCAATGTTTGTCCCATTTGTTGTGTAATTTGCTCAAATTGGTTAGTGAAAAATGAGTCATACCATCGACATGAGGTCCTTATGGTGGCCTAGTTGAATCAAATGAAGGTCTTGCAAGTTGGCTCCAAAAATATTAGTTACTTTCTATAACACAACCTTTCGATTGAAAAATGGGGTTAATGAGTGGATTCCCCCCTTGCATAGGTGGAATCCAAAAATATTGGTTACTTTCTATAACCTAGCCACTCGATTAATGTGGTCCTTGGGTATAATTAGCATTCCAAGGTGGAATTCCCCCTTGCAAAGAATACCCCTAAGAAGATTCGGTACTTCTTGGAACATGACCAATGCATGGATTTCCCCCTTATAGAGGTAGACCCAAGAATATTGGTTACCTCTAGGGTCCTGACCACGCCATGGTATTTTTCCTTGGGCTTGAAAACCATTCCAAGGTATGTTTCCTCCTTGCAGAGGTTGGCTCCAGAAAGATTGATTACTTCCTAAACCTAACCACTCCATCGCAGAATGAGGTTGATAGATGTATTTCCCCTAGACATTGGGCTAGGATAAATTGGAGAACACCCCCTAGAGAAATTACTCCCATCTATGAAATACAACTCCAACTGGAATTTGTGTTGAAGGATGCATTATTTCTACTCGGAATATTAACATTCCATTGTAAAGGATTTCCCCTAGAAGTTGAACCTAGAAAGCTATTGTGTGTGCCAAGAGGATTGTGATAACATCTCACAACCATTTGAGGTTGCATTGATTTGGTCCCTTGAACTACTAAAAGATCCAAAGGGTCAAGTGTAATGTTTTTCATATTAATCCAAATTTGAAAAAGATTAACGACTGACTCACTTTTCGTAAGTATAACTAGGTTTAAAGGATGTGCTAAGTGTGTGTTTACATGAGAAACTATGTGATATTCTATTGTTTCAATGTCAACTAAAGTAAGATCATCAAACCTGTCTATGTTTAGTTCATGATTTGATAAATTCTCAAAATTGGGTTGATGATATTCTTCTCTAGTAACATTTGATTGGTTTTACAAGTAGTTCATTTTTCAAGTCACAAAGATGTGGTTCATGTATCTTCCTCAACAATGTAGTGGGGCCTCAAACTTGGATAAATTGCCTCATTGCCACCTTGACTGGTGGATCAAGAGATTATCCACTCTGAAGTTTAATAAAAATATTTTCATATTAGAGTATATCAAAATAAAGTCAAACAATCCTAAATGAAACTAGACTCAACAAAAATCAAAGTGTCAACACGTCTAAAAAAATACTAAGAAAATCAACAAGCAAACTACTTTCCAAAGAACCAGAGTTTAGTGAAAATATGAATTAGAGGGCCTTCCAAAGCTAGTAGCTCCCAAGGGATATCAGGCCTCAACAATTACTAAATAGTGAAGGTATGAGAAATAGTTACACCGTTCTTCAATCAAGAAAGGTGAAAATGTTAGTCATTGGCTACTCACCGTCCCACGGATATTAAACAACCTTGTGTTGATCTTAGGTACCATAATTGTTCCCCACTTACAATAATCTGTGTGATTCCCTAAAAAAATAAACTATGGTTACCACTTAACAATCAATGGTCGAGTAGGACAATTGTCTATCCAGGATAATTCACATAGAATAGATATATCAAGAAAGTGATGTCACCATGAGGAATTGTCACTTAATTGAAACATTGTGATGTACTCATATCCCACTAAACAAGCAAGAGGGGGATATCACCCTTACTTATTTATATTGACCTGGTGCTTAACAAATGTGTTAGAAGATCCTTCTAGGGGACCTTTTTCTACTAATTGATTTGATATCTCTTTAATCAATACTAGTTTCAAAATTATGTGGACTTGGAATGTTAACTTTCCTAATCCACTAGTATCCTAATCTTGCTCGTGATATTGAAAATAAAATAGTGATTAGTTTTTTATTAATCATTGATTTTAAAGATATTTTGCTTAGTTTTGAGGAGTGATGGTGAAAATGGTGGTGTGTGTGACTCAAAATGTTGAACCAATAAAATGCATAATGATCACTACTCTTTCCTTTTTTTCAATTAACGTATATACTATAGAAAATTAAGCGGTTCTTTGAGATCCTTCAAACATTCAAATTGCAAAATAGAATCACTTTTTACGAATTTGAAAAAGAATTTTTCTAAATAAGTGATTTTTTATTGCCACAAATTACTAACTTCTAGTTTTCAAAGAAGTTTCCATATTTTTAGCTCGTAAAAAGTGATCATTATAGAAAAGTAAGAGGTTCTTTGAGATCCTTCAAACATTCAAATTGCAAAATAGAATCACTTTTTACGAATTTGGAAAAGAATTTTTCTAAATAAGTGATGTTTTATTGCCACAAATTACTAACTTCTTCTTTTCAAAGAAGTTCCCATTTTTTTAGCAAGGGTTCATGAGGTTGGATTCAAACATAAAATTTGTTTAAATTTCTTCAACTATTACTAATTTAAAATGGAAAATGTTTGAATGTTCAATTTTTTTCCTATTTGTAATAAGTCTCTCAAACTGGCGTTTAAATCTAGGATTATGATTCAATTTTGATGTTACAAGTACATAATGTTCTCTTTTTGAATGTTGAATTTAATGCTCCAAATCAATGGTTTGAAAATCAATGCAAAATTCTAAATGAATCTTTGATGTTTTGAAGAAATTGGTTTTCTTTGAATTTAAATTTTTAGGGGTTGTTTAACAATTATCTCAAAATAAAAGTGTCTTCAAATCTTTACACGGGGGATCCTTGTTTCTTGTTTGAAGGACCGCTCGAAATTGAAAGAAAGAGGATACACATACCCCTTTGAACTTATATGAAATACAACTTTTACACTTGAGATCCCCCTTTCTCATTCACAGGACCACCGAAAAGTGTAAGTGAAGAGGATACACAAGGCTCTAAAAATACATGCTTCAAAACTCCAAATCTATATTATTACACTTGATATCCTTGTTTCTTATTCATAGGACCACCCTAAAGTTCAACTAAAGAGGATACACGAGGCTCGAAATTATGCTCAAAAAATCGAATCTAAGTTGTTACACTTGAGATCCATGTTTCTTATTCACATGACCACCCGAAATTGAAAGCGAAGAGGATACGTAGAACTCGAACACAACCTATAACAAGAAACTTGAGAATAAAAAACAAATTCTTCTAATTGTGCTTCAATAAAGTAAAAATTAATCCATCCAAAGGAAATTTACTTGATTAAGTCATATTCTTATGGTTTTTTGAGGGAAAGTTATTTTTGAATTTATCTTAAGTGAGAGGTCCAATTTAAAAAGAATGTGAATTTTATTGAAATGATGGCTCTAATTATGTCATAACTATGCTTTCAAAGAGTGTATTAGGCCGGCAATTTTATGAAACTCAAAAGTAAAGGGCCTAAAGTTTCATGAAGTTAAACAACATTTAATGTTCTTCAATTTTTGATAAATTTTCTTTCCAAACAGTGAGTCAAAGTACCAAATCAGTCAAAACTTCATCAATAAAATGTGAAATAAAGGATATAAATGCTATATATATATATATATATATATATATAAACATTCATATTTGAGCAATCTTTAAAAGAAAACTTGAACAAAACTCAACAAATTACTAATTAAACTGATTTTCCCAAGCTTTTTGAGGTTTCCAAGCTTGCCAAATTCAAGTTAAATTCATCCTAGTCCCCTCAAATATGATCATGATAGGTCCTAAAATTTATCTATTGTCATATTTAGGTTTTCAATATTCATAATCATCCCTAATCATAGGCCTAAAACAAATATTTGCAAGTCCTAGTTTTTTGACAATGTTTGACAATTTTCAAGCTAGTAAACACACAAATCTTTAAAATCTTTAAAGAATACTTAAATAAAAGCATAATACTGTGTATATAGTTTCTAAAATCTCTTAATTTAATTCCTAAGCTAACTACAACAAAAATAATCACTTGAAACAAACAATGTAAGCCCAATTTGCACCAAAAAAATTCATACTATGCGCAGAAACATGATTGTACAATGCCTAGTTGCATGCATGAGAATATCCACGTGACCTATATAGTGTTTCACATATATGTACATGATTCTATCACCACTGTGACTTGTCTGTATCAAGAAAATGGAAATTCAAGGCAAAACTCCTCCAAAGATTAGAATAATTTTGAGTTTTTTAAGGTGGAATTAGACTCTTTGGAGACTCAAAATAGTTTCTAAATAGTATTAAGAGGATTCATGATAGGTTTAAATAAAAATTTAAAGGAATCCAATGGATAGAACATTCTATTTGAGGAAAAATTCATGAAAACTCAAATTCAACCCCAATATCCCCAGTATGGTCGCCATCATTCACACTAGGATGGCACTGACCTTTAACCACGTCAAGCGAAAGGGTAATCAAATGAAATACTTCTTGGAAAATATTGGGATGGAGACCCAACGATCACTTAAGACGAGGGACTGGGAATAAGTGACTGATATGACATCCCGTGATAACCCAACGATCATTTAAGACGAGGGACTGGGAATAAGTGACTGATATGACATCCCGTGATAGATGCATTGAAATTTTGACTCATGATATGACGCACAATCGTGAAACTGAGGAAGGACAATAGGTGGGCTCTCACCTTACCACATGATGAAGGGTTTAACTAGCCATCTATGTAAAGGATCCTGACGGAGGAAGACAAGCATTAAACACCTCTTATCCAAATCTCCACACAGTCTTTTCATCCCAATTCTTATGAGCGCACCGATGAGCAAGGGAGGTGGCAGATCTTTCCAATCACGTGAGATCTATCTCCAAAGGAATATGGAGCACAAGCTATTTTTAATGGTAGGGACAAGAATAATCATGGTCTAGAAAGGCAAGGTTTATTTAGAGACTAGAAAGATGGTGGAACGAGATGTGCATGCAAATCTCTTCTCTACATGCACTTAGCCATTGTTGTGCACATAACAAGGCATGAAGGAGGTATGGGCATAAGGAGAATCGAGGCTAAACGAAGGGAGAAGGATCAGAGTAGCATGGAAAGGTGGCGAGTGAGGATAAAGAGGAAGGTGGTTCCAGTGGAAGCAGGCCAAAGGGTCACTTGAGATAAAAAGAAGGCAATGTGGGAGGCCCACATGTTCGAATTGGGATTACCAAAGGTCATTAAGCACCAAACCAAGGCGGTCGAAACAATAACTCTAACAGGAGTTGGACAAAGAAACCATACAAGAGGAATGTCGTAAAGTCGAGGAATGGGTGTTGGCCTTGGGTAACAATGTGGGTTAACTCAGTTTCTATGAACGGACTATTGCTCTTTACTAGGTTATGAAGAACTTGATGGGACACTCGATGTGGGAACGGTTGGAGTAGAATCCAGGCAAGGAACCTGTGGACCAGTGGTAGAAGGAGATGAAGACAGAAACTAATGAGTTGCACCAGAAGATGGACTCCATATTGCAGAAATTGGGAATTTGGTTTCCCAACGCTCAGGCGACCTTCACAGGGGTAGCAATCAAGATAGCTTTTCGGACCTGCCTTACATTCTGCTTTAGTGGTCTTGTTTCTATAATATTTATTATGTTGGTATGTTTTGTAGAAGGTCGAATATTAAGGTCAAGTCAGATAACTCTGTATGCAGAATGGGATGTTGGTATGGACTCAGATGTAGTGGTAATTTTGGTTTAATAGGTTGGGAAAATAATATAACGTTGATATTTGAGGCCAAAGAGCCTAGATAAGTAGGAATGTGATAGAAAGAACACATAATTTTCTTTTATGTAATTTGAACTTTGATATATGATAAAAATATCCATACTTACAAAAAAAACATTAAAATATTGAATATAAATAAAACTTAGTAAAAAAAGTAAGAAAATAGATAAAAAATAGAATATAAATAAAACTTGGTTGAAAAGTTAGAAAAGAGATAAAAATAAATAGAATTCCGAAGTGGATCAAATACTTGGAAAAAAGTATGAACCTCTTGTGTAAGCAAAATAGAGCTTATTAATTATGGCACTCCTCATGTAAGCATGCACAAAAATAATACATAATACTTTGTTAATCTATATCCGATGAATGACTTTGAAAGGATATTATAATAATACGTAAAGTCAATGCATGCATATGTTGTTGTCATCATATTTTGAAATAATATGGAGAGCACATTAAATGAGATAAATTCAATAGAATTGATTTAAAAGACACGAATTCGGCCTACATATGTTGTAGATGTCGATGGTATTCTTGGACACATGTCCAATAGAACTTCCTATTCTAATTCAAACAAATCATCAGTGTCATATTCAAATTCAGAAGTTTCAGGACTAGAACTGAAATTTTCTTGAGCTATATGAACTTCTTCTTGCTTAATAAAAGGGTTTTTAGCACAGGCATTAGTGATGTGCATATTTGAGCCACATCGATTGCAATGAATAGGGATTCTAGAAGCCATTGCTCTTTTAGTATTTCTGTGAACCTTATTTTGGGAATCTTTTCCCCTGGTCTTTTTTGATGCCTCTCCTTGTGGGCATCTATTTGTGAGGTGTCCTGGTTGCCCACAGAGCCAACAAGTGAGCTTCTGCTTTTCCTGAGCCTCAAAGGTTTTCAGCTTTATATCATTTGGAGTATAGTAATGGGTATTAGGAACCCTCTTGTAATGTGCTCTCTTTCAAAACCTATTAGGAGGTTTACCAAACTGCGAATTCTTTTGAGGTCTTCAGACACTCCTGATTCTTTTCAATATTTTCTTGGCCTTTCTTTTCCTGCGAATCAGATCTTCTATTGATAATCCATACTTAGCACATATTGATTTTCTATCAGGAAATGTAGACATTTTCTGAATAGATTTATTTACCTTAGTGCTAGTACATAGGCCAACAAGAGTAGAAGTAATAATAGAGTAGATTTCTCCCCAAGTGTAGGTTTCATAGGGCATTTGAAAAATGCCTTGGCATTTAAAGTAATCTACATATTTACTGGGGAGAGCAGAAAGGTATACTTGTTTCCAGAGAATATTTTTGCTATCTGCTACCTCATAGATGCACTGCATCCATTCCCTGTGGAAATCATCATAATTAACCATACTCTTACATTTCGAGTTCATTAAAATAAGAGAATGCTTATCAGATATTTCGTGCTCTGTTCCACACCAATGCTCTAGGATCATAGTGGTAAGAGCACCGATCATATTACTTTGTGGCTTTCTGTCTTCATGGAAAATCATATCTCCAACATCATCTCTTAATACTTCATTTTCCATTTTTTCCATAAGTGCAGGAGATGATTCTATTTCCCACCATTTGGCTAGAGTACCAGTAAAACATTATATAAGACATTTTCATGATTCTATCTTGCCTCTTCCTTTCATGCACATAATTATGTATGATACATACATTCTGTCTAACACTTGTCTAATTTGTCCTACAGACATATTATCAATGTTCCACTCTAGGTATCTTTCTGCAGAAAATTGTGGTACTTCAGGTAACTTCCCTTTGCCATACAAATCTGGAGCTGAGGGCCTAGACATGTTCCATGGCAGGCTTTCTTTAATAGGCAAAGCCCATTCTGGTGCAAGCTAGGTAACAAGGGCATAATCTGCCTCAATGCTTTCTTTAGGAAAATGGAGGGGAAATTTTTCTTTGATTTCAGACTTTTCTGAATGATAAACACTAGAAATTCCTTCAACTGGTCTAGTAAAAAGGTTAGAGAGGGGGATTTCTATGTTAGGTTGGTATTTTGAAGGAAGATCTGCTTGGATTTGTCTGACTTGGTACTTGATATCTTCCATTTTCTCATCAAGTTCAGACAGTTTATGGGTCATTCCAAAATAAGAGTCTTGTAACTCTTCTAGTTTTGCACTCTGATTTTTGGCTTCAGAGGTCGTTATTGTGACTTCAGTTCTAATTCCTGAAATATTTAGAGAAAGGGAACTATTTGAGGAGACTAATTCATTCATGGTGACCTACACCTGCTCAATATGTCTCCTATGAGCATAATCATTTGTGACAAATGTATGTGCAGCCATTCCTCTTAAAGAAACATTTGTCCAGTTTATTTGTTCTGAAACAACCTGTATTCTTCTATCAGTGTTACTCATTTGAGATTCTTTTATATCCAAAACTAGAGGGACAGATTTAGATTGTTTATCTTCTTCTTCAAGAAGAATACTTTTGTATGGGGGAAAGGTAGAAGTGGATTCTAATTGTTGCCCATTAATGCTTTTCCACTTATGTTTAGGACTTTCTATTCCTTTTCTCTTTTTAGAGTCCATCATTTGGACTAGATATTTTTCAGAAATATTTTTTCTCCATTCATAGAAGGAAATCCAACAATCTTGATTATTCATATAGGATTGCCATTCTTTTGCTAAGATTTTCTTTTGTTTTCCGATGCTGATGCATTGAATTCTATTGCATCCGGATGAGAAAAGAGATCCCAATTTATCATTCTCTTCATCCAATCTTTATCTACTTGCCATTTTTTACATCCTTTTATGAGAGTAAAGAATTTATGCATTTCAAATATAAGGCTTTTGGATATCAGTTGGTAGAGGATTATTGAAACGATAGTCAGGGATGACTGTGTTGGCTTGTTCTATGTATCCTAAACCATACTTGGGCATACCAGGAGGTTTGCAATAGCTAAAGATTTCTTTGATTCTTGCGTCATCAGTTTCTAGTGCAGGGATGGAATGTATCATTAAGACATGATCATCATCAGGAAAACTAATATCAGCACATTTGGGATGAGGGCAAGATTCTTTGGACAGAGCAGGTGGAGAAAGATTTTTGCGAGGATTATGGTTTTCATGTTGTGTAAATAGGATAGTATTTTCTTGCTCTGAAGTAGAACAATCACCACACTGGGCTGCTAAGCTCTGAAGAGATATGAGTTGAGACCAATCAAGCCATTTGACAGAAAAGGGGACAAATCCCAAAGAGGATAGCAAAGGCTGTAACGAAGTATGAAGGCAGTGTGTAGGCATAGGAGATGCAGATGGAGGGAAGGAGATGATGGAAGAGGAGGATCCCTCTTGGATATTTGCACTAGTGATTGCATGCTGCTTAGGGATGCGGGG
Source organism: Pseudotsuga menziesii (assembly GCA_001517045.1). NCBI lineage: Eukaryota > Viridiplantae > Streptophyta > Pinopsida > Pinales > Pinaceae > Pseudotsuga > Pseudotsuga menziesii. The sequence goes on along the minus strand of LPNX010324691.1, from coordinate 236,642 downwards.
AGTATCAAAAACACAATGAGAAGGAAATTATAATTGATCCCATTTAATAGTCTAATGAGAGATCCAACATACAGATTCTTTGATGGACTAGGGAACCCAAAGGTGCCGAAGCTACCTTCTGCTCATTTCCCACACTCAGACTTGGGAACTCAAAGACACCGAAGCTACCTTCTACTCATTTCCCACACTCAAATTCTAACTTACTTGCAGAGTTCTAACCTCCAAACTCTGATGATCCAAATGACTTACTTTGCCCCTTATTTATAGGAAATTCAGGGGACAAGTAGAATCCTAATTTTCAGAGTGTCGAGACATGTATGTCCTTGACAACAATAAATCTAGTACCAAAAGTCAAACCACACCAAAAGTCGAAGAAGTCCTTCGAGTTATAGAGATTCATCCAAAAAGCTTATGAACAAAGTGGAGATTTTAAAGAATCAAATCCCATGGAAAACTTATTGAGAAGACTAAGGTTACACAGTGGGGATTTTTACAGAATCCCACAAAAACTGTTAGACACCATAGTCGGTCTAAAAGACATTAATCAAAGTACATTGAACCATTTTGGTTATCATAATACAATGTGTCCCACATTTTGGTGTATATTTGGCGGATAATAATAGGTTGTCCTTGTAAATTCTACACCTTAATCTTCATACGTACTAACCATTGATGATGGTTACTCAAAAAGAAACCAAACACTTGTTTTTCATCCATGACTTCGGATTCTTGCAGATCTCTTATTTTATTAATTCCAACACCATGTCCTTCATATTTTCTTTCAATGATATATGGGTCCACTGTGCTTCAGTTGATGCCAAATGTTTTCCACCAATAGAAGAACCAATCAAGGATATCAAACTGTAGAGCTGTTCTAACAGATCCGAACTTGAGAAGGGAGAAATATGTCCTATCAGAATTGTCCTTGCATAAAAAGTCCCACCACATCTATTTGTATTCTGAATAATTGTAAGGAGTGCCAGAAAAGATTTGATCTGCATGTCCTATTGGCCACCATTCAAGATTTCATGGACGATTTATGTAGTAGTACTAATTTTCTATCACGGGAGCGACATAAAATTTTTACAAAATTGATTCGACATCATGAAAAGTATGTATCAATGCTTGTGATGCATCTGCAGCTTTTCTAAGTGCTCTGTCATACATCAAACTTGGAATAGCACTTGTGGAAGTGGGCCTTCGTCGAATCTCTGGTACGAGCCTTAGGAGTAGAGAACATGGCTGTAGGTTCCTATCAATCACTTGAGTGCTTCATAGTTGCCAGGTTGGTCTCCATTGTTGTTTGTATTCAGTCCAGCTCATGCTTTCTGGAATTTCTCTGGTTTTTTCCTGATTGTTTTTCCACTCACTGACTATGATTAAACAGGAGGCAGGTTCATTTGATATTTGTTTTTTTACAGTCTGTAAGAGATTTTCTCTGCTCAAAAAATCAGGCAAACAATTTTTAGAACCTTTAATATGTTCAATATCAAATTCAAAGTTTGAAAAACAAAGCTTGACATCTTGCGAACTTGGCCTCACTAGCCTTTTTAACTTCTTTGTTCAAGACTTTGTTCATGGCAACAACATCTGTTCTTAAAACAAACTTTTTGTTAATCAGGAAAATCTCAAATTTCTGCATAGCATTTAGTGTAGCCTTGATTTCTTTGTCTAATGCAGCATAGTTTTTCTCTACATCCTGCCAAACCCTTGAAGCAAATTGTAAAATTTCTTCTGACTTCTTTTTATTTTCTTTGATCCTTACTTACTTAAGAACTGCTCCCCACCCTTCATTACTGGCATCAGTTTCAACAATTTTTGGCAGATCATCATCCGTGACATGGAGAATAGGCAGAGTCTTTACTCTTGCTTTGATTTTCTGGTGTGCTCATGGGTCATGGGTCCAGGGAACTAGTTCCTTCTTCAATCTTTCATTCAAAATATTTCGATCTTTAGCACAGTCTTTATAGAAATGACTGACATAGTTAAGACTACCCAAAAATATTTGCAGTTGGGTTTTGTCAAGGATTTTGTCAGGAAATTTATCAGCAAATTCGACTACATGTTGTTGCAAGATCAACGTTCCATTGGAGATAACATGCCCTAAAAACTTGATCTTGGTATGGAATAATTCAAGCTTCCTTTTTGATAGGACCAAACCGGCTTCTTTGACAACTTTTAACAAGGTTGCAAGATGTTTAAAATGCTGCTCATTTGAATCTGAAAACACAAGAATATCATCTATATATATAATTAGCCAATCAAAGTATGGCTTGAGCACATTATCCATCACCCTCTGGAATTTGGAAGGAGCATTCTTGAGCCTAAATGGCATGACATTCCATTCATAATGTCCTGCAGGAACACTAAAGGATGTTTTGAACTTATCTTCCTCTTTAATGGCTACTTGCCAAAATCCAGACTTGAGATCAAACTTTGAGAATATCTTAGCTCCTGCAATTCTGTTTACTAGACACGACTTATGAGGGATTGGGTATGTGTCATCTGCAAGAACTTTATTCAGAGGCTTGTAATTAACAACAAGTCATGGAACACCTCTTATTTGTTTAGAGTGTTTATTTACATTGAACCCATAACAATTCCAAGGACTCTTAGAGTGTCTGATAAGTCCTTTTGATAATAGTCCTTTAATTTCTTCTTCACATAATTTTTTAAAATGGGCACTCATGGGAATTGCTCTGCTTTTACAAGGTTTTCCCTCATATCCTTCCTTATAGGGAAGCTGAATAAAATACTTATCTTTTTTCCAAAATGCAGTTGGGTTTTCAGAACATACTTGAGTCTCAAATTGTTCTCTGAGATGTGAATTTTTTGTTGTTGAACCTATGGCAATTTCAATTGGTCTTCTATTCTCATAGCTGCTTTCAAATCTTTCAATTCTTGGATCTTTTTCTCTTTCTACTGGATTGTCATGGAAATCTAGACCATTGTTGAAATTTGTGGAGAAGAGACAAAAGGGAGGATGACTTTGGTTGCTCATTAGCTTTTGCAGAACCTTGTCTAATTTTTATATTAGGTAGAGTGATGAAGAATGCATATTTTCTTTCTAGAGTTCTTGCTAAGCCATAAGGTTCGGCAGCTGCAAGGAAAGGAGTGCCAAGAATACAGGCAACCAGAATATTTGAGAGGAAAAAATTCATATCCAGACAATGTTGCTCAAAGCACAATGTTGCTTTGGGGATCTCATATCCCAAGGAGATTTGAGTATTGCCTACTCCAGTAATAACATGAGAAGTTTTCCTCCAATATTTGGCTGGAATAAGATCTTTATATAGCATATTTACATCTGCACCAGAGTTAATCATAGCTTTGAGCTTGAAAATTCTATCTTGAATTTTTAAATGTATCAGTACCAAAGGTTTTTGATGCTAAATAGCCAAAAATTTCATAGAATTAAGGCCTTCAAGACTATTAGTATTAAATATACTAATGTTTCTGTTTATGTGCTCTTCTTCTAATCTTTCTTCTGAAGGAGCACCTCTTTTAAGTTTTTGGATTTCATCTCGAGCCCACAGATCGACATTGTATGCATTTTCTTCCAAAAATCGACTTTCAAGACCTTGAACTTTGTGTTTCATATCAGAAACTTCTCTTTTCAAATTATTTAACTTTTTACCTAAATCATTCAATGTGAGAGGCTGTAATCTTTCATTCCTGTTATGCTTTATGAATGATTTGGTATTCTTTTCAAAAGAAGCATCAACAAATACAGGCTTCTTACCTGAAGACGTTTCATCATGATATTTTTGTGTCATCTTCATCATAGTTTTCAGAGAAGAGTCAAGGAGGGATGCCTTCATTTCTCCTTCAAGTAATGCTTGGATTTGGGCAAGCATCTGTGCATCTTCTCCTGCGTTGCTTGATGCCATGCAAACTTTTAGTACATCTTAAATTGAATTTTCATTTTCAATCTACATTATAAATTTCAAAATAAAAATTTAACCAATAAAATATTCAATAAAATTATTTTAATAAATATAAAAAGTTATAAAAATAAGTTATTAAATAATCAACTAATATGCAGTCAAAGCTTTATCTATTACAATATAACCTTGTAATAATCTTGTGGACAACAAGAATAACAAGTGAAATAGCAGCAAGGCTTCTTATACCTGCCTCTTAGAAATATTTATTGTAATATTGTATATAGTTTAAAGCTAAAAGTTGAAGAAATTATGAAACATTCAAACTCGCAACAATGTATTACTTGTTGCTATGGTACTTATATTTCTATGTGAGATTACTTGTTGTTTATAGGTTGTTGCATTACTTGTTACATCTTGTAACTGTGTTGTTTATATTTCTATGTGTATATCAATTAATTAGTTATCAAACCAAGCTTAAAGAAAATATATAGTGACAGCGCTTTTTTATATTCTTTTCTTTATAATTGTTTATTTCGAATTTTTAACGATTGCCATATAATCAATCTTCCTCTAGTCAAAAACATCTATGAACCTTATCCATAAAATACTCGGTAATCCACCCCAAATCTCAAATAAAAACATCTATAAACATAATTAAAACTTAATTAAAATATAAATTGAAAAAAAATATATACAAAAACAATAAATAGTTTACTTTTAAAGTTGTTTCTTACCCAATGTATATATCGTCATATATAATATGATTCACCATTATAAAAGCAAAAACTGAACTAAGACCAAGTTAACATTCATATTCAATGGACTACAAACTTATTCCCTTTAGATAAGGTTGAGGTGCCTTTTCTCAAATATGCGATATTAGAATATGCAGAAAGCAAAGAATTGTTGATGAAAGGTTCAAAATTATTGAATTTATTATGATTCCATTACAAAAAGCAGATAGGTTAAAATAAATTTGTTACAAAAAGTGGACAGTTTAATAGTATAATTAATTGAAGCATGATTTATTAATAAATAAAATTATATTCGAAAATGTAGATTTTTATAATAATAAAATATTTTTTAAATGAAGGATAAAATGTTAACTGAAACTTTTGAAAAAACCAACACATTTTATATGGAAGAAAATTAAGCATAAATAAAAATTTACTTAATTTGCGAATTTTCATTTTCATTTTGTTTACAAAGTTTCAGTGATAATGTACTCAAGCTCAAGCTCAAGCAAGGTAAAGACAGTTTCATAATTTTTTTCTTTGAAGTTAGCCGTAAGCAAATTTAGAATTTTCACACAACGACACCAAAGAATAATGGAACTTGTGACCAAATCCGAATGAACCCATAACCAAGAACACTGAAGTGACCAATATTATATTATTTTCAATAAACCAGAAAATTTTAAGGATTCCCCATGCCCACGGTTTAATCATAGTTATTCTATTTAATTTATTTATTTGTCGGGTTCTGGAAAAGCTTGTATTCTTATTTGAACAAATATTCCAGCCAGGAAAAGCTTCCGGAAATCTACGAAATGGTCTGTAAAGCATAAGAGGTGCCGGGAAATTTCTCGATGTCGACATGTAGTTGAAAGTCGTTCAAGGTCCGTAGTCTGTTACGTTTGACGGAGAAGAATTGAAAGATCATATATTTTAACTGCCCAACGGCCTGCTATGGAATGCTGGGAAAGTTGTTGTTTCCGAGCTGTAAATGTAAGATTGTTGTGAAAAGATCCATTTGGCATCTTAGCATGAACGTTAATTTTAGTTGTGAATGAAAAGCATGGAAATACCTGCTTGTGTTTTGACAAAAATTGATTGTTTGGTGAATAATCTCAGAAAGACTGGAATTGCTGTCTAAATAATATTTCAAATAATGGTATACACTTTGATGATGCCAATGGCAGCTCGGTGACAAAAATCTTTTAGGTATAAGATGGAATTCTTAATAAGTTTCAGTAGAAACTCTTAATACTCCGTAAACAAGAATGGGATATCTTCCAACATATATTGTGACTAGTTATTGTCAAATACGGTAAATAATCTTTATCAATGATAATAAAGCGCTTGCTTCTTGATTCCGCTACTGATTAAATAGACAGGTATTTGCCTTTTTCTATACCGTAAATGCTGCGAATTTTACAATTCGATCGGTTTCTTAGATGTGATATTTTCTATACTAGATCATTTTGCTGAATGTTCTCACACGTTACTTTCATTTGATTAGTAAATAACCGGTTATGTATATTGTTCTCCACAGACTTGTTTCCATATATTGAGATTATCACAGATGTATTTTCTTTCAAATCATTTCAGTAAATTCTCACCGCGTAGATGATCTCCAGATTATCACAGATGTATTTTCTTTCTAATCATTTCAGTAAAGTCTTGCCGTGTAGATGATCTCGGAGCTGAAAGGATCTTTTATTTTTGATGGTAAGTTTCCAAATCTGTTTAGTGACTATAAATCTACCAAATGTCGAGTAATGACACTAAAAATGATCGTGTAGATGATCGTGGCTCGTAGTATGCAGGAATTTAACCCTCTCGATAGAAAATTCTGTGAACTTAATCTGTCTGTTAAATGATCTGCATGCTTCTTTCTTAGTGTATAAAGATTGCAAATACTGTTGCGTAAGGTTAAATAATATTGTGCGAAACAAAAACTCTCCCATGCATACTGCGTAAATAAATCAAATCTCCAGGAATCCGACAAAATGCTTCGCTAATTCCACATCCAATGCATCGAATTTGGTCTTATGGCTACCTTTTCTTTTGATCCACGACCATTTTGCTTTCTTGCGATCAATGCCATTAGGAACTAAAAGCTTATAACTACGCCGCTTTTTATAGTATTGCAAATTCGAGTTCCCCATAAATTTTGCAAGTAATAGGGTCGATTATTGTACAATGCAGAACATATAAGCTGCGGTAAGTCAACTAAATTACAAGCTATTTCTGTCCATTTTCACACAACGCCTGCCATGAAAACCAGAAGGCATGAAGTAGTTGGGGTTGGGGTTCTTGGAGAAAACGGAATAATACTGATGGAACCTGAGAGTAATTTTTCTTGGGTTGAGTTGGAGATAGAGAACCCACACCATTGCAAGATGCCTACAACTATTGCACAAAGGTATTACGAATTCATGGCGGATTCTTGCTGCAGCCAGCTATGCGACAGCCCAAACCCTCATATGGCACGAAACGTCTACGGATTCATCTTCCTCCTGACAATTTTGCTCGCATGGATGGTTCGGGATTATGGTCACAATGCATTAGCATAGCTCGAGCGTAAGTGGCGGTGGGCGGTCGTATGAGGAGGGAATTGTGTTAAACACTAAATATTAAATGTTAAATAAATAACATAATAATAAAATAAATGTTGATGTCATAGTAGCCATCTGTCAAGTGAAAACCAGATACCAAACTCCAAAGCTGACATCATTCCTGATTGGCCAATTAGAAGTTGACAAAATAGCAAAGGCAAATATTTTTATTAAAATTTAAAATATTTTTTGGCAAACTCTAAAGCTAAACTTTAGAAAACAGATTTTAAATTTTTGGTCAGCTGCAACTAATAGAAGGTCAAAAGGCAACCGATTACTATATACCTGCTGAGACAGGTATAATAATCTTAAACTTACTATATGCTATATAAAAAAAATCATAATTTTACAGAATCCATCCTTAATTTTTTTTTCTATTCATACATATTAAACTTTAAATTTATTCATACATATTAAGCCTTACATTTGTAATCAATATACTATTTTACATATTCCAAAATGATTTTTATTTTAGCATAACAGAGTACTTGTATTCAATATTATATTACATTTTCCATAATGCTTTTTAAACATAGCACAAAATTTGTGTTATGCTTTTGGCATCTCCATGTTGTTGTCTAGTAGTAATAAGCATAGTTCCCATACTTGTTTTGATTATTGGTTTGGACTTCTCTCCCCTCTTATGATGTATTATATTTTATCGTCTAAGTCAAGTAGAGAAATAATCAATCATCTTTAAAAAATAAAGATAAATCCCTTAAGGCCATTTAACTCCTCATAACTATGATACATCAAACCATAGTTAGTTGTCAATGCCATTTATAAAAAGAATATATATTATGAAAATCAAATAAAAAAAACAAATTCAAACTTTTTTTTAAGGTATTTAGATGGGAGATGCATGCTTTTGAGGGAAAACTTAGACCCTCCATAGAGCTACGCATCAAATTTCAATTATTCCCAACCACTTTCATCGAAATTTATGCCAAAGCCACAAGGTTGTAATAACCCCGACCTTAGTATTTTTATTATGTGAGAAGGGATTAGAGAAAGGAAGAGAGATATAATTGCATAAGGATAGATCTAAATTTGTGAATGCAATTTGTTGTTATTTGTTTTAGATAAGCTTGAAACAAATTATATGCACAAGGATAGTTAAAATTTGCAATGCAATTTAATGTTATTTGTTTTAGATAAGCTTGAAACAAATAATATGCATGTCCATATAATTTGAGAGAGGAGGATAAAGAAAATAACACAATACACTTTAGCTTGTGCAACGTTTGAAAACAAATGGAAAACCATGTGCATGGACTGTACAATTTGGGAAATAACAACCTTGAATGGAAAGCAATGTAAAGTTCTGGAGTAACCCCTCGTGAAGAATTGTAGAAAGTGGATAGAAGAAGAATGTAACCCTTTAAATGATAGAATTTCAAGCATTGGAAATAATATAGAAAAGGATAATTTTTTACAGTTCACTTTTCAGAGGGTTGTCTCTATTGGCAAGTTCAAGTTTCATATTGGAACAATGTAATTCAAGATCTTTGAAAATGGAATTAAAGCCTTGATAATTTCAATTATGTAACCATTGATGAAAGAACCCATTTAGGTTGCAGAAGGAAATTATGTTAACTAGAAAACAAGGTTATTTTTAAAAGCTGTAGAATAAACATTTGTTGGTGCAATAATGACATATACACATTTACTCAAACACAAAATTCTATTTAAATTGTAAATGTCACCATCTTTAGAAATGTCTGCTATGCAAATATGGCTGACAAGGTTTCAAAATTTCCAATGAACATGTCCCATACATTTGGAGAACAATTATTTCAACAATATACAAAAAAAAAACCAAAGAAACCATAGCAAAAATAGGTTTCTTGATGCAAAATATCAGTCTCTAAATCTTCTTTTGGAGTAGCAGAACTTTTCTTCTATTTGTGCTTTCTTCCTTCGCAAAAAAATATTTTCTTGAGTTTGTTGGCTTCATATCAAAAGGATTTCCTTCCCAAAAAAAATCATTTTTCTTGAGTTTGTTGGCTTCAGATCAAAAGGACGGGCATGCCAAAGATTTGTTGTTGTGAAAGGAATCGACATTGCACCGAATGTACTTGCTTATGCACATGTGTGCAGACTATAGTCAAACAACCTAGCAAGAATTGTCAACTATAGTTGTAAACAGTTATTTGTATCATATGGACTGCATAGAAATAATAACATAATAAAATCAGATAGAAATTCACATCTAGAGTGTTGAAAATTGAATGGTGAGGAAATGTGAAAATCAAGATAACAAATATTACAAATGACAAGAAAATATACTTTATGTCAGTAAGAAATGACAGATACACATGCATGCTGAAATTGGCTTTTTGCAATGGGCTGCAGATCAACCAAGACAAATGCATTTAATTAACTGGATATGAACATTAAGCATGTATGTAAACCTGGTGAATTCCAAGAAAATAATTGAAAGAATACAATAATATCGCTGAAGGTTTTGCAATGTGACTGTCAAAAATGATATCCATAAATCTCCCTTGGGATTAACAAAAGTGTTAGGTATTTGTTCCTAATATAAACCATCAACACTCACTACATCAGGCGTGTTCATTATTCATAAAGTACCAGCACCAGTAGCATCATAGGCATAGGTGGGAGAAATAGCATAATAATAGAGCTACAAGATCATAAGTTCACTGCTACACTCAGTAGATTGCATAGGAGAGGATGTCCCCGCCACATATGCTTCTTGTGCCACGCCCATATTTACAACCATTGATTTGAATCTTGGGAAATGATAGGAGAAACATGCTTGGTGTTGTCTCTCTCTCTCCCATCTAGTGGTTCCTTTCAAATCAGAGCCCAAACTAACCCACATTCTTTTGTATGCAAAGAATCCATATAACACATTCCTTCCTACAATTCTGATAACATTGGTAAATTTATTCTCAGTTACGAATTATCCCTTGCAAAAGGATGTTATCAAGTTATGTTTGAGGAGAAGGGATTAATCACCATTGATAGAGTACATACATATTAAATATGCTTATACTTACCATGAGCTGTATATATCTATGGCTAGTATCTCTACAATTAATTTTCAAAGGAGGATTTGATCAAATAACTTAATCTGTCTCTTTTACTTAAATTTCTACTTGTTGTGTGGAGCAAAATAACCTTCTGAGAGCATTGTTACCACATTATAATTACAGAACTGACTTTCTTTGTTACCATATAATAATTTAAGTTTCCACGTGAAAAGTTTCGAAACTGGTTATTGCATGAAAGTGAAAGTTAAGGATTCTCTGTTCTTATTTATGTCACCAAATACACTTGACCAAACAACCCCAAGAATATAAATAGTAAAAATAGGAGGTGAATCCTTCTCGACCTCTGCACTTTCAACATCATAACCAAAAAAAATATTTTTTCAAGACGAGGTAGCAAAACAATGATTCAAATGTTGGACTTGAACAAAAGCTTCAAAATCAAGCCCGATTTAAGCCCGACTTCAAAGGAAACAATTGCAGTACTAAATGCTTATGAAGTTAAACGTATGCACATCTCAACTATTATTTTCTTCTCATTATTCAAATTCTTTGCAGATATTTTGCACTAATTCAAAAATCAAAGTCGTCTAAGGATTCTAAGCATAAATAGACAAAGCACCTGCAACATTTGGTATTTTTTTCCCATCACAACACATAAAATCCCGCAAGCCACTCCTCTAAAAACCCAAAAATAAACACTGTCAGACAAACGTACAAAGTTGGCCCTCAAAATAGCACATTCCCAAAGCTTCCTAAAAAAACCTTCACAACATGAAATCCCACCATGCAATTTCAATGCAAAACCATAGAAACCATAGTAATAGATTACTCCAATACCACCATTAGAAGGAAGACACAACATAACCCAAAATTTGACCACAATTCATTACATTTTCTCATACTCAAAGGCAGCACAGACACTCCCACTACCCCAGGGATATGACGTGATAGGATTGACCTTACCTTGCCCAACAAAGTTAGACAACAACAAATTAAATAAAAGACACTCTACAGTATCTAGATTGTTAAACACACAAACAAAAACCAAATAAACATACACACTCATATTCAAAGTGTTGCAACTTACAAAGATTGCTTCTTCTTCTCGAAATTCTTTTTCTCTACTACTTCTATGGATATTTCCTTTCTTTTGATCATATCAACTACTACACAGAAGGCTCTCCTACCATTTTTTACATGATACACTCAACTTTTAGAACACAACTGGACATAAACAACCCTATATCACAAATATCCAGAAGAGGAACACAAATGATAGCCTAAACTGCATATCAAACGAACCTGAAACACCATGGGAGTTCCTTAGCCTTTCCTTAAGATCGTTACAATGGACTTAGCGAAGAGGTGAGATTCCATGCCCATTTCATTGGTTTTCTTGAAATCATGCCAATTTTGGTGCAACACCTCGTTGGAATCGATGGCGTATGCATCCTACCATATGTTGAATTCCTTGAAATTGAACTATCACATGCATTAAAAGTGCGTTGATGATAGCATGTTGTTGGGTCTTGAGGCACAGGATCCTAGGATGGGGTCAACTCCACCGAACCAATAAATGAGCAACAAAATAGCAATTATATTTTTTTTAATACTTAAAAATTAAACTATTGACAAAATTTGGGAAAAGAAAAATATTTCACATGGAAACGACCAATTAATACACTTGCGTGAAAACTATAATATCCCCATTAAAAACATACTAATTACTTTTTTAATACCCAAAAAATAAATTATTGACTAACTTTGGAAAAGGAAATATATTTCACATGGCATGTCCGAGCTAATACACTTGCGTGGAAACTATAATGTCTCCGTAAAAAACATAATAATAAATAAATAAATATAAATTACATAAAGGAAATAACATTTTAAAACTAAATTAACTTTTTTTCTTATACCATGGGAACAATAACTTCTCAAGGATATATCCAACAAACCACAATCTAGATATTACCAGTAACTTGTGACTGGGGTGAGCTTGAAGACGTTTTGAAGCCCTTGTGACTGGGGTGAGCTTGAAGACGTTTTGAAGCCCTTGTGACTGGGGTGAGCTTGAAAACGTTTTGAAGCCCCACCAGGGTGAGGGTAGAATGAACAACCCTACCCCGGGCTAAATGAACAACCCTACCCCTACCGGTTTTGAACCTATGACCTCCAAAGAGATAGCACATTTTCTTAACCATTAGGCCCACTCAGAATATTCATATGATGCCTTGATTTATCACATAGGAAGACATAATATGGAACTTCAAACTTAGGGTATGTTCCATTAAAAGTTGAAATGATCTATTGACAACCAAAACCTTTGATTTTGATACCCAATTTCACCTTGATATAACATCCTACACAAACGAACCTTCTCTGGAATCCATACTATCTATATACAAACAAATTTAATTTAGCTAAAGAACATGAAAAGTGGATGAAATTTTATAATGATTTAATTTACCTCAACAACATGAAAAGTGGATGAATTCTCATTAACACCCAAGATAAAAGTTTATAATTTTGGTCGGTCGAATCAATGTTACGCACCAATGACAAGAAATAAAACATCTTACAAATTACATAATTGCATATTTTAAAGTTAGAGAATGACACTTGAGCAATAAAGTTGTGCATAGTTTAATGATTTGCTCTAAGCTTGGGCGGTCATGGCATCCAATTGAATTATGGTCAATCAAAAAACAACATGGTTAAGTTTGTGTACCTTTTAGAATTTTGAAAATCTACACGTGAATAACTCCACATGTGTGAGAAAAAAGAGATGACATGGAATCCACTCGATACCATGGTAGTCAACTAAGTAGGTCAAATTACGGGAAACATAACTTCCTCATAGGGTCTCTAATTGAGGTGATTCTTGCACCATTTGAAAGGTCTTGCAGTGTAGAATATATACTAAGGGAATTGCATAAGAAATGATTTTGAGGGCTTAAAAAACATCGTTTAAGCCCTCAAACAAGCCCCGGAAGACACTAGACCCCAAATTTGCAAAGTGAGACCTACCCCTAAAATTGGATCTACAAGCCAATTCATCCCTTTCCACCTAGAAAGCACCAAAATATATGATAAATTATGCGCTGATCCATTTCAAATAACACCTCCCCATTTTGGGAGGATTTTGGTCCCCAAAATCTTTTACTAAACGAGGTGAGGAAATTTTCCTCTACCTTCTCCTTGGAGTACCATTTAGCCTTTCCTATAAGTTGTCTTTTCAATTCTTCCTACTAGATTTCATATTATCCTCACATGGTTGTTCTAAACTTATTTTGAAAAATTGTGTCTTCTACTAACTTTGCCTGAGCCTTTGGTGGCAAGTCCTCTACAAAAGGTAAGACCTGCTTAGGCTCCAAATTCAACATGGAAGGTTCATAGAGCTTCATATTTTCCATGTTCACTACTAAGTAAGTGCGCATATATGGAGGTAGACTAAATTTGTAGGATTTATATCCTGCCTTCTCCAACACTTCAAAAGGACCATACCATAATGTCTTGATATTCTTAACAAGACCTTGTAGACTTTCCTTATTCAAGTGAAACCAAACTCTATCTACCACCTTGCATGTTTTCTCAACCCTAGATTGATCATGTCTAACCTTGTACTCTTCATGTAACTTATTCAATGTTTCCTATACTTGAAAATGGGTTTGTCTAATCTTATAAATGGATTTTTTAGCTCTTAATGCTTCACCTGTGGTGTCTTCCCTCACTCCCCCTTGTTTCCCATAAACAACATCTAAAAGTGGAGGTGGTAGAAACCCAAAACAAGTTTCAAAAGGGTACTTTCCAATTGAAGTGTGGACTACTCTATTATAAGAGTGTTGGATATAGATCAAATTTTCATCCCAAGCCTCTAGATGCTTTTGATGTAACCCCTCAAAAGATGCACCAAATTCATATTGACTACTTATGTCTTCCCATATGTCTGTGGATGGAATGTTGTAGATATTTTCAACTTACTGTCCATCTTCTCCCAAAGGGTAGCTCAAAAGGAATTGAGAAATTTGGTATCCATGCCTGAGATGATGCTCCTTGGTATCCCAAAGTGTACCCAGACATGCTCAAACTTACATGTTGTTACTTCTTATCCTTTGATGGTATTTTTTCAAGCATAAGAATGCACATATTTCTGAATCTTCTACCTACCACAAATAAATAGTCATGCCCCTTTCTAGTGGTTGGAATAATTCCCGCAAAAACCATGGATATGCTCTCGCATGGTCTTGTTGGAATAAGTAAGGGATGCTATAGACCTTTCTTCCTATTACCGGGATTGCTTGTACATCAAAATATGCATCCTCTATTAATAAGTCGAGCTACATCTTCTTGCATTCTAGGCCAATAAGCATACCTTTGTAAATTGACAATTGTATTCCCAACACCAAAATGCCTTGCAACTTTGGAGGTGTGAGCCTCTCTGAAGAGTTGCAATCTCTCACCTTGATAGTGAGGCTTGTAATTGCCACCATCTTTGTAATATACCTAAAGTATATTACATCTATATAACAATATATAAATATTTATATTGTAATAGTATTCATTTATGATATTTCATATTTACTTAATTATAATTAATAATGATCATACATTTTCCAAATAACGTGACTTATTATCTTTTATATATATTTATATACATGTTCATTGTATTACAAGACATATATGAGTTATTAATAAATAGTAAGTATTATTCCTTGAGGAATTAAATGGATTTGTCCTTACTATGATGGATGGTAAGTATTATCCCTTATGAATTATATGGATTTGTCCTTACTATGATGGATGGTAAGTATAATCCTTGGAAAACTATATGGATTTGTCCTTGTTATAATGGATGCTTGATTGAGAGGTAACCCATTGAGATAACTTCAATTGGTATTGAAGCATTTTTCGTTGGCTTATGGTCAATTTTATTTTGCTAGTAGAAAATAATGAATTTATTGGTATTTTTTTGTTGGTGGTTCAAATGATTGAAAATGTAAAAAAGAGAAAAAAATAGTAAATAAAGAAGAAAAAAAGAAGAAATAACAAAGTAATGCAAAATTTCCTACTCTTAGTGTGACTATATCAAAAATAAAATAAAATAAATCAATAATAAGAAGATTCTAACACACGTAAGGAGTAAGAAATAAGAAGAAAAAAATTCTTTTTTCAAAAAATTTAAATAAAAAAAATAGCCAAGAAAGTGAAAATCAAGTTATGTAAAATGAAAATATTGGTAACTTGAATAAATTTTATATTTTTTATATTTCTCGTAAAAATGATTTGAAATAAAAAAGAATTCAAAAGTGTACATTAATTGTGGAACTATGTTTATACTAACAATTGTCCTAAATAGGTGTAAAGTCACGCCGAATAAACTTCTCTTAAGATAATATACTGTACATAATTATTGTGATGATGTAAGTCAAATAAATTAAATAATATACTAAATTTGACATTCAGGATTAATCTAATTATTTGTGTAATATTTTCATAAATTTGAGTGGAGAATACCGAGTACAAAACAATAATAATAAATTTAATCAAAATAATACAATTTAAATTAATTGATTATTAATATGTTTATTTATAAGTATTTAAACTTTATTAATAATTAATAAAATGAGAGAAGGAGAATTGTTTAAAAAATAGTTGTTAAAATGTTTTACAAATTAAATAGTTAAATTTAATTTAAAAAATCTATAAAATTTAAATGAGTAGAAATTTTATTATAAAAGATGAATAGATTGATAATTGGAGATATTTCTTAATAATTATGGTTCAATTTGATATATATAATTTTGAATATGTAGTTTTAAATGATTTTTTATTTTAATATTTATATATTTTTAAAATTATAAAGTAATAAAATAAGATTTAATTATTTTAGGTAAAAGTATAAATGAATCAATATTTTAAATAAAAAATACATATTTAAAATAAATTTCAAATTATATATATAATAATAATTTATTTTACAAATTTTAGATTTTATAAATATAATCATTTATAATACAAATTTTATAATATAAGTATTTATAATAAATCTTAAATTTCATTATTTATAAATATATAATAATTTATTTTATAAATTTAATAATTAAATATATAAAAAAATAATAATTTAATTTATCAAATCATGAAATATATTATTTAAATTTTATTATACAACTAATATTATAAGATGTAGTTTAAATTTTTTGTTTTTAATTTTTTGTGAGCATATTTTTCTTCTTGTTTTGTTGAGTCTTGTTGAAAATATTTTAAAAATATTAAATTGGTATATTATTTATGAAAAATTTATACTTTGGTTGTTATAGGGTCTTCAGGGTGTTAAATCTATTTATAAATTCAAAAATACAATTTCAGCTCTTCCAAATTTGGTTTTCACCCAAAAAATTATCAGATTCGCATAAAAACCCACTGTAAAATCTAAAATATATAATAAATAGACTACTCCATTCTGTAATATAGTAAATAATATAGTTTATCATTCATAACCGATATTATTTATAACTGTATATAATATACTTTAAGTATTTAAAACTCATCATATTTATCAATGAATATGGATAGTTTCTTTCATCCTAATTTTTTATATTATATAGTTAAAGTACACAATAGTTAAAAATAATTATTTAAAATTTAATTTAATTTAAATATTATTATTCATCTTTATTCAAAATAAAGTCGATGATTGGAATAAAAGTAAATTGTTGAAAACACATTCATCTTTCAACAAAATAAGAACTACATAGAACACCCAAATTTCTTTAAGCATAACTTAGTTTAGATATCAGTATTCACTTGTATTTGGAAGAAAGTCAATGGAATCATAAATAAGAGTAGAGTGTTGAAGTCACCTTTATCTTCAATAAAATAAGAACAATAGAAAATACATGGAATTCTTGAAGCACATATGCAAGTAATAGATAGAAAAATGGATAATATATTGAGATCAAGGCTTGAAAGTTGGAAACATTATATGTCATATAATATGTTATATGATCCTAAAATAAAATCAATGATAAGATTTGTGTTTCTCGATAGTTGTTAAAGTTTATTTTTCGTCATCTGTTTGAGGTTTCATCTGATCTATTTTGAAACTATAAAGTTGAAAGTTTGAAAATAGAAATGAAGATTGACTTAGAATGAATTTTTTTATTCAAAGTGAAATTAATATATTATGTGAAAAACAATAATTTACAACATTCTCAATTAACAAGATCTATTTTGTGGCAGCACGGGTGTGGTTCATTTGTTGTACGATTGATCCAAAGTAAGTTGTTAAGAAAAGGTCATGAGTTCAATCCACACCTGGCCTTATTCGTGTCCCATAGTAGTGGGCAGTTGTGGGGCACCTAGGGGTATAGTGGTAGTAAGAATGGATCCCTGGACCCAATGTAACGCGGGTACCAACCCTTCCTAGGTTGTCAATTCCCCTAGTTACAAAAAAAAAAAAACAAGATCTATTTTGAAATTATAAAGTTATGAATTTGAAAATAACAATGAAGATTGCCTCAAAATGAAATTAATATATTATGTTAAAAACAATACTTTACAACTTTGTATGGGGGAGATGATAATCAACATATACATTTATGAAAATCAACAAACATGAGAGAACAATTTGTTGAAGTGTAATTTTTTTATCATTTAATAGGAATAAATTAATATGTATCCTGAAATGAATTTATACCTAACCATGTTTAATAAATTACTGTTTAAAATGAATCTCTATTAATATTTTATAGTCAAAATGGCTACAAAAAAAAAATCATATGTATTTCTTCACACAATAAATAATTAATTTGTATTGATAAGCATATTATCATTATTACTTGAACATCAATAGATATTGAGGACAATTAAAACCAATAATTATACTTATACATTATTTTTTTAATATGTTAAAAAATATAATCTATTTAGAAATTGTATCCCATCATTTCTATAATAATATTTCTGCTATCATGTTTTTAAAAACTCTTAAAGACTACCCAATGTAACTTAAAATGTGTACAAAGAAAACAACTAAAAGTATACATAAAAACCATAGAATTTTAAAAACTCTTAAAAACTACCCAATGTAACTTAAAATGTGTACAAAGAAAACAACTAAAATTATACATAAAAACCATAGAAGAAGACAATTGTAATATATGTATCTGGATATTCTCAACCAATAAAACAACTCCACTTGGAAAAAATAAATAATATTGAATATGAATTAATGAGATATGATTACATTACAATTTGATGGACCATTTAAATATGGTCTTATGTTCCTTTTAATGGAAAGGTACATCTTTATCTTTTCGATTAATTACATATCAAATTTATTTAATATTGTTTAATTATTTTTATTTTATGGTTTCATTATTTGTTTATTGATATATTGATATATTATTTTGTTTGTTACATTGCCTTATGTTTCAAGATGATTTGTCCTCAAAGCATACCTTATAAAACTCATTTATAAATTAAATATAATAAGTAAAACCATGTGTGGTTTTATGAATTCTATTCTTTAACTTTTTTTTTCTCTTGCGGATAATTTTTTTCCCAGTTCTTCTTTGTAATATTGTGTTTCTTACTTTTTGGTCTCTTTTTCATATTTGGAGTGGAATGAATATTTCTTCAATGAAATTTGAATAACCAAGGCCAATTTTTGGTCAAAAACCATTCTTTACCAGAGAAACTTTGAATATGGATGACTAAAAGCCACTACGAGGTCAAAGACCTAAATTCAAGGAAACATTGACAATTTTGGCAACAAGCTAGAATCAGATTCACTCTGATACCAATGTAATATATGTATATGGATATTCTCAACCAACAGAAAATAACTCCATTTGGAAAGAATTAATAATATTGAATATGAATTAATGAGATATGATTACATTACAATTTGATGGACCATTTAAATATGGTCTTATGTGTCTTTTCAATGGAAAGATGCGTCTCTATATTTTCAACTAATTACATACCAAATTCAATTCATGATGTGGATGTGGATATGTATGTACATGCAAATCATGGATAGATAATATATCTTACAAACATGGTAAGTAGATAACCAAATACATGAGTTTTTCCATTGGAAAAGAGGCCAAGATTTTCAATAGATATTCAACCAAATCAAAACGAGTAAAATATAATATTGAAATATGTGTCCTCACATTATATTTAAAAATCAAAATAAATCAAATATAATATATAAATGTGTGTCCTCACGTTTTGGCTTGTTGACTATGGAAAAAATACCTAACATTCAAAATCCTATGGACACCAACCCATTATAACAATTACTAGCTAAATATTATTAAAGTGAATAAGGACATCCACACAAAATCAAACACATTCAGCCCCGCAGCTGCCAAATGTGAGAAGATTTTATTGAATGAATCAATTACGTCTATATGCATGCCAACCAATATATCTTATTTCAAGGATACACACCAAATTCTGCAAGAAAATACCCTTATTCCACGATTGGAATGTGATATACATTTAAACAATATTCACAATTTACTCAGATGGAAGCCTCCTAGGATTGGGTTAGTTTTATTTTCACGAGGTTAATCCTTGGGAGGTGTTAATGTTGTCTTTCATATCATTTTTGAAAATTGTAATTTCACTCATTTTGTAACTTTAGTACTTACAAATTATGATTTTAGACTAATTTTATGCTTTGAATCTATCTAAAATGTTTGAAATTGTCATTTAAAAATTAATTTTGTAATTCTAGTACTTACAAATTATGATTCTAGATTAATTTTATGCTTTGAATCCAACATGTTTGAAATTGTCATTAAAAAATAAAATTCAACTTGAAAATTGTAATTTTCGTAAATTTGTAACTTCAATACTTACAAATTATGATTATAAATTAATACCTATACTTTAAATTTATTCAAATATTTAAAAATGTCATTACATGTCTTCCTTCACCAGATTATAATAAATAGAAAACAATTTAAAGACCATCTATCAAATGCCATTCCAACCTAAGTTGAAAGGTATTAGCACCTGGAAAAGTTAGCTACTCTGAGAGCTAGTTAAAGAGATCATGAAATAAAAGAAAGTTGGACTTCACATAGCTAAAAGAATATATGAATGGAAAAAAACATATGCTTACCATGGTGGTGGGAGGGAAGTGGACTTCCAAATAAATTGAAAGGTTGTGCTCCCCATCACCATCCAATATATACCAAGCAGCTTGTGATTTCTATTGACAAAATTTGAGGTTTTTAAGTGAACAATGAAATGTATGGTGATACAATATATACCAAGTAGCTTGTGATTTATATTGACCAAATTTGAGGATAATGTATGGTGATCCAATATATACCGAGTGGCCTGTAACTTTTACTAAACAAATTTGAGGTTTTTAAGCCAACAATGAAATGTATATGGGAGGGAAATAACTTTTCCAATTAATGAAATGTATATGGGAGGGAAATGGATTTCCAAATAACTAGAGGTAATGCTCACCATCACCATCCATACATACCTAGTGCAGCATAAATTCTATTGAAAATATTGAGGTTTTCCTCCTTGTAATGTTTGATGGATGTATTACACTGCTGAAAAACTCCTTGGAAAAAATGTTCATTGAATCATATAATATTGTAGCAAGCTGCATTTTCTATTAGCAATTCATGGCCAATTTCAGTAATGAAAATACAATATTGCAAAAATTGAAGTAGAAAATAGGTTTGTCATCAACATTTCCATTTGGGAAATTGAATATTACAAGTGTTGCAATCCAAACCTGCAATGCAAAATTTTCTACCATATTTATAACAAAAATGCACTAGAAAATGACATTTAATTTGCTACCAGGTTAGACTATTACGCCATCCCATTGTTTCCTTCTACAAAGTTGGAAGGGGATTTATTGGCAATTCACTATGTAAGAAGTCAACCCTTTTACCTTTTTATCATAAAGTTGTTAAAATTGTACAATCTTCTTCCATTTGAAATTTACATTACAACTGAGATCTCTAGTAGTAAGTTGGTCTATCCAAAATATCATTCTCAAAGTAAACTAAAAAGACACATAATTTGCACTAACAATTATAGAGAATAACTTTATTCATCCCCTTTTCTCAAGAATACCAAATATAAAACAAAGTAGACCTAGATCTAGAGACATGTTTGAAATTGTTGGTCAACAATTGACATCAAGGCATTGGTTCATTGGTGATATCACCAAAGTATTAATCCCTTCATCGAGGCTTCATTCTCATTATAGTCTATCCCACCTAGATGATGGATTTGGCGTGATTTTAAATGGAAAGAGTTTGGTGTGGGAATAATAGTTTCCCCTAACCCGACACTTAAGTTGAAGGAAATTGGTGCATTCCATAAGAGCATGTTCCTTGAAGAACTTACAAATGAAGTAAGACAAGAAAGATAATTTACAAAAGAAAAAAAAACTGAAAGAAAAAACTTTTGACATTAAGTGATCTTGCACCTGTTTAGCCTCAAGAGTAAGAAGTATTATGAACCATGCAATTTTCCAATATTATATAACCACAAAACAATATAACAAATAATCCAAAAATACTCCATTCTAATAAGTTTCCAAAAATACTCTATAATGATAAGTTTCAGGCATTTCATTAGAGGAAATTTCAACTCAAAATGGGCCTTTCAACACTAATTCAAATTCCATGTCATCATGTGTTAGCCAATGAAATTTCTTTGAATTTGAAATACAGTATAGGTCTTAAACAAATTTTTAATATAAATTTGGGGATATGTATCATAAAAAAACTATTTTTTTTATTTGTATTTTCGACACATCTCCCAGTGTTTTTACTCAAATTTCGATCGGGAGATCTCATTGGATGCGGAATTTAATTTCGCATCCAACAAGCTCTCCTGATTGAATTTTGAGTAAGAACATAGGGAGATATCTCAAAAATACAAACAAAAAAGTAGTTTTTTTTCTTTTCTTCCTCCAAAATTAATAAATATTATTTTATTATTTTAATTATTATATTAGTAATTTTTCCTTAGGAGGAACATTTTGAGTTGAAATTTCCTCTAATGTGTACATTTTAGTGGCCAAAATATAATGAAACACATTAAAATACAACTTTTAAAACATAAAGTCCATATTTACGTTGATCTTTCTTGACACATATAAGTCTTATTTGAAACAAGTATGCATCCTCACAAATAACAACATATCACAAATAGAAAATCAAAGCCACAATTACTCTTTAACTTAGCAACTGCAGGACCAACATCTCATATGTGTTTATCCATTAATCCAACTCACCAACCGTTGGGCCCAATGTCTTAGATTTGTTGACTTGGTGACTGGGTGAGTCACCATGGAGTTTCAAGCAAACTACAATTTTTTTTCGACTTTGGCCCTAAAAAATGGAGGACAATCTGGTAAAATCTCAAGTGATAACCCTTACAATGATCATTGGAATCACACTATATACCTTAGGGATCTGCACCGACACACATTTCATAGCCAAGATAAAAATTATCCAGCTTACTTTAAAAGACAAAGAGGTTAATGTAGTTTTCATTCACTTCATCCACATATTTTTGCATTGATTTATTTCTAGAATCAGATCGGTGATCTACACATTCATTGAGTAATTGATACAATGTTTCCTTCTTCTATCAATACCAACAATAAATGTTGGGTGAAAGAAGACTTATCACAGGCATATTTCATTCATTGATGGATTATGTTTGCACATTGCAGTCATTAATGGATTATGTTCTCTTTATAGATAAAAAAAATGAAATGGAAGTAATTTGGATCTCTTGTGAGATATGAATAAGGATTTTTCTTACAAACTCTGTCAACCATACTTCTTTGTTAGCCAAAATTCGAGCTAGAGAAATTGGTAATGGAAATTGATACATGTGGTAAGTATTCATCTAGATTCATGAAACCTGGTGAAGTTTTCAATTTTGGAAAAAACTTCTAGAGAACCATGGAGTCTCCTATAAAGTAAAAAATAATAAGAAATTGTTTGTTTGAGGAATGTAATAGAATATCCAAATTAGGCCTCAAAATAACTTGTAGTGATTGCTTCCATGGGATGAATAACAATAGAAATTATAATGAATCCTCTGTCAAATATTACAAGAATAACCTTAAAAAATCATCCCTGCAGAGCTATGTTATGGATGAAGAACTAAAGGTTGTCGAGACTGAATTGAGAATTGAATGAATTGATAATTTGAGCCAATCTTTCATCAGCCTCGGTTTGATCAGTCAAGGTTCTTGAAAGTACCGACATGACCATGACTTCTTGGATCCTATTTTGCATAACAAGCCATCTAGGGGATCCAAGCATGGCAAGGATACCTAATCCAAGTAAAAATGATGGAACAACTCCTAAAATCCAAGCATCAATCTCCAAAGTAGAGGGACAGGTATCCCTGACAAAAAAATAATCGAAGATATACCCAAAAGTATTTCTACATTGATAAATATTTTAGGAAATGATGTGAGTTCCCCTTGGATAGATGTAGGAAAGATCTCAACGTATAGACTATATTAGGGAAAACCCAACACCAACCCCTTGTAGAATCCTGGCTCCCATCAACTGAAGAAATTAAGTAACTAAATAAAATAAAAACATCATAAAACACTGGCAAAAACATTTGAAGTTAAAATTAATCGTATCGTTGTATATTTCTTCCTGCTTAGTGATATTGGCCATGTATACATGATTGTCCCTCTCTTTGGTGGTCCAATTTTACATAACCCTAATGAAATAAAGTTCAAAACGTACAAAATCAAACGAAGAAGGCGAAATCACAACCCTGTAATTGATTTCTTAGAGAAAAAGAACAATATTTGCAACAAACAATCCCAATTTCCTATTTATCTTGTCTAATCTCCCTACACTTTGAAACCCTCGGGCACCTAGAGAAATACAATATGAAGGAAAGAAGAAAAAAGACAATTGATGGAGTATCAATGTTCTAAGAAATGGATAGGTAAGAGGCATTTGAATCCCATCCATTGTAATTTGATGAAAATACTATAGCATGATGAAAACCATAGAAAAGACCATCAAAGGGTTAAAGCAGGGTGAAAATAAAATCATTCCATTATTACCCATAAATCCAGATAATATATCTCGACATGCTAAAGCAAAATGTTAGCACCCAAAGGAAGTTGTTGATATGCATAAATAAATCAAAAAATAGAGGAAAGGTGGTTCATTGAAGGACACTAACCAAATATAGTATAGAGTGAAAGGGCAGTGCATTAAAATGATCAGACAAGAGATAGGAGAGTTGCTTGTGAAGCAAACCGTTCCAAAGTAGGAGCATGGATCTGGAGGAAGTGTGAAGGGAAATCCTTTCCACAAAGTGACAGTGACCTAGGATTCAAGAATCCCATCTTCTATATCAAAGAAACATGTGCGAAGAATCAAGACATATGTAACAAACTCATTTTCCACAAAGATGAGGAATCTGCTACAATGCAGAGATAATGTGTTTATTGTATAAACTCCTTCGACTTAAAAATGAGTCTGAAAAGGAGAATGCACAACACGAATGCCAAGATATATGTAGTGGGTCTCAAATTGTGGAATGGAAGGCCATAGATTAGTTGAATCCTCTTAGAGACAAGGGAGTATTTTTTTTCAAATCACTTATATGGTAAATAACAAAAGGTTGAAGTAAACACTTGTAATATTGGTTGAACATTTATCAAAATTGTTAGAAGGAGGATTTGAGAGAGTGGGAGGATGTGAGAAAGTGGAAACCGTAGAGATGTATTAACATTGTAACAACTCATCCCTTCCATAAAATCATTGTTTTCCATACAAGTAGAGTAACCACTATTTTCAAATCTGGAAGTTAAAAGTGCAACTCTTTGAGTATGATGATTGATCATTGCATGTAGATCCCAAGAATATGGAGTTGTCTGGTTCCCAAATCTTGTCCACAAAGTTTTTTTGTAGAAGTTGGCAGTCCTAGATACATAAAAAGGACACCCAAATACTTGTCATGATATAATTCCAACAAAATGCACATGAAAGTTGTTCCTTGAATTATTGCAGAAGGGAGGATGTGGGAAGAGCTTAATACGATTGCTTGGTATTCTTAAATTAAGTCTATGTAAATATTCCAATTTTTAGAAATTGTTGAGAATGCTTAAAGTTCGTAACCTTGCAACAATTCAAGATATCATGTAGATTATTGACCCAAACATTTAATGCAAGATAGTGGCATAATTACATTTGAAGATGAACCTTTAAATGTATCAAATATTATGACTAGTAAAAACAAAGACAAAACATAATGCTTTAGGAATAGTAAATCATGAAACATATTTCATATCATCATAATGAAACCTATATAGAAAGTACCAATGGATTAAAAACCAAAGTAACTCCAATACTGCAAGAACATAGGGTATGTACATGTAGTCCAGTAGAAAGTCACTTAAGTTGCCAACAACAAGTATTGGATGCCATACTCGCCTCTAGAGGCCAACATTAAAAAAATTCTTTTTTTTTCTTTCATGCTCATATCACAAAATTTTTAAAAATTCAAGCATCTAGGAGGATCTATCATCTGGATGCAATCAAGTTTAAAAACTTACATTTATCTTGTGCATCACCCCCAACCAAGGTTGTTAAATTTGGACATGGGAATGACTTGGAAAGATTCCTACTAGGGAGTGACTTGGAAAATTGGAAAATATGGAACCATACATTGGAATAATCAATAAATAACTCGGAATAACTTGACACCAAGAATGAACTAAACAATAGGTAATTAGTATAAGCCAATATTCAAGAGTTTTGAAGGAAGAATCTAAATTTCATCCAGCTCGCAAGACACACAGGTCAATCACTCCAACCTAGAGAGTTTAATAGCCCTAGCCGAACTTCAGGGTAGGTTCATTTTTGTTTGGGAAAGAAACACAAGGTCAACAAGATTTTGTGCATGCGAACATCATAGATTTTCATCATCCAAGGATATAAATCCAAAGAAGCACCACAACAATGTCACAATGTGTCTACCACTAAAAAATAGATAAATTCAAGGGAATTGATACACGACAAAAGTGTCACAATTTCAAATACCCCAATTCAATTATGGTGTACATTAAACCATTTCTTGTGTTCAACATCCATTTTTAGCTTCTCGTTATGAATACACATTTTAGAAAAAAATGTAGCTTACAAAGTCTTTAGAAGAGATAACCATAAGGACATACTAATTGTGTTTCAAATAGCTCAAGGAATCCATTAGGACATGGTACTATTAAAACAATCCCTAAAAAAAACTCCAACATATAAATATAAATTCAGAGCCCTTGAAGAAGCTTTTGGATGCACTGTATTCAACCCTCTTCAAGGATAGGACAATCCACAACTCTCAAAACCATTTTGGCAATTTAGAGTTTAATATTTTAGTATATTTGGTGACATATCACCATGAGTTATGATTTCCCCATCACAATATAATTGAAAATAAATTTAGAATCTCGTTAAATACACAATGTACATGAGAGAAAACTTTGAATTTGTTGAATTTGACATTGATTTTGTTTGAATCAAGAGTTCTAGTGTGTCTAGAGGTGAGAGACCAAGCACTCAACCTCATTTAATCACCAATCATAATCAAAATCCCATTGATGCAAAACAATACAATCCATTATGTTTCAAATTAAAACATAAGCATACATGGTGGAACCACAAGATGCTTGTCATGGACACAATGTCATAGATAATAGTTCCCTTCACATTGTGCATCAATAAGTAAGTGATGATAACTAATATGATGATACCAAGCCATAAATAATTCCCTCTAGGCCCAGGTGTAGGATATCCTTCATCCCAAACAGTCTTGAAAATTACTTTCAGGTAAAGTAAATATCCAAATTTGGCATAGTTGTAGGTTAGTTGTGGAATTTTAGAAGTTTTGGGTCGATTCAGAAATTATCAAAGAAAAACTATATCCCTTACACTTTGATCCATCACACTCAATTTTCTATTGAACTTGTTACCTTCCATTTCACCTAAACACAGAGAAATCCAATCCATTTTGAATGAAAGAAATCACACTCCCTCTTCCCAATCCACACTGGCTAGCATGCATGTGTATGAAGTGCATCATTTAGGGATAGCATTTTATTGATCCAATATTGTAGAGAAAATGATCTGAATTTAATTTGAAGAGATTTCCAAGGGAGAATTAGATGGCGAGTCCCCTTTGGAAAAGACTCTATATGCATACAATTGTCTTTTACTTGCAATATTGTTACTCCAATTTCTTGAAAAATGGATTCTACAGTCTTTGTATCAATATGGTTTCCAGCTATATCAGTCACATAAAACACATTAGTTTCCTAATCACCCTGTGTTGGCACCTCTGCTTTGGTAATTGACACCCCATTCTAAATATGTGAGTCAAGTATGATAGAATCCCAACTCATTCATTGGTGTAGACTTCCATATCATGCCCTGAATTCATGAAAACAAATCATCAACAGAACTCACATTAACTCAAGTAAAATAAAAAGGAGAAAATTAGAATGCACCAGGAACACCAAGTTTTAAGGACTAGGATAAATTTCCACTATTGATTTGCTCATTGGACCCATGCCTATGATTCTCTTCTTCTAACGATAACCTCCAAGCACTAAATCACACACTGCCTATTTGCTTCTGAATTCATGGGACATCCATTAATATGCCTAATGTAATACTCATGTGTCAATAACAACATAAATAAATAAATATACGGTACTCCTTATTAATGTAATTAAAATTAGACTACATCCCATGAATGACATGACCTGAAACCACCTGAATCTAATTTATCCATAGTTGTTTTAACAAAATCAAAGAAGGAAATAAAATTTTGAGAAAAAAAATACCCTTTGAAAAATCAAGTCACTTGTAGGTATTGGAGCTATACCTGAAAAGTTTGTGGGACTTTAGAGTCTCTAGTGGAATGAAATACAACACACTCCATATATGTCAATGTGAAAACACGTCCAAGATAAGCTTACGCATTTCTTTACACTAAACATTCACTACATAATACCCCCTCTCCAAACAAGTGTTAACAATCACAAGAGGCTTGACGTTGTTGTTGTCGCTGAGATGAGCAGGTGGCATGCCTCTAGTTCTTCCCAGTTTAACATAACCACAGTCACCAAACATCAATTGATGCATCCTCCTTTCTGCATGAGTGAATCCCATTGACATCATTGTTTTAGCACCTTCGATGTTGATGTTTTCACTCATAACATTTAGCAAGAGTTCTTCAATTTTATAAATATTTTTCCTATCTTCCATGGAAGAAACCATGTCCTCATTAGTAACATAAATAATACATGAAACCTTCCCTTTGTGATTCCACAACTCTGCCTCCACAACATTACATTTTAGGTCGCTATGTATGGAAAATATTTCAGATAGTATCCCTGGTTGGTCTGTGCCTATTAATTCAATTTCTATGTGTTGATTTACTACCTCTACACCTGGTGATTTCCCAAACAAAGGAAGTATGGAAGTATGTTTTTTCAATTCCGACAACACAATGAATAAATGGTTTAGGGATTCTAATAAGTGAAAAAAGTAACCTCCCATTAGAAACATAATAAATAGTTTTATAGTTTGAAATAAATTCAAACATACCTTCTCAATATGCCCAATTACACCTTCTTCAATATGTTTTTTTTCATTTTCCTTGTGTAACATGGAACATTGTTTCAGTAGAAAGTATCAAGGGTAGAACTAAAATAAAAAAATAAACAAAATATCATTAATTACAAAGGAAAAATAATGTAGTGAAAAATTGATATTGAAGTTGTTGATGACGTCTCACAGCTTTGATGACTCATTTCATTAAGATGCACTTGTTGGGTGTCTCATTGACAATGATGTACTTTCCATATTTCCCTCCATTAAAAATATCCTATGAAACTGAAGATGATTCAACATTTGAATTAACATAATTTCCCAAGAAACGTTTTTTTCTTCTGCTA
Source organism: Pseudotsuga menziesii (assembly GCA_001517045.1). Lineage (NCBI taxonomy): Eukaryota > Viridiplantae > Streptophyta > Pinopsida > Pinales > Pinaceae > Pseudotsuga > Pseudotsuga menziesii. The sequence goes on along the minus strand of LPNX010324691.1, from coordinate 207,380 downwards.
GGTTAACAATCATTGGAAAAGAAAGCCTTATTTTCAACACTTTCACTTGCATGCCATTCCATTTCCTTTAATAATCTATATTGATGATTTGTCCTTAATTCTAAGTTGAATGCAAACATATAATGATACTTAACAAGACCAATTAATGGAATTCCTATAGTCTTAACCAGAAAATCCACGTTACACATTTTCTTTTTATTTTTTTAAGTTCAAGAATCAATATAATTTTTCTAAATAATTCTAAAACTTGTTTTTCATAGAATCCTAAATTGCTAAAAATTTGTTGTTTTCGATGTAAGTTTTCTTTCCCCATTTCCATAATTGCATACAATCCAATTGCAAACATTTTAAATCCATTCGTTAACCCAATATCCTGGACATGTTTAGGCAATTCCATAATTATTTCCACTGAACTGATGACAAAGATAGGGCACCTTGCCAGTCAGTATAACAATGGTTTCCCCTCCATTCCTAAATTTTTCAAAAGATAAATTCTATATTTTATCCTCTCCTCCCTAACATCGAAAAATATTGCACTAGTTTCAACAAGTTTGGTGATATCTTTTTACTTCATGAAAGTATTAAAAGGTCAAGCTTAGAATTCAAGGTTCTTTCTAATTTATAGAAGAAAAAATTAGGGTTGCAAAGGAGCATAGGTCCAAAATAGGCAGGTTTTGTGAAATCACAACCATTTAACAACTTCAAAACACATTCCATATTCTGGCCTAATTTCGAATGAAGCAAGAAATTGTGATGTTTAAACGCTTTTATGATTTCTTTGTATCTTAAACTGCATTTGTTAGCTTAGAAATTCTCTAGAAACACCCTTTTTCATTGATATCACCCCATGTAAACCCTTTATTCCATTGATATTACCCCCATGTAAATTGATTTCAATTTCCACTTCCAAGGCACAAGCAAAACCCAAAACCTAGCTTTTCATTTGGCCTCAATATTGGAGGAATCATCTAGTCACTTGCATTGCGCCCAAAATATTCATATTTTCGATCATTATTTTGTCTAAATTTTCCTAGGGCCAATAGTCCCCAAACACTCACCTATGACTCGTCCCAAGCCACATCAGTATGAAATATATGTTAATGTGGCCTTGCTCTGAAAAGACTGAAATATTTTCACAACTTGTTTGGTTTCCTGTCGCACTTCTTTCTCCATTGTATTCATTTTTTCTACAAGTTCAAAATTGATGTGTTCTGAAGTTGTCAGTCTTTTCAACCCCAAGTCTTGTCTCACCTTTTCATAAATAGGTTGAATAATACCTATTAATTCTTTTTACTCTTCTTGCAACTCTGTGACCAGATCAGTTCTTTTCGGTTGCTAGGTTCGCAGTGTGACTAATTGTTGTTGTAATTTATTCACGTTGGAAGGCTTGGCCATTTTCTCCACTGTCAACAAATTCTTTAGGTCATTTTTCAGCTTGTTAAATTATTCCTTCATAGTATGAAACTACTCTGTAACCTATGCCATCTATTCGTCTTCGATCAAGGCTTCCCATGACTATGAAACCTATTTGAGTGCTTTAGCACAGAGTTCTTCTGCCTCTCCAATATTTTGTGCAGCCTCATTTTCTGCCTTATTCCGCTCTTCTAGTACCTATGGCAATGTAATGGGTTTCATATTCGATTCCAACTCCGTGACTCTCTTGTGGAGGTCCTCAGTGATGTCACCTAATCTGAATACTTTTGCTTTTGCAAACATCACTGGTGTGATTCCTTCATCTATAAAGTTTCTACAAGTCAGGGTTACTGGTGCTTCTATTTTTTGCCTATCATCCTACCAGGTCTTGGATTTATTCTCAATCTCCTTGACTGAATGCTTCAGCGACGACACGATTTTCTTTGATGACTTCAATTGATCAAATATCTTACATTGTCATGTATTCATTTCTTCCATTGCATCATGTTGAATGGTATGCAATTGATACATAGGAAATGCAAAAAAATCAAAATCCACATCGACAATGTCCTTGACCACTGCATTAAGCTCTGACATTACCAAGTCAAGTGCTTAAACAATGATTTGAATCTTTTTCCATGGGGTTGTCGACAATGCCTCGATAGATTTCTCTTCAGATTGACCATATTGGTCCTGTGACACAGTCAAGTATGTATTTTGGTCACGTGCTATTCTTACTTCTTTTACTATAATACAAAGCATATGTACTAAATCAGTAATGTTTCCTACTAGTTCAGTCTACATTTCATCCATTTTCATGCATCTTTCCCTAGATACTTCCTCCATTCTTTTGGATATCAAGTTATAATCATCGTTTGTAAGGCCATTGATCCTAGATGATATGTTAGCCTTCCTCTTCTTGTGACTTGGGTCATATTTCTTTCTTTTATCCCCTAACTATGGATTTGTTGGGGTTGTGATAGATTCATTTTTTTGTCAATGAGAGCTATTCTTAAGGTTTCTTTTGCTGGTGGTGTTATTTATGGAAAGTCCTACCTTATGACCTAGGGTATGGGGTCACCAACATACCAAAATAAAATTTGCAGACATTCAACTATCTGAGAATTTGACAGAGAAATAGGGAAGAAAGTAAGTGTACCTTGTTTACGAAGGTTGATCCTATATTTTTTCTTCAATCTAAATGCTCCAATAGCTTCTATGGATATTCACACCTACCAAAGAGATAGACAAATTCCTTTAATATTTTAGATGTTATATAAGAGATTAATGAAATACTATGATTGCAATAAGACAATAAGGTAATTCAAAAATCATAACATATAAGAATACCAGTACACCAAATTGGAATAAAGTCTCTTTTTATTGATAAGCAGTGATGAATGATTACAACTAGTATCTTATACAAGTCCTCTTCTGCTAGCCAAGGAACTGATTTCTGCTGCTCCAAAATCTCCAAAGGAAATCCACCAGCATAACCTCTCTCTCCTTTTTATAGGCCATCCTCAACCCCTATCCTCTGTTTATACTTGATGAACGAGAGGAGTTACACACGTTGATATGGTTGAGGAAGTTGGGAACATTATGATTATGAGACCAACTGTCCTTAAATAAACTTGTTTTTATTTTTAAATTTTTGGCTTAGGGCACTCACGACTATTGATACTGGTAAGTCATGAGTCACTCGTGACTTTAATAAAGGACTCCCATGAATTAAAACTATGATCATGTAATCGTGGGTTGTATATGTAGCTACCCATGAATGGATCACAAGTTTCAATGAAAATAGTCACGAATGCACCTTAATCTCCTTATAAAAATAGACAAGACTAACAGGATGAAGATGCGTCAAGGAACATGCACATCTATATGGTTCTGGCCACTTCAATCCATTTTTTCCTTTTGTGTACTGTCACATTAAGTTTTAGTACTCAGGCAGAGATGTGCCATTTCACAAGATAAAAAATGTGCCCTAATGTGTGAGGTCAGAGGGAAGCAATGGACGAAATACATTAGAATATTTGTTCTTGGAGAGCTCAGTTACAAAGCCTGCAAAGTGGCACCTGAAACAGACATATCAAAGTTATGTACAAAATCATTTCTGAGGATTACATGTTAAATAAAGTGGAACACTAGCTCCTTTACAATATTTGATTACATTGTATGATATAGGAAACAAGGCCATGTATATTATAATGGTGGATCAAAGGCACAATATACAATGATGAGTCTTTCAATATCTGGAAGTAGTGTTTCTGAACATAACACAATCTTGTGCAACTTAGGTTATAGAGATTGTAACCCAAGATCTTTGTCCAAATCCATAGTAACTAGTACAACCCCAACCATGTTAATATATAAGTTTAAGTTGAACATGGAAGGAATTCATTAGAGTGTCATTGAATGACTAATGCTGACAACTGTAGAAAAGGAATTCACCAATATGGATAGTGAATCCTAGGGTACCTAATTTAAAAATATAGGTATTCATCTTCAAGAGATGTTGATGAGAAGCCGTAGTACGAGGAGGAAGGTAATGAATCCTTCAACAAATCACAAGAGTAACTAGAACAATGGATGAGGGAAGGTCGACACAAGGAATTCTCCGAGATGATAATGATGGGAATCAGGATGACCAGATAGAGCTAAATATCCTTAAACAATGAGCATGAAACGAAGATGACCCAAGGAATCTTTGGAATTTCAGATAGGACAACTAGAATTATCTATCATGTAGGAGACATGATCAAATTCCCCATGTATAAAGGAAAAGTGGAGGAGTAAAAAATAGAAGAAATAACTAAGCTAGAAGTGAAAAAATGAGGAGTATCAGGAAGTTCAAAGAGTGTCTTGTTCAAGGATGACATGCTGCCACTACTTATAATCCAAAGAGTGAAATTCTTCCTTACCTTTCTTGTTAAGTTTTAATGAGTCCAAGAAAGTCAACTCGAGTCTCTCTTCATTTTTGACAAGCTTGAAGAGGGGAGAGAATAATGCTTGATATGTAATTGATTTGTGGATTTTACGAGCCCAAATTAGAAGATGCTCATTCTTCTTTTCATATATTTTAGAGTCTAAAAAAATCTAAAGAAGACTCTAGGGGGGTTCATTTTCATACAATTTAGTCTCCTGAGGATGGAAAAGTATAAAAAAAATCCATAGAAGAACTCTCTTAGCTCTTGAAGGACTAAGGTATACCTTGTTTGTACTTAGTCGGCAAGGTCTGAAAAGGGGGTAAACTAATACCAGACTAACACACCTTCAAAAGAAACATATAGCCTGAGTTTAATGAGTGTGAAGGAAGGCAATATCGCTTGAAAGGTTCCATTTGTTTACGAGAAATGAGACTTACAACAGTAAACTCGATGCTTTTTTTATTAGGGTTTAGTGAGCATGACAAAGACATAAAGTACACTCGAAATATTTTTCAAGTTTGGGTCCAGAGCATGAAAAATAGAAAACTGAGCTCATACCGGGGGTTCCTTTTCTTTAGATTTAGTCCTTTAGGTCTGGAAAAGAGATAAAATTGTGCCTAAAGATACTTTTCTCAATTCCACAGAAAAGAGAGCATTCATTTCTCGTAAATAATCTACATGGTCTGAGAAAGAGATAAATTACCACCAATGTAGATGATCGTTCAATTTCCCTTAATGAGTATGAAGGAAAAAGTTTACCCGGTTGTCCATTATTTTTTTGAGTCAGACCAGGGCCTCAAGAAAACTCCATAAGGGTAGGGAGCCTTATAATCAGGTATAGCTTGTAAAAAGATGCAAAATCAGGCTCATTTTTTCATGAAAAACAACTAAGAAGGTTCTCGCAAATTAACACAACTGTGAAATGGGTACTAGAAAGACAAGAATATATTGTAAACAAGGGTTACCCATGTAAAGGAGGCTCTATCCACAGAATAACAATGATGTGTGCGAGGTAAAAGTGGTTATACACCATAGTACTTTGAGGGATAATTTAACCTAGGCTTAACAGGAGAATAAGGTGTGATTGCAAAGTCTGCAATGAAGACCAAATCCTACCCTATATGTGACAGAAATCAACTTTTCGATCACCTGGGACCTGTTGCAGCTAATAAAAGACCATGGTATTAGTTCATATATTAGAAAATTGATTTTAAACTATAGAAAATGGGTAAAAATTTGAAATTTTTACTATAAATAGCTCAAAACCAAAAATAAATATATCATTTGGAATTTAAACTATATTTGGCAATTTTACCTTCGAACTTCAACTAATCATAGCAGACAATCCAGTGGACCAAAATCAAATCCGTAAGTTGCAGGTTGGTGATCTCCCCTTCCTCTTTCATTTAGTCCATTCCATTTTTTTTAATGGTCAATTGAGTGTTTTTTTTATTTCCCTAAAATCATCTAGGAATACTTGTGGGTTCCCTTCATTAAACCCATGAGTGTGAATATTATTCACGGGTTTCCTGCAGTGCAACCCACATGTGGTACATGCTGTGTAGAAATCACAGTTGTGAATACTGTGGGAGCTCAATTTTTTCAAAAAATGATAAATACAAAAAGTTTTTGATGGATTAAAATGAAGGATAATGTTGTTTGGTAGGAAATCATGGTTCTAGAATGGAGAGAATGAGAGCACGAATAAATCGATTGCATTGCCATGCGAGATGTCACCACTTTACAAGATTTACAAAGATGCAACTTGTTAAAGTTATATTGTACTTCAAATATGTGTGCCCAAGTCCTCCTTTTGGAGACCTTGGTGAGCTATTAGGATCACAAGCTTGGCCTCTTTGACCTCCTAGGGGATACCTTGTAGTTGACAATAGATGATATTTACTTTATTACTGGGCTATCTTGCAAGGGTACACATGTGAACTTGGAGGTCACTAGCCAGGACAGTGACCCTCTAAGTGTAGAAGACTACGTCAACACCTACTGCTTGCCCGGGACACAAAAATCGGGAACACAAGTCCCAATTTCACAGATCACTAGCTTTCCATTGAAGGTTATGGTAAGTACCATGGCTAGGGTTTCTATTTCATATGCCCTTCATTTAGCAACATCGACCCACATGCATGTTGCAGTGGAGTGTATGCAGGGTACATTGTTTGACTGGTGTTCGGGATTGCTCCTGATAATGAAGAAACAATTGTCTGAATGCAAGAGGGTTTGAAGGAAAAAAATTGGGTATGCAAATATAATGGTTGTGTTTTTCTTCGAGAGGGATCCTTCCCTCAGTCCTGAAGTATCCTTACCACCATGCCCACCTCATGAGCCTAGACTCACATGGTGGGGAAACATTTTCCTCCATTAGGGATGAGGTGGTGGGATCCAAAGTGGCTATAATGACAACTTATATTCTTGGTGAAATAGAAAGGTTCCTTCTCTTGAGCAGTTTCCTTATGTTGGAATAGATTTTCGTGGAGATCCATAACTCATCCTCCATCCTAGAGGAGCATGGGGGTATATGAGTATGCCTTTTATCTTTTTCATTATTTTATTTTTATGATATTTTGTTCATAAAATTATATATATATATATGCAATTTTGACCTTCTTTATGTTTATATGCAGATGTTGGACCATTCTGCCCCGATGGGCATCTCAGAACTTTTGTGCGGCCCATGCAGGTTGGTGGAGATGATGCTATGCTAGGTGTCATGGAGTGAAAGCTGACCAGGCTCACTTAGGATGTCCCTACACTCGGGATGGAGCAGATTCCCATGGCTATGTAGGAATATGTGGTTGGGGTTCCCTTGACCTGGTTACACCTTCTTAGAAGGGTGACTATGGAAGCACTATGTTATAGGGAGGCTGTAGATGCAACTGCAGCCAAGGAGGTTGAATATCAGGCCTATACTTGGGAATATTACAAACTATGATCCTATTTTTTGTATATTGACATACTTTTGAAAGGATCCTCAAATCCGACTCGATATATCTATGGACATATTTTTACACATGCACACACACACATATATATTTATGGTTATGTACGTGTGCCTCAAATGTGTTTTTATATATTATTTTACAATGTGTGTGTTAAGGGCCAATCGAGTATGTAATTTGCATATGGATCAATAATTTTGTTTTCATTTCTTGAAATATGAATGTATGAAATGGATTCAAAATTTCTTTCAAGTAACTTGAAATGTAAAAAAAGACGTAGTAAGTTAGGGTTTTGTAATTGATAATCCCCATTAAGTTGGGATACCATGAGTTGTGAGTCAAGCCTAAATTCTAGATGGGTGATTCCACACAACATAACATCCCATAACAACTCAATGACTACATTGTATTCAAACACATTATTAGTCCCAGGACCTAACCAGGTGCCATCGGAGGTGGCCAGTTGTCCTGAGAGTGAATAGATAACCCGGGCGATTGAATCCAGATTACAAGTGTGGAAATTGACACCATCAAAAAAACCTATGAATTACTCAAATGAAATCTGAAACAACCAACATATTGTATAAGAAACACTAACCAGCTAATGACCTATTGTACATAAAAATACATACAATAATAATACAAGAAAAATTATCATGCCTAAACAGGTAGAGCTCATTCCTAGGATCCATAAACTTGTTCCCATCGTAATATATTAATCCATAAGCTCCCTTATTAAAAAAAATTGACATGACATAGGGTCCTAACCACATTGACTTGAACTTGTCCTCCCCCAGGGGTTCCTTGTCTTGATCCCAAAGAAAAACAAGTTCTCCCTCGGAGAAATATCTTGGTTTAATGAATTTATGATATTAGTTCTTGACCTAGTTCTTATGAGCCTCGTTTCCAGTTAGTGCATCCCTGCGCTGTTCATCTAGATGCTCTAAGTGAAGAAAACGTTCTTCAATATCCGTAGTGTCGGGAAGGACATGAATAGCAATTTTTAGGGATGGGATCTTGCACTCAACCGGTGTTACTGCTTCCACCCCATGAACGAGTTGGAAAGGTGATAAACGAGTAACAACATTAACATTAGTCCGGTATGCCCAAAGTGTAGGGTACAACATGATATGCCAATTTGACTTCCTTGCATTGATAGTGCACTTCATAATGGTTTTCAAGGTTTTATTAACCACCTGTACTTGTCCATTTGACTGAGGGTAAAAAGAATATGAATGATCTTGCCTAAACCCTAGTATGGTGGTCAACTCAATCATCCTGATGTTCTAAAACTGAATTCCATGGTTAGTGACAATCTACTTTGGTATGTTGAACCTAGCAATTATTTGGTTGAAAATGAAATTAGTTGTTGTTTCTCTATCGAATTTAAAGTTAGGCATTTCCTTTTCCCACTTCGTAAAGTAGTATACAACGACAATGATGTACTTGTTCCCCCCAGCAAAAACTGGGTTAGATGTCATGTAATCCACCCCCCACTTAGTGAAGGGCCCTACTGCGATGATGGGGAACAGAGGAGCGAGATGTGACCGCATATTTCTGGTATAGAGTTGACAACAATTCCAATAATTTACAAATTCCACACAATATTTGAAGATAGTGGTCCAGAAATAACCAACACGTAGAATTTTCTGGCTCGTTTCTAACCCAGATAAATGAGCCCCACACGCTTCGCTATGGGAATAATTTAGGACATGCTTTGCCTCCTCATGGGTGAGGCATCGATTCAATATTTAATGTACCCCTCATCGATAAAAGGTATAATAGATGATAAGGTAGTTTTTAGAATTAACCTACAACTTACGTCGATATTCCTGTGAGAAGGACATTGGATACTTAAGAGTCTAAGATATACTAGGATATCTTCGTACTAGGGATCAGAGGTTAAAATAAAAAAGATATACTCATATGGGAATGAATCTTATTCCACCACTATAGTCTCTTCCGTGGGATTTTTTGGACTTAGCAGATTGAAAATCCAAGTCCAACTCTTGGAGAATGACTATCCATTTATTGAATTTTCCCTCGATTAAACGTCGTAATAAAACATACTAGAATAGATTCACATCTGCCACCATTGTGGTTGTCCTTAGCAAGATAGTGGCGTACTCTTTGAAAAACATAGACTGTGGCCAATGCCAACTTCTCGACATGTGAGTACCTAAGTTTAGGATCGGCTAATGCTCAACTAAGGTAGTAGACAACATGCTCTTGGAGCTTGTCATCTTCCTAAACTAGTACTACTCCTATGGTCGACTCATACACATGTAGATACAATATAAAATCTTTAGTGTAATCTAGTGGGTGTAATCAAGGATCCGATAATAAAGCCTTCTTCAATGCCTCGAAAGCGAGTTGTGCGGTGTAATCCCATAGAAATGGGAAGTCTTACTTCAAGAAGCGCATGAAGCCATTTGTTTTTTAGATTAATTTGAATTTGATTATACCCCAAAAAACCATCCATGAATGAGAATAACCCACTACCCACACAAGCATCAATAATCTAGTCAATGAATGGTGTGGGGTAGTTATCCTTGGGAGATGCCTTATTTAGGTCACGGAAATTAGTGAAAACGTGTATAGTCCCTTGTTTGTTATCAATAGGAATGGGATTTTATACCCATTCCTTCAGAGCAATTGGGTAAATGAACCCAACTTTAAGTAGCTTCTCCACTTCATCCTTGATGACTGTCGCTTTCCGAAGATTTACTGGTCTAAGTTTTTGTCGAACAGGTTTCATGTTAGGATAGGTATGAATTTCATGTTCAACTATAGATGGATCAATGCCTCACATTTCTCATATGAATAGGAAAATACATCGTGAAATTCCTTAAATAAGGAATTGTAAATGGAAATATCTTCAGGAGAACGATTTATGCAAATATGCACATTTTACACAATGTTACATTTTGTAGAAATGTTGATCGGAATGTTAGAAGATATTTTTTCCATATTCCCCTCAGCAAACACTCCCTCCCCGGGTAAAGGATTAATCGACAAATCAACACCCTTTTCCAGTCTCACATGGAACTCCTAATTCTCAATTTTTCTTAACTCTAGAAGAAATAAGGACTTATGGTGAAGTTCTTCACAAACATTTTCTCATCTAATCATAGATTCTAGAATGGCTTTGTCTGAAGGAAAAAACATATCCAAGAAATCACATGAATACGTAGAGTTCTATGGCGCCCAAGCAGGCAGATAAGATTCATTTGAATCCTATGAGACCAAACAAGGAATCATGATGGAATCAGTAGTGGCATTAAAAACTACTTGATAAGCTACTTCCGCTACAGATAAGGTCACTTGAGGCTCATGTCATGAAGGGAGGACCCAAGGGTCAGTTCTATCTACAACCATTGCAATAGAATTCTGTACACTTATTGAACCTAAGTAGTTAATAGGGGTTTCTATATCGAATGTGCCCATCAATGATGTATACATTCTAACCCCAAGCTCTCTATAGCCAGTTTTGATTTATCTATAAAAGGAACTGTGCACTCATTAGTTTCCAAACGACCTTTTCGAGTAAAACTAATTTGGTTAACTGTAACCAACTTCCCTTCGTGCGGAAACACTACAACTTGGAAAATAGATGAGGGGATAACACACATGGCATAATTTCAACTTCTCCCCAACATCATATTATAGTACAAGGGAGCATTGATCACTTCAACCTCAACAAACACTGCTTTCCCTGCCAACTTTATTTCGAAAGCTGGTAGGATACCTTGTGGACGGAAATACCTTCTCTTGAAAGTAGTAAGTAGAGTGTTCAATGGGACCGACTCTAGGGAACCCAAAGCTTTCTAGTAAGACATCAAAATGACACACCAGGGATAACCTTCATCAACCATTGTTCCTCCAATGGTTTTTCCTCCATGGACTACATCGATTGACAATGCCACATGGTATGGAAGGAATATTTTAACATAAAAAATATTAAAATTCTCCAGCAGGCTCATCAAGTCCATGCTACCTATGGATTCTAAGAGGACATCCCTTTGAGAAGGACAACTCTGTAGAACCTCCAATGTCGACATTGCATAAGGGGTTTGAGCTAAGTCTTCTACTACAAAGTAGTTAGAAGCATCCCTAGCATTAGGGTTTTGGAATGCTTTCTTGGAAACACCTTTCGATATATTGGGCATTGGTTCAGCTAAATTCTCAATAGTAAGAGGGGTTGAAGTTTCAACAATATACTTACCCTTCTCTTGAGCCTCTGATTTGTAATTTTTATTTCTTGTTTGAAGGAAAGTACTGGAATTTATTAACCTTTATTAACCTTTCCTTCAAACAAGAACTAAACGTTACAAAACCTTTATTAAGTCCCAGTACTTTCATGCTTGGTTCCTATGTGAGAGGATATTTTCATATTATCCCTTATAGAAGTGGATTTACCTAAATATAGGCCACTATGTATGAAATCAAAGTGTTTTGGACAGTTAAAATCTCCTAGTCCAAAAACCATGCCTAAGCTAGCTAATGATCGAACCTATAAAAAGAAAATTTACTACTAAATTTTAATTAAATGTTTTTTTTTAATCCCTTTATTACTCAAGGGTATTGGAGTGGGACTGAATGATGTTTGGTCTCAACAAAGTGAAATCCAATGAGGTATACATTTTCAAAATGAATGCAATTAACAAATGCACTTTTTTTTGTCCTTTTTCTTTGTAAATGAAACTAATGAAACTTTTTTTTAAATGATTTTGAGAAACTATAAGACTTAAATATTTTTTTATTTTTCTGAAAACAATAAGAAAAGAAACTAATGCAAAGCTAATGCAAATAAAAACTGCCTTTTTTTCTTTCTTTTTCAAAAAAATCAAAAAGTTTATGCAATTAAATGCAATTTAAGCAAGCTAAGCAATCTGATCATATATAAATGTAAATGATAGTAGTCAGATCCTATAGTAACAATATTCAACCAATTAAACAGAGTTGACTCAAACATAGATCCAAAAGTTGCAAAAATGACTCACCTAGACTAGTATATAAACAATCCAAACTATATTAGTGTCCTAAAATGACTGATAGACACCATTAACCAAAAAATACACAATCATTCAAAATAATCATCCAAGAAGGAAGGACCCAACACATTCACAAAAGAAAAATCAGACCTAACTTACTCAAAAACACTTGGCTTAACAAGGAAAAATGAAATGGACATGCCCAAAACAATAGTACTAAGATAAAGAAGAACCCTGAAAGACACTTGAGAATTCAGAAGGAAAAGGACAAGAAAAAACATAATAGTCTGACCTATACCTAGAGGAACTTGCGAATATCACCATTATAACCCGCAAACCATTCACGACTGCATATACAGTCAACCTACGAATACATGCAAAATTTTTCAAAAAGAAAAAGAAATGACTATAGGATCACTACTACATTTCGATCCAAAATCCGACGGCGCATGGATTTTTTCTTTTAACTGTACCAAAAATCACAAAGATAATTTTTTTTTTTAAATTGTGCTCATAAGCGTCGCTTAAGCGACGGCTAGGCTCATAAGCGTCGCTTAAGCGACGGCTAGCCTCACAAGCGTCGCTTAAGAG